>BMAW01056700.1:1399433-1759281 GCA_019974015.1 Nephila pilipes
TTATTATTTTACATTTAAAACAGTTTTATATCTTTTGCTCCCTCTTTAAATTGAAGCTTGATTTTAAAATATTTTTATTTCTGATAATAATCAATTCGCTACTAAAATCTTCTTTGAAAATACCCATTACATTTCAATTTAAAGCATCAAAATCAACAAATTAAAATGATTGTATTCTGCACAGAAGTTGTAGGTTCATTATTTATTTTGATTTTTTCATTTTCGACATTTGCTTCTATTTTCATGGTAAATGAAATTTGTAAACAAGCTTAACATTTGTTAGATACTTGTTTAACGGAAAGTTGTAAGCTAGATTTGGCGATTACAAAAAGTCTGTTGCAGGTTTATTAAAACGTGGGATAACCTGCCTCCACGTTAGAGCTCATACGCTTCACGACTCTTAATCTTCATATCTTGTAGCCTTTAAGTTTATAACATTTTTGATTAAATTTTTTTGCATATTTCAATACTTGCAACGCTCAACGGTTGACGAATCTTGATATAGATTGTTGCTAAACATCAAATACAAATGAGTCCACACCGAAACACAAGACAAAAATCCCTTACAGTTCAGACCTTAGGCTTAACAGGAAGAAATTGATAAACTTGCTCTGTTTTATTAACACCAATTTCTTCCAATTATTCGTTTTGGTTTTGGTAATGTCATTCAATCTTATTCTGAATCCAAACTTCCGGTTATTGAAAGATCTACGAATTATTTAATTTAATAAGAACTGTGATAAATGAGAAATGTAGAAACTTTTGCAACTTAAATCTTCAAATGAATATTATTAATGAAATAAGTGCGATCTCGGCCACTTTAGCTTGTGCCAGGGGCAGAATGGTGCGATTAGAATGTTTTAAGAAAAGTTGTTAACAGAACAAAAGTTGTTGTCTTATTGTTAACAGAACTTGCGATAACTGCAATTAATTTAAAAAAAACAACCTCACATGTGAATAATAGTATTATTTCTTAAATATTTAAAAGAATTTGGTTTTTCGTTTCAGATTTTCATGTTTAAAATTTTGCGAAACATCTTTTTTGCAGATAACAAAAACAGTAAAGGCAATTAAGCAATATATATAATTTCATATTTTTCTTGGTAAATCTATTTCTACCAACTTTTGATCCACTTAAGCAAAATGAGCTATAAAAAGAAATCACAACTTTATTATTTTTAAGAACACAACTTTATTTTTTTTTATTACAAATGAGTTGAATGTAAATACAAAAGGTAGTAGAGTTCATTCTCTCTTGAATCCAGTTTCCTCTAATCTTTTATCTGTGTAGCAACATGTCGACTGGGGCAATAAAATAAGGAAATATATAACGAAAAAGATTAGAATGAGTATATTATTAAATAAAATTGATAGATGAACAAAAAAAAGTTTGTATGCAGTATTACAACCACCAGTGATCAGTTACCGATATAATGTTTTGTTCTTAATATCAACTGATCATACTACTTTGGTATTGAGCACTTCATACCATGTTAAACTTAGACAAGGCTGTAGAGATTGGGTGCCACCCCAGGTTTTGACTTCGTCATCTGACCGTAGCTCAAACCAACGAGCGTATTTGCTTATTTTGGCTGATGTTTGTGATAAGCTGTTGGCAACATCACGTCATTTTTTTGCTTACAATTGAAGAAAGAGCTTGAAAGTGGGTAACAGAGGAGAGACTGGTAGAACTTTGCTTTTAATCTGAAAGAAACGTAATTTTTGTTTTAGTACATTTGTGAATATATTTATGCTGAGCAATGTTTGTCGAAAAGAAAATTGATATCCAGAATAAAATGTCATCTTCTTTCTTATGAAATTCTACTAATGCAAATACACCCTTTATTTATTTAAATTTTATTCAGTTGCTGGGAAAAATTTATATGGTTACCATATGTTATGGGATCTGACAGAATCAATATTCCATTACATTTTTATTTGATTACAAACATCCTCAAAATAATAATGACTGCATTGAGAAGCCATGTAACATCGTCATAAAAAAGGTTATTCGACTTATCCCGCTCGGTGTTTCACTATTGAGTTTCTTCCTTTTCAAAGTATTAGAGTCATGTGTTAGTTAACTTTGAAATTTACCCGGAAACCATCATGTGCTTGTATTACCTATACTGAATATATTACCCTCAGATACCTTTGTTTAATTAAATTATTCTAATCGAAATTAATAATTAGGGTAGTTAATTAGTGATTTCAGAGAAAAGCTTTATTTTGTTAAACTTTATAAATCTTGAGATGTATGGTAAGGTCATTTAATGCGAAGAAAATTGTTCCCTATTTTATTTTTTGCAAAACAGGTTAATTACTAACAAAATATTTGTATATATATTTTTTTGAAAAACCGAATATCTTAAGAATAAAATGAAAGAAATTAATAATTCGCAACAAAAAAAAAATTCACATATGCGCAATTCTGTTTCTATATTTTTCCGGTGGGCTTACAAAATTTCAAAATATTCATTAAAGAAATAGTCAAAATTAAGATAAGCATATGACTTCACGCCTCTCCTCATCTAATGATTACTTTTTTCGAAATAATCAGCAACATTTTTTTAATTATTTTACTTACCCCTAACTTTTTTTACGTTATCAACAAAGCCTCTCGAAATTCTCCCTGACTCATCCCCCTTTTTTGTAACATTTTTAGATATCTCATCAAGTCTTCATTGAAAATTGTCTTCATTTCATTTAATACTTATCCACTGCTAACTCTCAAGTATTTTTTACGGCAATGCAGCTAAAGCACCAACGGAAAAAAAAAACTACAGGGAAAAAAAAGAACCCTTTAGTTTTAAATAAAAAATAACACAAAATAAAAATAAAAATAAAATAAAAATCGGAGAATAATATCCGCACAAACACGTTCCCCCGTCCCTGACCTCCCAGTTTGTTAGTTTACTTTTGACATCACAGTAGTGTACTCTTTTCCTTTTCCAGGGTTAGGGACTTCTGCAAACCGATCCTGTTTTCTGTTGGGGGGGAGGGTAAGAGGCAACCTCCCCCCATTCCTGTATCAGTAGTAAGCACTGCAGCTAGCAAAAACGAGAAAAAAAGAAGGGAGAGGTTGGGTAGGACTCTGAGTTGAGGAGTCTTGAAGTACAAGCAGGAGAAGGATTATTGATTCACGTAGGAAAAAAATGGATAGCGAAGCAGAAGGAGGGAGAAAGGAAAAAAAAAAGAGAGGAAGGATAAAGAAGGGAAAAAAAGTAGTCGAAAGGACAGTCAGATGTGAAACAAGTCAGACATTGTGACATGTCTTTCGCTACCATAGAATCGAAATGTAAGAGAGAGGGGGAGGGGGTATGGGGAAAGCAGCAAATATATATAATAAAAGCGTGCTAGCCGAGCAAACAGGAAATGTGGACATATATTTCTTGGACCATTTTTTTTCTTTTTTTTTTCTAGTTCGATGTCCACAGTGTGGAGGCGTTATCGAATTCAATTTCGTTCCTCTCCCTTTTTCTTATTTATTTTTTTATTTGTAATGTTCCGCCAACCAATATAAGAGAAAATCCAGATAGATGGAATTCGGGTTTTCTGTGTCCAAATGTCCAGTGGAGCGACGTTAAATGTACAAATATACGAAGTGGCGAGATAGAAGAAGCGCAATTCGTCTTTCGGAATGTCCGGCCGAGGACGATTCGTTTCGTTTTTTCGTTTCGATTGAGTCTCCGTTCGCCCATAAAAATGATTCAGGGTGGGAGGGATGGTCAGTAATATCTTTCAACGTCCCCTGCTACCACACACCATTTTATCAAAACTATTTTGTGGTGGGGTATTTTGATGTTGACTGTAATGGTAGAAAGTTCAGGATTTTTGACGTTAATAACATCTCTTGGAAAAAGTGAAGTAATAAAAGTTAGTGTAAAAACGACTTTGATAGGAGGGTGTCACTCACTGCCGTAACTTATGATGTCATTTCCATTGACTTTCTTCTACAACGAGCTGCAAATAAAGCATATAAATCTATTTTTGCGTTAATAACATATAAACATCACCCGTGCATCTTTCACGCATACTATCAATGGATTTTATACCCACAATTTTTAATTAAAGCTTTCAAGGGTTAAGCGTAGTTTTGCATTAATTTCAAATAAGTATACTAGAATAACGTAACGTTGTAAAGTGTCTGAGCAGATGGCACGTTAAAGTAAACCATAAATTCTGAATGATCTGTTATAAATCGCGTATATTACACATGAATTCATGACATATTAGGAAAATTAAAATTAAAAACTCTAAAGTAACTAAAACGGTAAAATGCTACAGATTTTTTTTAATTTTGTTGCTAAAAATATAGGATTTTCACTAAATCAGAAGATGTATTACTTAGGAGAATTTAATAAGCAGAATGTGTGTGTGTTATAAATTTGAATTTTAAAATCACGAAAAAGCATTCCACGCCAGAGACAAAAATACCAGCTCGTATATTTTTTTCAAAATTAGTTTTTTTATGATTCTGGTACCCTTTTCTCAAAATCTACTCTATCCATAGTGTTGATATTTTCCACATTGTGAAATGAAGTCATTTCTCATACATTGAACGTAATATTTTTCTAAAAATACTCATACATTTTAGGTATGACACACTATTTTCTTAAAAATTATGGGGAGTTTGACTCTTAAAATTTTGATTTTTTTTATTAAATTAAATTTTTGAGAATATAATTACATTCAGTATATAGAATGTTAAATGCTTTAATTGTGTAAAAATTTTTTAAGCTGCAAATACGGTAGATCTTATGCAAGATGTCACTATAGGTAAATACACGACTTATACAAATATATATGCAACTAATGAATATTAAAGGCGCATACATGATTACTTAATTATAAAAGTGGGATTTCCTTTTCACAAACAGATACATAAATATACGGTTATCTCAATGTTAATGCAGGAAATCCAGTACTTTTTATTTTAACCCCTTCTTGGTTGAATTTTTTTTTTTTTCGAATTTCTGACCTCAAAACAGTATTTTATTGTTGAAAACTAATTCTATCCTGGATTCGAAAATGCAAAATATTTTTGTTGGTAAGCAGTTTTTGCGTAACCTAATGGTGGTCATACGTGTGATATCCGATTAAATGATTTCCAGTTTTTCATTCAATGCACCCGAATTAAAACAAAATATTCTCTGATATTACATTTATCAAATCTATTGCTTTGTGGTATTTACGATAAATATCCATATAAAGAGAATCATTAAAAATATGTAAAAATGATTTAGAAAATGCTTTACAACCTTAGCAGGAAAACAGCTTTACACTGTTCCTTGACCATCAGAACGTAAAACCACTTTCATTGCTGATTATTTTATTTGTTAAAAAATTCTTAGTAATTAATATCAAATATATCATCAACAGTTTTTTCGAATAACTCATAATAGATGTCTTACACCGTGAAAAAAAATAACAGATATTACACTGCGTGAATCAGAAACACAAAAACAATCGTGGTACATAATGAAACGGGGAAGTAGCGACAAATTCACTTTAAACGATGCAATTTTACGGGCACTGAAACGTTGATTGTGTGACATGCACCTGGTTAAAAAGAATCCTCCCTTTTTAAATAGGAAAAGGTTAAAAAGTGAGAATTATTTAAACTTGGCATAAATTAAGTTTATTTTTCGATCTAAAAGGCATCTCAGTAACTTTAATAATAAAAGATACCTAGTTATGAGTTGGGAAACAAAACCATTGTAAGAGAGAAATGCATAAATATTTGAAAATGAAAAAATTCTATGCAAAGTTTTGCAGAGAACACATTTAGCCACCCAAGGTGCGCTTTTTTTTTTTTTTTTGTAATTATTATTAAATTACTCAATTCATTATAAGAACTAAAATAAACAATGAAACATCTAGAAATGGACAACAGTAAACTTTTCCGATATTAAAATTAAAGGAAACAATAAATAATTAAATTCAATATATTTACGCTAAATGTAATTAAAATTAAAGCAAACAATAAACTATTTAATTGAATATTATGTCAGTTACATGCAATTAAAATTTAAACAAACGGTGAATTATTAAATTAAATATATTTAAGCTAAATGTAATTAAATTAAAGCAAACGATAAATTATTAAATTGAATGTCATATCAGCTACATATAATTAAAATTAAAGCAAACGATAAATTATTAAATTGAAAATATTTAAGCTAAATGTTTTTAAAATTGAAGTAAACGATAAAAAAATTGATAAGTGATTTGGTACGCCAAAAATGATGCACCTAAAACAATAGCCTCTTAGGTGGCTAATAATTGAAACCACCCAATAAAAATAACTAATATGTTTTGACGAGGCACGCGATAGCTTGGTGATTATGATCCGATGACAGGCAATGTCTGAAACTTGAGCAAAGCTAAGGATAATAAATTTTAAAATGCAAATACTAACTTTGATTATATTTTTAAGATTTATAATCCTCAAATCTTTAATTTCCTTTTTTATTTGTGCAACTACAAATGATGTTAAATTTTGATTTTCAATAGTTACAAAGTTTTCAATAGAATTTCGAGAGAATTTCCTGTAATGTAACAGAAACTCCCTACATCAAACACCTTCGTCTTCACGATATTTGAATCGGGGGTTTAAGCCCTCTGATTCCGTCAAAGACCTTAGTGTGGAATTCTAAGAAATACTACTCGTTGAATTGAAAATCCTGCTAGCGTTGTTTTCGTCGAGTCAAGGGTTCGAAACATGATACCACTAAAGGTCCTTTGTGCAGCGGAGCTGATGCACATTAAATCTGGCCGAGGTCCCAAGTCCATCCGTTAAAGTGGTGTGGACGTTTGGAGAGGGAAGTGTCAGCTTAAGTGTCGTCCTCATCACTTGACGGAAGTTCAAAATTAGGAGGTCCATCGCCAATAACCTTCATGTTGCTTCTCAATGCGACGTTAATAAACAATCACTTGTTGAATTGAACTGTGTCTCAAAATACTCACTATGGGTAAATACTTAGGAAAATAATTGAAGTGACTTAGTCCAGTTGTAGTGAGATTCTATCGTATTTCCCCCTTCAACTATTTTTAGGGACTTTAATATGATGTTATTTGTATTAAGAATCTCTCCCAGTGAATGAAACATGGCTTAAGAAGATTAGAATAGAATTATTGAAGAGTACTGAATATGACTGAAGGGACTCATTTTTAGCAGTGAAGAATTTAATTCTGTGGCTGGTAGTAGAGAGAGGGAGTGGAAGTTATCAACTACGAATTCGTGTCTACGCTGAGTGAAGTCTTATACAAACAAAGATAATTAGAATTTGCAAAGGATAAGTGTATCGTAATCCCATTTAAAGATTTACTGAGGACTCGCTCCGACGGGTTAGTATCGATTAAATATCTAGTTACAATATTAATCTTTAGATTTCAACAGGGGTAGGAATTAATCCCGCAGGCTTAAATATAAATATCTTGTGTTGGGATTGTTTTGATACTCTAATAAACTCAAATCGAGTTCGTGCTTGTTTTGAATTCATTAATGACTGTATCGTTTTGGTACTCTTTGAATAATAGTTGATAATGGTAAGAAGTATACCTGGGTATCACAAAGTGATGAGTCGAAATTCACTGTCGTACACGTCATTTGACTTCGGCTTGAAATTTGGAGATTTGTCGACAAAGTACTTAGAGCCCTAGTTCCTTAATTACCGTATAATAGTTCTCTTACCGACTCCATGTTCTATTTGAATATCTATGATTACAAGCTCGTGACCGTTATTCACATTTCGACACGAACACTAAAAGAAACATTTATTTCACTATCAAATTTTTTTTTTGTACAAGGAAATAAGTTGTATTACAAAAATTAGTTATTAATTTCCCGAGTGTCTCTCCTTCAAAAAGCTCTGTTTTTAGTGACTTATTGAAATATTAGGTTCAAGTTTAGTGTTGCAATAGCTTTTTCAGCTTTTTTTTGAAGAATATATATTTTAAATTAATATATTTAAACTTTTAACATAATAATATTAATTGATTTAGGAACTTTTACTTTAAAGTAAAGAATCAATCGCTAAATTTAATAAATTTCATACTATTTCACGGAAAATATGCAAAATGAACTAATTGTACAACCTATTAGTTTAAAATTTGCTTATTCAAAGCAAATATTGTTTGTTTTAACTACTAAAAATATTTCACAAAATATTCAGATAATAATCTTGCTAAAATTATTTGTATAGAAACTAATTACAAGCTCCAAACTTATTGATTTCTTTGAAGAAAAATGCTACTTTTACATAATAATAGAGTCCTTTTTTTCCTTTTAGATGATCGTAAGAGGTTTGTAAACATTAAAACTTCTACTTTAATAAGACAGCAATTTTGAGAAAATCAAAACCAAGATTATTCCTGAAAGACTTTTTAAAACAAGAATTATTTTTCGAAATTAAAGGGAGTTAATAGGAAATTAATACAAATAAAAAATGATTTTTTAGAGTTATGTTATTGACTGTAGCCACGTTTCTGCTGCTTAAACAAAACCATTTACTACGCATACAAAAAAAAAATTCTGTTTGGAAAATTAGGTATGGCTTCAGTTATCAACAATGAACTTTAATGACTTTTATTGTTAGTATCAGAATAATTGCATTGTATTAAAATACAATTTTTTTTACTCTTTTCGCGGTGAAAATTATAATTAGAGTAAAAACATTCCATTATAAGAGATGTCAGTTATAACTATACATAGTGATTAAATGTTTTTAAACTATTATTTACTACTGTAAGCTTTTAATTAGTTTAATAATTAAAAATATAACCACAAATTAATTATGTTTATTATGATTTAGCTATACTAAGAGTTTTTAAAGCAAAAATACATTCTTTTGCATCACTTAGTTGACACGAACTATTTATTTTAAAAAATTGAATATAAATTAAATATATGATTTCAAATTTTTCTAGTAAAATAATATAATTTGTCTTAAGAAAAACAAATAATTGTTAAATAATCTATTTAAAAATAGCAGTTTGTATCAAATTTTTTCATAAAAATACAAATTTCGTGATTTTGAACGTGGAATATTAAGAGAAAGATTACTTTGAGTCTTATATTAAAAATATAATTCAATAGCATTACGTTATACTTTATTAAATAATATCATTGGGTCCAAAGAGTATGAAAATATCATTAATGCTAAAATTTTATTATTATTATTTTTGAATATTCAATGTTTCTAGAAGAAACAAAATTTTAAAACGAGTAAAAATAAAATAAATAATAAAATATAACTTTTAAAATTTTTCTGTGAAAATTGGGAACATAATGAAACTTACACTAAACTCTAAACATTTTTCTATATTCTGTATTCTTCTCAGAGAGAATATTATGATAAAATGTAAAATTTATTATTGGATAGAATAATGTGCTACTGTATTTTTAGACATTGATTGTAGTGTCTTATATCAGTTCTAAAAAGTTTTTAGAAACTGACATATTACTTTATGAGTTTGATTACAAATTTAAATTAAATCATTAATATCGTTGGTTAATTTTTAGGAAAAAAATGCAAAAAATTAACAAAATTAATTAAATGATTCCAGAAGATAATTTCTAAAATTTATTTAAATGAAAAATACACACACACATAGAGAGAGAGAGAGATAAACTGTAAATAATAAATTAATTTAATGCACATGTTAATGGATAAGTTGATGCATTCAATTTGCTCAGCAAACGCATTTCATTTCTATAGTTTTAATATATTTTCCCACTTTTAATAAATTATTGTTTAATGATTATGTCTTAATTATGCGGCAATGATATTGAAAGAATTCCTTTTGAAATATGTCTGAACACTTTTCAAAATGTTTCATTAATTCAATGAAAAATTAATAACCAAAATGTTTTATATCAAGGTTATAGGAGGAAAATGTGAGTAATTATTTAAAATAATTTAAATATAAAATTGTGAAAAACAAAAATGAATTACTATTCTGGATGAATAGAATAAAAATATAATCAAATTTATTCTAGTTTTTCAGAAAAGAAAGAATAAAATGAAATTTCGACCGTTGGGGTTTTGGATTGGATATATATATAGATGAATTTCAGTCTGCTTATGAAATTATTGGAAATAAAAGGCGATAATTGAAACAGAAAAGGATAATTTAAATAAGAAAAAAATTAAATCATTTTTGTACGAATATCACAAAGCACTTGAAGTGTTAAAATTAATAATAATATGTATTTAAATATAAAAAAATATACAAACTTTACAGTTGAAGCGAGTACTTTTATTTTGAAATAAATTGATTTAAATTTGATGTATAAAAATGAAATAAATTATAATTTGGCAATCGTAAATTTATATATATATAAGTATATATAAATTTACGATTTTTATCGTATATATATATGTATTATAAGTAATGAATTCGAAAACTTATTTATTTATTTATTTTGTATAATGAATAGCTTAGCGAACTAGTGACTTTAATTATTTTAAACCATGCTTCGTAATTCAAAATTTTAACTACAAATAATTAAAAAAAGAATATAAAATTGTATTCTGACATATGATTGTCAAATCAAAGTTTATAGCTTAAATTTATTTAAATACAAATGTTAGAATAAATATAATCTTGCATAATTACTTTCGTACTGTTTATATTAGAATGAATGAATATATTACTACTGATATTTGTAATTTTACCTATTTACAAAGCAATTTCTATGTGTTTTCTGTAAATATCTGCAAATTTAAAGTTTCAAATATTTGTTTTAGTTGAATGATCGTTTTCAAATTATGAAAGAAGATATTTTTTATTTCTAATGTCATATAAATTTTATTTTAGCAATAAATAGGTAAAATATAGGTAAAATGTATAAAATATTATACAACACGTTTAAATCAATATTATTTTAAATTAACTTTTATAATGGACATCATTACGTTAAAAATGCAAAAAATTGCAGTTATTTTAAAATTGAGTTATTCAGATAAACAAAATTTTTCATAAACAGACTTGACTTTTTTTGAGAAACAAATCTTTATTTTTGTTTAAAGGAAATTTCAATTGGACATTAAAGTTTTCATTACATTATTTGAAGTTTTGATATGATCATGGAGATTAAGTAAAATTTAAAATTATTTTATGATTTACTTCACACCGTAATCAAATCTGACTAATCTTAATAATAATCCATTGTAAAGATCCAATATGTTGTATTTTATAGGCAAACTAAAACGATGATGTATTAAAGAATAACAGCCATCTTTTGAGCAATGTAAGAAACAATTACCTTTACGCAGATTGGCGTTGTTGTTGCAAATCTATATTTCCATAATTTATACTCTCTGCACAATTTATTTTATTTTTACCTCATCGTATATTATTCTTGCATTCGAACCCCTCTGCTACAAATCAGGAACAAAAATCTTTGCTTGTTAATGATTTCGACGCTTAGACCGATAACCTTTTTCCCTGTGAGAGATTACAGAATCATTAATCTTAATCAAATAAAAGGCTGCTACATCTCACTATTTATCGATACATTTATTAATGCGATACTTCAAGAGGGTCTTTTTTTCCCTTCCACCCTTCCCCTTATCTCTTCCCCCCCCCTCATCTCTAAGGGGTCTTCCTGCGTGCACCAATCATTTCACTTTCCGAAAAATGTTGTCCCCAACCGAGCAGAAAAATCATTCCTTTTACGCAGAGAGATGGTGGAAGAAGGGGGTGGGGGTCGAGTTTCGATGGAGCTCAGCAGGGAGAGAGGGGCGGGCGCAAATAGCCCCCGGGCCGAGGCGAAGGAGACAAAACTCCTGGCCCAGTCACAAACACGGTCGTAGTTAACATATTAGAATTTGAGTAATTGGCGATCTTGGAATAATTGAATATTGCTTTTGCCCTTATAAATCTCTCTCGCTGAGTCGCGCTTTTGCTTTTCCCTGTATTGCTCCGGGACAGGGGGAAGTCTCGGAAATCATAATTACGGCGAATCGTTGCAAAAGTCATTATTCGGCGGGACGAAACGTTTCCAACTTTTATTTGTCGTACTAATCATTTTTACTCTCCCCGGACTTTCTGTGAAAACGTGATTATCCTTTTCTATCTCCATCTTCAGCGCCCCCCCCTTCCCCATGCCTTCCACAATGTTGCACGCGCGTGCTTTTCACGTAACTTCAAAAAGATTTCGCCTTCGATTTTTGCGTAAACAGCTTTTTTTTATATTTTTGCTCCCTTCGCCTTTATTATTGTTATTAAAATTTCTTTTCTTATTACGTAAAATAAATAAATAAATAAATTTGAAAAAATAAAATAAAGCGAAGTCTTCAGAATCGTTATTGTTATTGGCGTTCCAGATGAACAGCGAAAAAGTAATAAATAAATAAAAGAGAAATGTAGATTGGAATATCCGCTTTATTTTATTTTGTTTTATTTATTTATTATCGTGTAGTTTTATTTCCTTTTTGTTGGCAGCAGCTAAAAATGCAATTTTATAGCTTATTGTCTTTCTGGCGCTGAAAAGAACAACTGCGAGTTATTAAGAAAAATATACTGAAGAAGCAGGAGAAAAGAGGAGAGGGAAAAAAATTATAGTCGCGCGTAACGAAGGGAGGGAACAACTCCACCCAACTCTAATGAATTTTTTTTTAACTTTTCATTTCGCGAAAGTAAATGAAGAACAGGAAGACAAAAAGGTATTTAGAATTTTTTTTTCATTTGTTTCTTTTTAACTGTGGAAGAGCGACGTTTTCTAAATACTTAGGAATTCAGATTCGTGTAAGATAAAAGAGCCTTTTGATTCGTTTTTAATTTGAAAGAGATGTGGATAACAAGAGATAGAATTCGATCGAAATGTTCTTTTTTTGTTCGAGTTGAAAGAAAATGATAGTTTTTTTTCCCTTTTCGCTTCCTGTCTAGTAATATAGTTATTGCTTTCATTTATGCATTTGGTCAGGTTCTAGGTTATTGAAATTTTTTTAAAAAAAATTAGTGATATTATATGGATTGTAAAGAGATTAAAACATGATACTTAGAAATTTTTGTTTAGAGGTATAGTAGAAAAGTAATAGATTTTTCAACGTATATTAGGTTTCTTTTCAATTTTTAAACTGTTTTCAGTACAAATCAATAACGATTTAAAACTTAGTCGCTGGTATTAACGTTAAATATTTTTTTACAATATATTCGTTTATATATTACATCGCTTCACCTATGATATATAATATATAAAATATTTGCAGTGCGTAAAAACATATTTTAATTTAATTTCAAAATTAGTATACATATTTACATTCTAAATCAAAATGTATATATATAAAATCATCATAAAGACTAATTCAATAATAAGCAAAAGTAAGCCAACTGAAGGTAATAGTGTCTATATCATTTATTTTCAAACATTTCCCTTTTGTTATTTAAATTAAGATTTTCTTTTATTGAAGATGAAATTTTACATGCGTATCCATAGCCGACGCATAATTCTTAATGGAATAGTAAAATTTAGACACAAAATTTCTTTATGATTAAGATATTTTAGCATTGATAGAATGTTATACAGATGAAACTTTGCTGATCTGGAAGTATTTGATTCATGAAATGAAATAAGTGCTTCTAAAATGAGAGAAGTTAAAATACGAAGTAAGTAAATCAGTTTTAAGTAAATTTATTCATCTAAAATAAAATTATCAGTGTGATAATTTTACTGCTTAAAACAAATGTATGAATCCTTGATTCAACGGATACTAAGCACTTCAAAAAAATTGTTTACATTTTACGCAGAGGGAGATATTTTAGCCTTAATTCTCAATGAAAATGCTTTTTAAATGGAGAATCGAATAATTTATGCATTAATAACCTGTAAGAAATTTTCAAGACGTGGCATGGATCAATGAATGACGATATATATATATATAGACCAAAAAACACTTGCAGGAAACCAATACTTTTAAGCCTCTCGTCTACCATCCATCTTGATTTTGTAAAAGTCATGTTGATCCTTTGAAATTACAATTATCATTCTCAAACCTGTATTATTTATCAACTTGATTACAAAAAAGTGCACCTGAAAGAGCCAAAATAATGAAAGTTTATGCGGAATTATATTTCTTTCCCGATTTTAAAAAATATTCCGGTCTGTAAGAAATATTCTGAAATATTTTCAAAACTCTGTAAAAAAAAGTAATTTTGCAGAAACCTGTGTTATTTTTTTCTCTTTCGGATGCACTTTTTTGAATTTAAGTAGATAAAATAGAACAAGTTTGGTGATGGTGGTTAAATTCCATTATCATTACATTCATGAAGTCAAAAAGGCTAGTAGACGAAAGCTTTAAGAATTTTGAGTACAATTTATTAAGTTATTACTTTGAACATTCATCACTTATAAGGAGCTCTCACTGGTAATGCACGGACTAGAAAAATAAATTCTGCATGCTGAAAGTAAAGTGCACTATGTCCGTTTTTTGAAATAGTAATCAATAAAGTACTAAATAACACCTGTATTTAACGAGTTTTTTTGGGTTTTCGTTCAAGCTTCACACTTTGCGTAACATAATTTATCACCTTGGCGACGAATTTGGCGACTTGGTGAGAAATTTGGCTTAAATTTGATTCTTTAAATAATTAGTTTTAATCAATTAATTTTTGTGAAGAATTGTTAAATTATTGTATTGTCATCCAAAATAATCATGTATAGAGCGCTTTAAAATGTGAGAAAAATTTTTTCCAAGTTTTGACCCAAATAAACAATGTGAGTTGAATAAAGTACATTAAAAAGTAATAAGGCTTTAAAAAATATTTTTTAATTCAAAAGCGAGTTGACTAGAGCATAAATTTTACAAGAGTTTTTTGAAAAATATTCTTTAACTAGCCAGCTGTTAATAATAAAAAAAAAGAATACATACAGAAAAAAAAAAACTTATGAGCTGCTCTCCTGTAAAGTTTCAAAAATGGACATAATGCCCGATACCTACGGTTTATAGAAATATTGAGGTGATTGGATTTCGAATATTACTAACACGAATAGTTCTCCATTTAAATTATAAAACTGCGTGAAATTCATGTGCAGCCATTATCACGCTTTGTACAAAGACAGTATTTTCAATATCAAGGTAATAAAATTGAGATATGATAGAGAAATTAATATGGAAATGAATAATAAATGCCAGCCATGTCTAGTTTAATTCCAAAATTTAGGAAGATTAACTTTACATAACATCCTTTTATTCTGATAACTGCAGTGAATTTAATTAAAGATATAATTGCTTGTGCTAAGTTAGACTGTCACGGAGTAATTAATCGAGTTGAAAATAACGTCCACATAAATATTATATTTTGACCTGATAGTCGGCTGAGAGAAATTTTAAATGCGTTCTTTTTTGAGGTAAAAAAGATTTATGGTATATCTTCCCTTAAAAAGTTAGATCTTCGTAGAGCACTTTTTGATTCATGTAATAATATAATAATAGTTACAAATAAAAAAAAAATCTTCTTTGAGAAATGTCAGTACATCAAACATTTTTTACATGGTTTTGGTATAATACGCTTATGAAAAATGCATTTTTTTTTGCACTGTAAGTTTATTCCACCACGAGTTTGGATTGATGAACAGTTTGTAGAATCCTTTTCCTCAAGGGACTATGAATGTAGTTGAGGTCTTCATAACATCTTGTTTAATGATGAAACACATACACACATACATTGAGTTATTGATGTCCGAGCATTTTTATAAGACTTTTATGAGCCTCCCTTAACATAAATATGAATTTAAATACTTTTTCATGTCCTAATTTTAACAGATTTTCTTATAAAAAGTAAATCCCGAAAATAATTTCGTTAAGCCGTTCATCTTTTCAAAACATTATTACCGGACGAAAATCATCATTGGGTTCAAGCTTAAGGGATGTGGTAAATGTTCATAGTGAGGACAGCGAAATTTGATCTATCTTGACGTCTCGAATGTGTTTATTATCAATAAGTAGCGATGAATAACTAATCAATATTATTTCTAATATTTCTAATTATTTTTTTTTATTCTAAAGTAATTTGCTGATTGGGTAGGTATGGATTCGTCAAACGTATTTAACTGTCCATTTCAGTCCAAAATCTGAAGCAGTTGTAATTTAAATTACTTTATATCCATTCTTTGAATATTTGTATCCTTAATTATTACAGGATTTTCAAAAGGTATTTACAGTTTTATATTTGCTTATAATTATGATTTTCGTATTCATAATTACTAAAAAAAGCATATGTATTTACTTAATATACTGCAAATTCTAATTGTGTTTGTTTTTTGTAATAACTATGATAATTTAGGTATTTGACTATGCAGTGTTTCTTTTATTTCATATATATATTACCAAAAATTTGCAAATATATTCATCAATATCTAACGACAATTCAAACATCTCTGATTTAAAGCATAGCAAAATGCAGAAAATGTAAACTTCATTTATAAATTAGCGTTTCTGACATCAAATACCAGGAAAAAAGATAAAAGTACAGAAATTGTGATTTTACAGACCTTCTGTTTTTCGCTGCCTCAACTGTGAAATGCAATTGACCAGCCTCTGTTTTGAGAAAAAGTGACTTGAAAATGTCACAACAACGTGATTTACCGGAATCCATATCTTGGACTGTTAAAGGGAGACTTGAATCTGCACAAACACAAAGAGGAGTAACTGGCGCTGTTGAAGTGTCATTTCAAGGCTGTGGAAACAGAGAATGTTAGACTTTGACCAAACCAAGGTAATCCACGTATTACTACAACAACTGACGACCGATATATCCTGTTAAAGGCTTGTCGAGACAGAACAGGCAATGCTACTCAGCTGAGGAAACAGTTGCTTTTGCATAAGGACGAAGGGTGTCAAGTCATACAGTCCAAAACAGGCTTCATCAATCGGGTCTCTGTGCACGTAGGTTACTGGTGTGTATTCTGTTGACCTCAAGAAACAGCACGGCTCGAAGAAGGTGGGGTTTTGACTATTGAGATTGGGCGCAACTTGATTGGAACCAAGTGCTGCTTACTAACGAGTCCTATTCAGTCTGTAGTGTGACTGCCAACATGTTATGGTAAGAAGAGATAGGAGCATTCGAAATAATCTTGCATTCCTTCGCAAAATACCACATTATTGACAAGATGGTTTGATAGTACGGTTTGGAATCTTCATAGGTGAGCACACGGACTACATATCACTCAGAATGGCAATTTGAAGGTCCAAAGGTGTGCTGCAAGATACTGAGACCTCATGTCTTACCTTACTCTGCAATCATTGGTGACTCCTTTCCTTTAATGGAGGATAATGCAAGACCTCATGTAGCTCGTCTTGAGGAGGACATGTTTGAAGCTGAAACACTACAGCGTATGGATTGGACAAGATGCTCTCCAAACTTAAAGCAGATCGAGCGTATTTGGACACACTCAGACGACGCATAGCGGCGAGAGCAAAGCCCCCGACCGGGATTTAGAGTTTGCGGTAGAACAGTATTCCTCAAAGTCTTAATGATAACCTTACCGCATCCATGTGAAACAGGTGAGAACTAGTCTTAGCTATTCAAGGAGATCATATGCCATATTAAACATCTTGAATAATTTGGAAACGATACTTTTTTGTCATTTACTTGTAACCAAATTATTACCCTTAAGCATCTTTTAACGTTTTTTCCATAGTTTCGAAGAATTTAAGCTCCCATCAAAAACTTTTGTATCTTTTTCCTGATTTGTTTCCTGTTACACGAGTACACTCCGTTTCATGCCAATGTATGGCTATTTCGCATATTTTTTAAAAACATTTCGCTTGTTACTCTAATTTTTGAACAATATATATATCTATATATTATATATTATTTTGTTATACAATATATATATATATATATATATATTGTATAACAAAAAACGATGAACTAAGAAGGAGTTACCCGATTGTAATGAAATTTCGTAAGCAAAAACATTTAAACCGAATATGCAAATGATTAAAATTTGGTGTCCACTGAATGAATATTGGGAACTACAGCGCATCGAAACCATGCACTTAGCAGGTGCATGGTTTCTTCAAGCAATTCTCAATCTGATGGTCAAATTTTCTGTTGCATTCCGATTTAGGGTACCTTTCAACGACTGAAAAAATGCCTTGTCATAGGATTCAAGCTCATTACGAGCAACTGTTAGAGTTTGAATATGGTCGCATCATTGGATTGAAAGAGGCAGGTTGGGCAAATCGGAGAATCGCTCATCATATGGATCAAAGTGAAGCGGCGATTAGAAGATGCTGGCAAGAATGGGTGGACAATGGCAGATTTCAGCGTCATGATGGTAGTGGTTGCCCTAGGGCCACAGCAGATCGGGGGAACAGAGGGATTGTCAGATCAGCTGTCACAGTGCCGATTCAACGTTATCAATCTTCAGACGTGTGACCCTTACACGAGTGTCCTCCATGATCATTCACAAACGGTCGATGGAACAAAATCTACTCTCCTACTGATCGCTACACCACCTGCCACTCACGCCTGAACACTGTCGAGCCAGATTACTGTGGTGTAAAGCTGATTGGGGATGTATAGAGTTTAGCGACGAATCCCGCTTCCAGCTGTGTTCTGACGATCATCGAAGACGTGTCTGGAGACGCCCAGGGAAAGTGCCAATCCTGCTTTCACTATTGCGCGCCACACCGGCCCTCAATGAGGAGTTGGGGTCTGGGGTACCATTTCCCTTGATAGTCGGAGCCCTTTGGTTGTCATGAAAGGCACACTTATAGCTTAGCGGTATGTCGACGACATTCTGAGTCCTGTTTTGCTACCGTTCCTTCATGGTCTTATTTTTCAGCAAGATAATGCCAGACCACATACGGCACGTATTGCTATGAACTGTCTTGCAGCTTGTCAAACACTTCCTTGGCTAGTCAGATCTCTCTCCAATAGAGCATGTCTGGGATATGAAGGGAAAGGCGACTGCATGTAGCAGTTGTGACGTAGTCTGACCTAATGTTGATGAGCATAGCCTGACAATTGGAGCAAATGTGACCAGAAATACCGCAGGAGACCATCAGGGAGTTTTATCACTCTATGCCACGTCGTGTGGTAGCTTGTATCCAGGCTAGAGGTGGGTCAACACCTTATCGAGCTCGTTACTTTGTAAATTTGAAATAAATCATTCAATTTTACTGAAATTTTAATCATTTTCTATTCTGTACATAATTGTCCTGACCGCCAATTTTTTTCTTCATCGGACAACTCCTTTTTGGTGCGTCATTTTTTTGTTATAGAGTATATATATATGTGTGTGTGTGTATGTGTGTGGGGGGTATGTGTGTGTGTGATGTGTGTGTATTTGTCTATTAAATATGTTCGTGTAAATACACATTTTCTAAAATGGCACACATACAAAAATTTACACACTCCAGTTTATATCATTTTATACACAGTTTTTTGAATTAAATAAAGTTCTTTATTTCATCTGAAACAGTTTTTGGATAATATATGGAAAAAATCCCTCTTTTTATTATACAGATAATAATTACTTTTCACGTATATTTTTATTGAAACATGAGTTTTCCAAGCAATATATCTACCGTTCAAAAGAGAGTTAAGTACATAATTCAAAAAAATTTAAAGAACAGATGTAGTTTATGTATTTTTCTTCATGATGTAAGAAATTTCCCCCAGATTTTTTTCAAGATTACTCATTTTTTTATTTGCGAAGAGCACAATAATTTTGAAAACACTTATCATACTGTTATAACTTAAAATTTTTTTTTTTAAAAGTCTGTCATTTGATTGATAGAATACTCGTTGAAACTTATTAGTGTGTGTGGAACTGGTAATCTCGCCTCAAGTGAAGATCTCCCGGAAGAGTGCTAAGGAGAACTGCATTTTAAATAGAGGCTATCTTTTCGCCTAATGTTAAAAAACAGGACCCGAACTCAAATACTTTAGTAAATCTGTTTCTTTCTGAACTGTAAGTCTATTGGATAAAGGTATCGTGTGTTCGAATTGTTGTAGATAAGGAGAAAATTAACACGCAGGAATCACTAGCTCATTATTAATATCCGGCAAGAATTAATCTAAATTGTTATCAAATAATCTAACTTCATGTGTTTTATGGTAATCATTTGGGAGAGCTTTAAATAGTAATTTAATTCACTTTAAAGTGAATGAAATTAGTCTGAAAGGGAATTAGAGTTAGAATGAAAAAAGCCTTATTTCCACTTTGAATTAGCATAAGTAATTTTTACCCTATGACATTTATATATTCTTTTCAGTCTCTAGACTACTGTGATAATTTAAAAGCAATATAAACAATCTGAAAGTATAAAAACTAATTAAAGTTTTGTGAATTTTCATTTCTTCCTTCGGTTTTATTTTTTTTTTGGTACCTTCATAGTAATTAGAAAAATAATTTTTTGAAACCTGATACCATTAAAATAGGCAAAAATATCCACAAAAATATGAAAATTTGTACTTTTTTTCTTAAGCCATCATTACTTTTTGCTCTTTCGAATGCACTTTTTATCGGTCAAATAAATAAAATAGTCTACATTTGAGTAGGACAGTTAATTCTGCAAGTTTAACATTACATTTGATTTTTGCGATTTAAAAGTAAACGGTAGACTTGAACAGTAAGGGAATAAAAACTAAAACTAGTCTGACCCTATCGGCTACGTATTTTAAAAGTCTAGTATGAATTCTGATTTGGTTTTGTAAAAACACTTTTATATTCTCTTACGTGTGTGCGTGTATGATTGTGGATAGAAGGGAAAAAACATTAAAACTAACATTTAAAATTTTTTAAAAGTTATATGCAAATTTTTGCAAAGAACATATTTAGTCATTCAAAGTGCGCTTTTTTTGTAATTATCATTAAAATACTCAATTCAATAAGAGAATTAAAGTAAACGATGAAATTTCGAGAAATGAACAATAGTAAAATTTTCCGATAGTAAAATTAAAAGAAACAATAAATTATTAAGTTGAATATATTTAAGCTAAATGTAATTAAAATTAAAGCAAACAATAAATTATTAAATTGAATATATTTAAATAGCTAAATATATATAGCTAAATGTAATTAAAATTGAAGCAAGCAATAGAAAATTGAAAAGTAATCTGGTATGCCAAAAGGGATTCAACTAAAACAATAGCCCCCTGGGTGGCTAATAAATATTTCTAATGGGTAGTAACCCCAATTTTTATTGCGTTTATACAGTGGTTACTCTACTTCTAAATCATTCCAAAAAACAAACCTATTTCATAATCTGTTTTAATTTCTCTCCTATCGACTTGATACTCGAGATACGAAAAGTAATGTTGTCCTATTATTAAACTGAGGCAGTCATGTGGTCATGGCCACGAACTTGTGTCCGCCGATGTTTCAGTCCAGCTAGGTGTTCCCTCCCTGATACCATTAAGGACTCGTCATGTTAAAGATTTAAATCCCGTTACATATGTTGGAGCTCAAAATCCTTGCATTGTCCTCAAATTTCTATGAACTGGATATTAAGAGAGTGTCAAATGGTTTTCATGCGCATTTCCCTTAAGCTAATCTCCGGGGCTACTTAACTACGATGTTAGATGTGAGAACATCGGCTTGTGAAAAAAACATGGTATATATAAATGTGAGATTAATTATATAAAAAAATATAGTAATTATGTAGGGAGATAGAGGAATTAGAGAGATTCATAGGAACATTACATTACTCCGAGCAACTGTGAGGCGATATATTGAGAGTTTATAATTTTGACTCAGATCTAGTTATTAGAAGTTTACTTGAATCAGATTCAGTAATCTGGAATGCTTTGCTTAGACTTACCATGACAACTAAAAGTCCTTATTATAATATTTGGTTTGAGATGAGATTAGTTAAATTCTCCACAATATTATTTAGTTTTAATAAAACTAGTTCAAAGGGTGAATAAAATGATAAAGCATTTTTGAATAAATCTTAATAGATGATGATGTCCAATACAACTACACAATCCGACTCCGTTAAGTCATGGTCATTAACTCGCTAGTTTCCTTAATTCAAGATTACTTCCTTTTCTCGAGATTCAGATTAATATTTTCTCAGATGATATCAAGACTTTCTGTGAAGAGCAGTCTGTAAAATAACTTTCTTTTTTCATTTATTTTTCCATCGTGAGATAAACATGCCACGAAGCTCTAATTTGCAATTGCAAATTTATACTCCGAATGAGAGAAATTAAGAACATGAGAAAAAAATATGTCAGATGGTGTTTGCATTCCTAAGAACAAGCAAAAAAGAAACGCAGGGGTTGAGTACGAATCTTTTATAAAATCTGAACCCCCCAAGTCCCTTGATCGTAAAGTACAGACGCTGACTTTCGTAATTAAAATCCAATTAAGAAGAAATGAACAAAAGGTTTTCTTTGAGACGCATCCTTTGAAGGTTCGAGGATGAGAGAGGGTAAACCAATTTAATACTTATTAGTATTATTTTTTGGCTTTGAAAGTCTGTAATGTATATGAACCAATATTTTTCAGATAATAAAATGTTCCAGCTTGGAATTTTTTTTTTTTTTTTGCTTCCATTATTTTCAGGTTTTGCTAACAGAAAGATTGACCAAAACTTAACTATTTGAGGTAATATTTGTGTTTTGTTTGTGTAAAATTTTATGAATAGTAATGATTTTTTTCTTGCGTAAGTAATTTCTGTAATAATAAAAAATAATGTAGAAAGAGTGCAAACGCAAGGCAAAAAATTCATATCGATGTTGGAATTTACATTATCGCTCAATTTATATTAATACTGTAACTTGAGGTTCACTTAACTCGTGGTTTAATAACCATGAACCCCAAATGCTTCGAAGTTAGCTGAATTTAACTCTATTTTGTTGAAAGAGGAGTGCTGCCCACACATTGTCTTAAGTCTGCTTGTACTGGTGGCTTGGAAAATGTAATAAAGATGCACATACACAATTTTTAAAAAAATTTGGAAACTTTGGAATCTGTGGATTCAGTTATTGATTTCTTATAAGATAAAATGAAAAAGTGGGCTTGGAGATCCGATTCATGATTAAAAAAGAATAAATTGTTAAATTGAGGGAGATATATCGCGTCGTCTGCTCATATATTTCCTCTTCGTATCTGCCCTTTAATACGGGCCTCGCCTTCTCTGTAAAACTATTTTCTCTGCGTAAAGTGCGTTAGAGATGTGAAGTCGCATTTTGCGAGGTTTGTGTTGTAAAAAATGGGAGTAAATTTCCTATGTTATATATCGTTTCTCGCTGCTATGAAATCGAAAAAGGCTTCCGAATAGTTAATAAGAAGTGACAAATTAAATTTGAAACAAGCATTTTAATATAAAAAGACTGTGTGAAATTTCTTAATGGTCTTAGTTACTTTTAAATATTTTCTTTTAAGAGTTATGCAATTATTTCTGTATTTTATAATTATTTCGAATTTGTAGAGTGTTACTAGAAAAAAAAATTTATTTTAAAAATTCATTATGAAGGCAGAGCATTTTGAGTAATTATGTTTTGATGATAATTTTATTGTACATAAATGCCGCATGTGCTAGCTTCCAAAAATTGTTTGAAGTTATGCAACGATACTAAAGTGTATCCATTTCTTTCCTATCTACATAGCAATATAGATCATAAAAATAATTTATTTGATTTATTTGTATAATATTGTCCCTTCTATTTCGTGTTTCACTAAGCAGTATATCGTAGTTTAAATGGAAATAATTCCGCAGAGAGCTAAATATATCCCCATCCTCCGGAAAAAATAAACACACATTATGTATATCATACTTTTCTAATAGAAACGTAGTGAATAGGAAGGGAGTAGAGGAATTAGTGAGATTCATACGAACGCTATTGATTTCAGCAACTGTGGGGCAATATACTGAGAGTACATATTTTATTCGGCACCCGTGATTAAAATTACTTTTGATTCGGAACAAGTGAACCAGAATCGTCTGCTTATAACCCAGATAAGAATTCTTTATTATAAAATTTTGTTCGGACCGTGCTTAACTATTCCACATTAATAATTAGTTTGTTCAAAAGGGGAATAAATTTTGGAATTTATTCTTATTGAGTGAGCACTAATACATCTAATGACCCTACGAGTATTTCATTATAGTAGCTCTTAGTCGCATAAAGTAGAAATGTCATAGATAATTCCACCTAGTAATATAAAGCTTCTATTCAGAACAAGCGCTTTGGTTCTCATACTGATACTGGCTTGAAAAAAAAAATTCTTTAAATTTAATTCATTTTAAACATAATTACTTATATATTATCATTTAATCCATTGGATTTAAGACTGTGGTATACTCATCTCTCGCTACTGTGGGTTACATCATAAGGTTTCAAGGAGTACATGAACATCTTCGGAAAGAAAATACAATACTCAAGATAAAGTAATGTATATAATTAATGATAAATCCTAACTCAGGAGAAAATCCTTCTTTTCTTTTGAGAATCTATATTTTTAGTTTTTGAAAACTAAAAATAAATTCCCAGAAGAAGAGTAAGGTAACATAAACGTCGAGAATCACTGCTAATGTAATGTACGAGGTCTCCTCGATTTACGACCGTGTATCATCCTGACTTTTAAGTCATATATTGAATGAGTCATAAGTTGGATTTATACCTTTCAACAATATTTTTATTCAAATGGATTGTAAAAACTGTACATAAAATACGAAAATTCAATCTGCATCCGTATAATTATTGTAAACATTATGAAACATACATAATATGTACTTCTTTGCACATTCAGCAAACAAAACTGTAACCCGAAATTACGTAACGTAAAAATAGTAAATGAAATTTCGCATACATACATACATTGAAGCTTGAATAGTCACAGTATAGCACTGGGCAAATATTAAGATGGCAGTAACATTGTGTAAGAAATGTATAAAGGGGCAGTGAATTTCCTCGGAGCTATCACATTTGTCCTCAAGTGAATAATGTCAAAAATTTTCTGATATAATTACGGTCATCCGATGGCAATTAATGGGAAGACTTTGAACATAGAATAATAGTAGGAACTGTACGAAAGGGCATACAATTTTGGAAATTGTTGGGGAATTCGATATTCCTCGATCCGTAGAGCCAAGTGTGTGTCGAGAAAACATAATTTTCGATCTTACCTCCCGCAATATACAACGTAATAGCCGACTGCGTCTACTTAACATTGAGATCAGGAATGTCTATGTAGAGTAGTCAGTGTTAGTGGACAAGCAATACTGATTCATATAAATGCAACACTATATTTGGAACGTGCGACAGACGTGTCTGTGAGGACAGTGTAGCGGAGTTTAATGTCAATGGAATACTACAATAGAAAACCAACTCCTTACTAACGACACGGCTTCAGCACCTCTCGTACACTTGTGAACATATCATTTGGATTCTAGATGAATGGAGAAATGGTGCTTGTTCAGATGAGTCATAATTCTAGTTGGTAAGAGCTAATGACAGGGTTAGTGACCTCGCGGGGAGTACACCACAGACTTCCGAACTGTACAAGTTGGTGGTGGCTTTATATTAGTGTGAACTATTCCTGGAAGACATTGACTAAATCCTTTAGTCAAACTGAACATATCACTGTCTGGAAATTCAGCTGCTTGGAGACCATTTGCTCCATTTATATACTCAATCAACGATAAAAATTTTCTACAGGATAATATACCTTGGCATCTGGTTTAAACCATTCGTATTGGCTTGAGGAATACTCTGGAGAATTCCAGCGAATGACTTGAATACCTATATTGCCAGACACGAATCTCAATGAACATGTATGGGCCCGATCGAAAGGCCATTTCGTGCACAAAATCTTCACCATAACACTTTAACAAGATAAACGGATGTATATGCAACATTCTGAATATTTCTTCAGGGGATTTCCGACGTCATGTTGTGTCAATATCACGTCGAGTTGCTGCACTTCGCTAGGCAAAGAAAGATCTGCACGATATTAGGAAATATACAACCACTTTTGGCACTTCATTATATATACATATATAAGAAAAATTGTATCTATGACAAAATCTCTTCCTATACCTTTTGTGATGTTCAAAGAGTGCAAAGAAAATCTGTTTTAAAACATGTTAAGCTACCCGCTGTTTCAGCAGAACTATTTTTGTGGTCGCAAACGTGAATGGTCATAAGTTTAGGAAAAGATGTATTTACTTTCTCTATATTTCCAAACTATGTCAGGAAAAGTTAATCTGTCTAATGAACTTTAACGTCAAACGGTTCTTATCATTCTGATTAATAATTTTGGACTTGGGCCACTTATAGAGTGCTTGATCATTATCATTGAGCTATCACTATTATCGCCTAAAAGTATGTTATTGTTGTCAAGCATCTTTGATTCAGTATAGAATTTTCACCTGTCAAGAAGTTCACGGTCTAAAATGATGGACTATTGGAGTTTCATTCGAAGAAAAATTTCGAGTCAATTAAATGAATATAAAGTGGTAAAAATAAATATTATTTTTACTTTTCCTCCCCCTCACCACCCAATGCTCTACAATGTAATATTTGTGCCATTGATTTATATGTTATGCATTCATCTACAATTTTCCATTTTAACTAATGAAAAGTCGTTCCTGGATATATCTGGAGCAGTATTTCACGAATGGTGGATCGTGACTCGGTACCGGGGCACGAAAAAGGTGTCGGGTTGCCCAACCTTCTCTTCAAGACATCATGACTCGTAAAGCGAGGGGGAGGATTCAAGCATGTTTGTGATATTTTTGATTTCTTGAGTAATTTGAATCTAATCCTACATGACAACAATGGTACTGTTTTTAAAGTGCAAGCAAAGGTTGTAGCTATTACGAAGTGACTATATTTATGTTCACATATCGAGCAGAAGCTGGTAATTACCTAGCTTTTATAAATCTAACAGGAATAGCAGAATGAGTATAATGTGGATTCATTGCTGGACAAGACTTTAGCTGCTATCAAGGAAGATTTACTAATTATGGAGATTGAGTTTAAGGAATGCTTTCCCATAATCAATTGCAACGAAAATGAAATAGGAAACTCCTTTATGCGAGAATGGATCTCGTACTTTAATGTAGAAACCGACAGAATTTCCGGATTGAGATGTTGAATCTATAATTGAGCTATAGAGGGACACATCATTTAAAAACAAGTACAATATAGTACTACTGATGAATTTTCGGCTGACGTGTCGATAAAGTATCCAATTTTAGCAGAAAAAGAGAGAACTACAAATTTTCTTATATCTTTAGTCCCGACTTATAAGTGTTATTCCGGTTTTTTCAATTCTGGTTCTTCTAAAAAATAAATACACAAGTAGATTGGAAATCAAACCGGATTAAGAAATTAAATTATTATCAAATGGGAAGTTTTTAATTTGCAAGAACAGCTTTACATTTCTAACTCACAATTTGATATGATTGAAATTTCTTTTTTGAAATAATTTTGTGTAAGCAATTAATGTATTGACATTTAAAAATGTTTTATTTTACCTGCAAATCCCAAAATAGACAGTAAATTCTTTGTGGGTAACGAAAAATAATTTTGAAACTAACCGAGTCACAAGGAAAAAAGGTTTGGAAAACAATGATCAAGAGTAACTGTATCTTAACGTGTTTGTAAAACCTCTTTTTGCCAAAAATTGAATTCCAAATTACTCAATTCCTCGGGACTTGCAATACCGTAAGCCTCGGGTTGACAATCTGAGGCCATGTATTAGATAAGTAATGACGAACTAACAGTTTTCCGCGATAAATAACAAATATATTTTTTATGATTCACAAAATTTAAAAAAAAAAAACCTTTGAAGAAAACCATTTCTTTCATTTATTTTATGGAACCCAAAAAATTCTAAGGGTTCCATATACACGTTTAAATACGGTACGTCTCATTGAATGACGTAAAAGTATATTAATATAACAGTGGCTTTTTAGGTGTAAAGCTACGAGTTCCACTTTGAATTTAAGTCATAATCATTGTGCATAGTTTTGAAAACGGCAGCACATAATATGAAATGAAGTTTCAAAATCTTGAAGTTAACATCACGTTGACAAACTTTTATTCAGTTCAGTTATCATCGCTGTTAAACGGTAGCTAATGACCTGTAATAGCCTGTTCACCCCACTCCATATTTCTATTGAAATGCAAAGCAATTTTTTAAAATTTAAATTTTTTTTTAAAAATATAAATAAAACATTTAGGCATTATCATTTTCAACCTTTTGTAATTGAGACATTTGTTTAATTTAAGAGTGTGTTGAATATTTTCTCGCAATAGTCATTAATTGTATACATTATCCAAACATGAGATCATTTTAGAAAGGAGTTGTATACATGTGCTCTCTAGATGTAACGAGGCACCCCCTCTTTGTTTTCGTCTCTCCCAGCCACGAGAAAGTGAAGTTCTCACGCCGGCTGGGCGTGTGTGTCCCCCTTTACTCCCTCCCCGAAGACTTATCTTCCTTTTGTCCTCTCGGATGAGCCCTAAGGCTACGCCCACCCCGTCCCACTCATCCAATCAGCAGAGAATGCTGTCTTTCCCCCATCCTTGGATGCTTGAGAGTGGAGAGCAGATGGGAAGGAAATGCTGGAAAACAGCGCATGCTCAGAGATTGAAATTTAGTTTCTTTTCTTAAATAAAAAAAATCGGAATAAATCAAAAAGAATTTAAAATATTTTTAAATTTCGAACATTTTACTATAAGATTGTGCGAGGTCTTTGAACGAAGTAAATAGTTCCTATCGTTTGTTATTTGTACAGTTTTGTCAGTAATATATATTTGCAATATAGTTAAAATTTTTATCATTCGATATTAATATTTATATTGTATACGAAAGAAGTTTTTTATTCTGTTCGGAATTTCTTAAAAAGAAATAATTTTTTTTTATATATTTTTTAATTATTATTTTATCTTATCACTGGATTCATGTTACTTTTATTTAAAAATGAATGAAACATATTAAAAGCACATTAATTAATCATTTATTAAGATTACTGAAAGATTTTAGCAATTTTTAAAATGTGTAGTGAAGTATAAGGTTTCGTACTTAAATTTCCTTATAAATATTTTTTGATAAACATCCAAGCTGTCATAATTAAAATAATATTTTTTATGAATGGAAGTTAAGTTACATTTCAAAGAAAATAGCACTATCTTGTTTCATGTGTTTTTGTTAAAAGATTCTCGAAGTTCTTAATAAAAGTAATATAGAAATGACAACTTAATATTTTAATGATGGCTTAATTTTTTAAGATTCAAAAAACTGGATTGGGATTTCAAAATAATAATAATAATTAAAAAAACAAAATAAAAACAAAAATAAAATAAATTAAATTAAAGTTTGCCATTTTTTTTAAAAATTTGTGAAATCTTTCACATTTAAGTTTATGATTCCAACGAATTACAAACATAATATGACTATCTTTTCAGAACTCCCCCCCCTTCAGAAAAAATAATTAAATTATTTTAGAAATGTAAAAAAGTTAAGAATTAGGATTTTAAATTAACGTAAAATTTTGAGCATTAATGGGAACATTTCCATGTGCAAGTCACTAATTAAAATTGCTATCGTTTCCAATAAATAAATATACCTAAAAAATTAAGATAAATAAATTTAATTTATTCATATTTATTGCTAGTTAGAATTTATCATAAAATAAGTAGACTTAGAACACCAAGAGCTTAAGAAGAATGAAAACGGCAAATCCGAACTCCTTTACAATTCAAATTAACGAGAATATATATACGTAAACAAAAGTTTAAAATTCAAACCCCTCGATACACTCCGCTTTCCAAGAAAACATTTTCAAAACACGCATGCGCACTCATCCAACCGTTCCTTCGCCTTAGCGGACCCTCCACTGTTGTCGGCCGTTTCTCGAAAGAGGAAAGGGAAGAGGGGAAGAGAGGTAGTGAAAAAAAGCACCGGCATCAGAAGAAGGGTTTAGGTTCGGGTCCGAGCCGCGTGCAGGGGCGCCTCCGGAAGCCCCGCCCCTGGTAGGCGGTGCGCATGTGCCCCTGCGGCGTCGTCCCTCCCCCTAGCAGCACCTACCCGCGGGGACTGAGCCGGTCTCCTCCCCGTTCACTTCCTGAGCCACTCGACGCCAAATTGCCCATCACCGACTTTTGTCTCCCGCGCCCGTCGGCTACGAACTGCCCGCCCCCCCGGACGGCTCCGGCAAAGAACGGTCAACAAGCCGGAGGACAATGTCCTTCCTTGCTCTGGACTCTTGCTCTTGGCAGGTAAGCATCGCTCTCTCTCTCTCTCTTTAAACCTCCCCATTCAAATTGGGGAGTATTTATCTAATCCTCACTCTTTCCCCTGAGGGGGGTGTTAAGTTTCCTTTGCGCCCCGGTCGCCCCGCGGGCCATCTCCTCTCTCTCTTAAGTAGCCGCTCGGAAGCCCCGGGGCTTGTCTTTCGCATTTGTAAATTCCCTTCTCTCTCTTCTCTTCTCGCGTGTTTGTATACACACACACCGCATCAAAGCGTATCAAACTGCGATGCCAGTCGGACATCGTCGTTTACCTCAACTTTTCAAAAATCCACTGTGTCGTCGCGGAATGTCCGTTTTCTCGCTCGACCCTCGCGTGTTTGCTTTCTTTACCGAAGTGAAGGAAAGGAGAAAAAAAAAGCCGAGGAAGTAAGAAGAGGAAAGGAGTTAAAGGAAAAGAGACTGTGAGGAATGAAAAAAAGAAAGAGAGAAATAAACCGGTCGGGGTTTGAGAAAAGAAAGTAAAAATGAGACCAGGCTTGAGGCCAAATGCGGCTTTTCACTCCACCACTACTACTCTTCTACCACCCCCTCGCGCCACCCTACCCTCCCTCTTCCTCCCCCTCGCTCTCGTTTCTCTCTAAAACAACAGCCCGGGGGCGACGAAATAAATGTTGTATTTACTACCGCCGCTGCCGCTATAACTTAATCATATTTTCTCAGCCCCGTTTCCGAAGAGGTTTTAGAGCGAGCGAGAAACTCCTTTCGGCAAAAGCCTTTTCGCGAACGAACGCGCTCATTTCGAACGAAGCGGTCAACGAGACCAGTGGTCAGTGACTACCCCTCTCGCGCTCTTGAATGACGAGACTCTATATCATCTTTCTAACTCCTATCAAGTTTATGTGAGTCTCTATAACATCTATGGATTTTGTGAGTAGCCAAAGTGAATGTACCGGGTTTTGTGTACTTTTGATGTAAGTCTCTGGACATTACAAATACGAAGTAACATTCACCCAACTCTTACTGTGTCGATGTGAAATATTTGTTATATGCCTGTATATGTTTTGAAATACTGTGTGTAGCCATATTGGCAATCGTATATCTTATGACCTTTTTGTGTAAAAAAAATATAATCTGACCTACATAATATGCAAACAAGGATGACTGTTCTCAATATTACTCTGAAAACCTGTCTGGTTTCTGTTAGTTTGGGCCAGGGACTGCTGTTCTTCAAGTAGGGGTAAGTTGAAATCTTTTTGTTGAATACATAAAAAAGTGAAATGTTTTGAAGATATAACTGTGAAAATGTGGAGTTATATTTTTAGAAAATGTGTTGATAAAAATAAAATGCATAAAACTTTTATAAAGTTACGTAAGAATCCAAATGTGTTATGAAGAAAAAATTCTGTTTAGAGTCTAAATATTTATTTAGAGTCCATTAGCTTCATTTAAGTTACAATAAAAAAAAAACATCAGCTTAAAAATTTTTCTGTATTTTTTAAAGTTCAAATTTGTTAACTGAAAAAGTTTTAAGAAAAAGAATTAAATATCTACTAATTGACAGATATGAGTGGCTTCTTATCAAATAAATCAAGGGGTAAAACGAAAGTTGGAAAAAATCCTACGAATCTTAAATTCTGTAGTTTCGTATTCGATGTATTGTTTTAGTCTCATTGGTTTAAACATTTAATGTTTCATTGAATTCATGATTTTTTATATTTTATATTTAAAACAATTTAATTTGTAACTTTATCAGTAAATAACAGCTAATTTTTGCTTTCTTATTATTAAACAGTTTTACATTGTTTCTACCAAGGAAAGGAATAAAAATGAGAAATCAAACTACTTTTGTATAGGTTTTTTTTAAAAAGAAATATCGATTTGTATGATTTTTGGATAAAGGAATGAGTTATTATTTTTAAAAACAAAGCAGGTTTTTTTTTAAAAAAAATCAACAATTTCATGTAATGTTATATTGCAAATTTATCTTTATTGTTTATGAAAAGATATACAGAAGACTCTGTACTTAAAACATGTCCTTTTAGAATAAATCAATTGTAAAAAAAATCTTTAAAAAAAAAAAAATTAACTGCAGTATTTTATACAAAATTTAAGAAAAGATCTGAGCATTCTGTCCCAAAGCATAATTAGTTCACCAAAACTTAACACTTTCAGTGGATACTGCATCTCGTATTGGAACTGAATTAATTGTAAGTAACTGATATGAGATTTAGACTATAAATTGGTTTTATAAAGTGTTAAGTATAAGTAATATTTTCTATCGCCTAATGTAAAGATCTTTGAATTAACTGTCAATTCTATTTTGTAATAATTTTATAGTTAGGAAATCTTTATCATAAAGGATCCTTTCCAAAATTTAATATTTTCGAGTAAGTTTTGTTAGAGTAAAATTCAATACAAAGAGAAAAGTTTCATTTTAAGCATTTATATAAAATGGGATGGATTCTGAGATACATTTTACCCAGTAATTAGAAAATTTCAAATGTGTGTTTATCAACGCATAAAAAATATTAATATTACTTTTGATTTCAACGTAAATTATTAAGAACTTTATTTAATTTTCCATGAAGAATTCAAAGGCAATAATAATTTGTTATTACCATTAAATGTAATATAATTATAAAAGGCTTAATGGAAACAATTCGATAATTTTTATAAAGTTCTTTTATCAAGTTATTTTTATTATTATAAAAGGAAATATTTTACAATTACTATAAATATTCTGTATCATTAATATTCATATTTGACTTAATATGACAGTTTCTGAAACAAAAAGTTAAAATAATTTTTTTTAATTGATTAGTTTTGAATTGCACAGGAAACTAAAATAAATTATAATCAACTAAAAAAACTCAAAATAAGGAAACCATGAACTTTGCTCAGAAATGATTTTGATAGTATTATGTTCTTTTGGGATATCATATTCATATGTTTTGAAAAATTTACAAGAAAAAAATTAAATCTGTTTCCGGAAATATAAACCGAAAAATATTCATTAATATTGAATTAAGTGAAAATTCTTAAAACATTTATATTTTATCATAAAATATACGAGTCAAAAATTACATTTCTAATTCGTAAACTAAAGAGCACAATTTAAATTTGGAAACTGAAAATAATTACATTAATATTTTGAATTAAATGCATTTTTTGAATATAAGGAGCAAATTTTAAATATTTTACATCCATATTCCTTTATGAATTAAATATTTAATTTACACTTTTATGAATGACATATCAAATTGGATGTGTATCGTTTTGAAATACAATTGAAACTAAAAGGAACACATTTTTTTTGCTTTTATTATTGAATTTTGAGCATCATTTTTCACAAAACTTAATTAGGAATAAAAACTTAATTAACTTTATCAGATTCATTTGATTTTATTTAACTCTGTATGTATTTTGACAGTGAAGTGCGTGGGAATTTTTAAGTATTTTTTTAAAGAATATTGATTACACAGTTAATAAAATAATCATATACAAATGATTACTGACATTTTTTAGAAAGATAATTCAAGTTAAATGCCGAGAAAAGTAGAAAAATCAATGGGAATAAGAATTTTCTTTATTTTAAATGTAATACATTTATCATCCTTGTTTTGACGATTTCGAAGCAAACGATATTTTAAGATTATTTTTAAAATATAAATACATAAAATAATAACTTTTGAAAATCTAACATAGTAGAAAATTTAATGAACTTTTTATTTTTGAATTATGCTTCTAAATTAAATTCTAAAAATTCTTCAAAGATAATTTTTACAATAAAACTTTTTTAATAAAATAGATCACAATTGCTAGTACAAAAGTCAAGACAGTTTCTATTTGAAAGGAATAATTTTAAATACTTTTTTGCACTAAAATAAATATTCTTAAAATGAAGGTTAAGTGACAAAAAGTATTATTAATAATGAGCATAAAATAAATATTTTAAATGCAAAAATAAATTTGTATGAACTCTTTTGCATCTGAAAACAATTAAATGGAAATTGAGTTCAAAAACAAGTATGCATACTTATAATTATTAAATTAAATTAAAAACTAGGCAAGATTTTCACTCAAAATAAAGCAATTAATTTAGCTGAATAATGTATTCATTACTTAAATTCTAATGTCGAATGAAGATTAGAAGTTATGTGCTTCATAATAGTTTTCAATAATTCATGAATTTAATTTTTAGTTCTCATTAATTTATAATTAATATGATGGAGGGGGGGGAGAGAAACAAATGGAAAAATTAATTGCAAATGATAAAACTTTTTCGTGAATAATTACTTTTTGAGCTCTGAAAACGTAGTAATTTTTTTATATGAATTAAACAAAATAACTTTAGATATTTTTATGCTTTTTCAGCTTAATTAAAAATGGTTAAGTTTTAAATTTATTTCAAGCAGTTCTTTAAATCAAAAAGTTAGAACATAGAACTTAATTTTTTCCAAATAAAAGACTGAACGAAACGTTGCGTACTAATTGTATAAGTTGTTAAATTTCATTTATTATTCGTGACTTTAATAGAGCTTTAAATCATTAAAATGTGGGTCTAAAAATAAATATAAACACCATTTACGTTTATTTAATGACAGTATTTTTCCATTCAAGTCTCATGGAGCCTGAAAGCAAAAACAGTTTAACTCAACAGAACAGAATATTACAAAAATTTTTGTAATAAAACTTACAACTTCCCTTTTATTAAAAACGAATAGTAGGTAAAAATGCAATGTAAAAATGAACAAAATAAAGCAGTTAATGGAATTTTTATAAATGTACAGCAGAATGTAATTTTATCTTTTATTTTATTAATTATGCATAAAAAAAAAGAAATTCTATTGAATGGGTATGAAAATGTATTATACAGATTAAAAGGTTTTAAGACAGAAAAAAAAGTAGATAAAATTCTCAAAATCAAACCCATTAAAAAGAACGGATAATATACAAATTAACATTTAATTTTTCTCCAAGTTTGTGATGTAATATTTAGAACTATGAAATTCGTATGAATTTGAATATGAATTGAAATATCGTAATATATAAATTCCATTAGAAATATTGTTGAGAAGTTATGTAAAAAATATTTAGCACAACTTAAGTTCGTTATATTCATCGTAGTCTTAGTTTTGTAAATTAGCAATACATTTTAATACATAAAGCGTTGTATCAACAATTTAAACGCTTTTACATAAAGTACATAACATAAAGTTTTTTCAGTATTTCCTTTTAATAGAGTTTTAAAACATTAAAATGTGCATCTAAAAATAAATATAAACATCATTTACGTTCATTTTATTTATGACCTTGAAAATGAAATTAGCGTAGAACAATGAATATCTTCAATGCTCGTAAAACATACTTTCTTTTTACTCTGATGTTGTTGTGGTAGTATTACACTAATATCTAACATTCGAAAAAAAAAGAGTAATCAAAATAAACTGATTCTTTTTTTCTCCTTTCTAACCAAAAAAATGGACCAGAAAAAAAAATTCACTGAAATAACAAACCATCTCACTACCCTATCTCCCCACCATGAAACTTGCCTTTCGAATCAGAATCGTAGTCCGGCTTTGGCGCTACCAGAGTCCGGCAAATACTTGGCCGGTGAACGGGAAAACCGTACTCCGGGGGAAGTCCGGTTGTCGCCGGCGACTGACAGCTTCAGCGCCGCGGCATTTAAATAGTGTGCACCCAGGTGGTGAAAAACCATCACTCAGTTTAATCTCCCTTCATTCAACAATTTTGTGTGATATGTAGTGGCGTTGTAATAGATATGCGACAATATTTTGCAATTATTGTGCAACTAAGTTAGATTTCCTTGATAGTAATGTCTCGCACACTTTTTGGGCTTAGAATTAAAAAAAAGTTTTTTAAGTATTGCTATACTATTAGAAGTAACTCAGACTACTAATTTTATTTAAAATATTATGATAGTGTTTGCTATTTTTGTTTTCATAGCAAAATTATATAAAATTCAACTTAAAGTGGTAAAGAAAAAATGAATTAGGCACTGTGTTGCGTTAATGGAATTAGAAATTAGAATTTACTTAACGTGTGAGTAAAAATTTAAGTTCCAACAAATCAATATAACCGAAAAAAATATCTAAAATAATAGATGAATTATATTTTATTCTGTTGTAAAGATTGTACAATTTTTTATGTAAAAATGTCTTTTAAAATGCAAATTGTTTACTATTTTTAAATTTATGTAGATTTGGGATAGTATTCCATTTTTCATAAGAAATAAGAATATATGTAATTGAATATGTATAACATTATAACAATAAAGTGGTACTGGAATTGTTATGTACACTCAACATAAAAAAAAAAACTATTGAATAAACTAATATGAAAATGTTTAAAAATAATAGAATAAAATATTTTTGTATCATAGTTTTGGTATATATGTGTGTGTGTGTGCGTAAATTAAAGGAAAAGTAATGACATCGAGCTATTTCGTAATCAAAACATTGATATAATATACATTATAGTGCATAATAAGTTTGAAAATAGTATCATAACATTCTGTTCCCAAAGATTTTATACGATCACAAAAAATATATCTTTTACTTTATAAGCGCTTAGTTATTAGGATTTCCCTCCTCAGAATAAGATGTTTTTTTTAAGTTGTTCTTCTGATAATTTTTAGGGACTGAACAATTTTTTAAGCACCTTTGGATACATAATTAATTTTTGAACGTTAAGATTAGTGTCAAAGTGAAGAGAAAATGATGATCGAAATTGATTTACTTACTCAGGTTTAATTTATCCCCAAAAGTAATTTTGAAATAAAACTTCCTTATCATGTGATATACATAACAATGCATGGATATGATTTTAATTACTATTTGTATACTTAAAATGTTTTTTAAGTTTACATTTTGAAGAATTATCATTACGATATATATAACTATTGGTATATATTTTGATACAACAAATAATTTAAAATTATTTTTGCGTTATATATAAGCCAGAATATTTGTGTTTAATGCATAACTAATTAATTACATTTTATTCTTTAGTAATATTAATCATAAGAAATGAAACTTTTCTTGATTAGAAAAATAGCAAAATGCTTAAACTATAGACTGATTAAAATCTATCAAGATTTTTATTTTCATACTTTTAAAGCAAATTTTTTCAATGTAGTCAGATCCCGTCAACATGTGATAGTCGGAAAAATTGTTACTAAACCACGGGTTAAAAGAATCGCGAATTACAATATTAATAGAAATTGAGCGGTAATATAAATGGATGTAAATTTTCTGCGTAATGAACTTGTGTTCAGTTACAGAGAAACTGACTGATTCGAGAAAAGGAATTTAGTACTACGTTTGATATTTTTACAATAAGTAAGTCAATAGCCTGTTAAGAAAGTTACAAAAATATTTATTAAAAAATATCTTAAATATTTAAAGAAATTTAAATTTATTGCTGTATCAACCAATCTATAGCGAATATTTGTTTTATATTGGTATCTGGCTTCTTTCTGATTTATAGCGTGGCAAACCTTATTTGCTGTACCCTAACCCAAGATACCTGTAGTATAAATAACAATCAATCAGAAATCACTTATATAAGAAAAAATGTAAGTAACTCTTAAAATGTGACCTATACAAAATGGTTGAATGTACAGCTAACCTCACTAGCCAGGAGATCTTAAAACTAATATCTAACAAAAGAAATCAAAACGGGAACATTTCACTTTACAAAAATTGACGAATTCTTATATATAAAATAAAAAGAAAAAAAAATGCATTAATGTCTGTGCTCTTAACAGAAAGTGTAAAGTCATCAGAACAAAAGAATACTCCAAATTTTTTGAAAAGAAAAATAATAATTATGATACTACATTGTGTCAAGTAAAAGTGATTGCTTTTCGAGGGAGTCATAGTAAAGTCGCGTGTTAATGATCTGCAAGTTAAATATATTTGGCTTTAAAAGTGTTTTAAATTCATTTTAAATGAATGTTCATTACTGTATGAATTAGTATAAATTTTGATACAATAAACATCTCTTTAGTTATTTTTGCGTAATATACCAGATTGTCCGATTTTAATAGATAAATAATTATTCATGATTTAATGATAATTATAACAAATGAAGCTCTTCTTGAAAAAAATATTGAATTACTCTGTAGATAGCTTAAAATTTATAAAGATTTTTATTTTCATATTTTTAAAACAAATGTGTTCAATAGTAAAGTCAAATCAGAATTTTATAGTCAAATGTAATTTACTGAGGATAATGAAATTTTGTAGCTTTTGTTTTATAATGCTTGTCTTTGGGAATTGAAATAAAAGGATAAATATCATAACCCAATAAAAGCTTGTTTTTAATTTAAAAATTACGCGCACGATGCATCATAGCATTTGTTGAATATCAGGACTTTAGATCGATAAAATTTTGTTTGTGATTGTTACCGTTAATTATCGCAATGGCAACATTGCGAAGCATAAAATTCAATTATGTTTCTGACTTAATTTGTATTTAGAAATTTAATATTTATGTAGTTATGAAACATCTGATGCTAATTTAAATTAAATTTATCTAATAATGAATTTAAATACAAACAAGATTATATTTACTTTTATGAAGGTTTTGTAAAGTCTAGAGATTTCTCTTTCTAAAATTTAATAATTTTTATTCGTATTTATTATTACAATTGAGTCTTGAAATGTAAGAAAGGTTTTCTAGACATATTACAAAAATTAATATCTAATATTTAATTTATTACTCTCTTTCATATAAATTTCCCTTTTAAGTGTAATGTTTTAGATTTTTCTGAAATAAATTTTTTCTGTGTAAAACAACGTAATAAAAGCTTGTCAAATATGATACAACTTTAATACTTTTAGGTGACACCAAACTTAAAAGATTGATCCTAGTTTTGCATTTTCTGAAATGAATAATCAATTTTTTATTTGTATTGATAAGAAAAACAAGGATCGATACACATAACTTCATTTAGATAGTTTCCAGAACCTTAATTTAATGTAAGGATTTTTAAAAATTTTGATATTTTACTTCTAAGCTTAAAATTCTTTTTTTATTCACTTCATGTGTAAAAAATAAATTAAAAAAACTGTACGTTACTTATAACTATTTTCAGTGTTTCAAAAGAGTTTTATTTAAGAGTAATTTGTTTGAATTCTTTCATGAATTGTTATTTCTCCCTGAGATTTAATATAATTTCAAAGCGGGAAAAATAACAGTTCATGCAAAGCCTAAAGAATAATTTGCCAACATTGTAAATTTTTGGCAAATAAAACGACTAATGTAATATTGTAAGTATTACAATCACGCATTGTGCAATTTTTCATATTAAGATTTGAAGAAAGTATGGATATAAAGAAATGAGATTTGTAGATGAATTATAGTTTTCCTTTACAAATATTTAATGCAACTGGAAATTCAACATTAAAAGGAAATATAGCAATTAAATTAAAACTTTAAGTAATTTTTGAATTCATTAAACTTGAAACAGCTAGACAGACTTTTCAAAATCAGATTTTGTGATTGATTGGAAATATAGATAAGATCATCATTAAATGAATGAAAATATTCATCCAGAATACAAAATGTTTGGAACACCTAGAAAATGTTTAATTGGATATTAGGAAAAACTAAATGAGTATTTTCTAATTATTCTGAATGTTTTCTATGTGTGTGTTCTGAATGAATATTTTCAATCATGAAGAGTTTTCTGGAATTTCTTTATAATAATTGAAAAAAATGTGAATTTGTTATTTTTTTTAAGATTTTGAATTCATAATTTTTTTAAAATTCTTTTCATTTTTAAAAATAAATATAGTTATTAGTTATTCAATTTTTTTTCTAGTTTCTGAATAAAAACTAACCGCTTTTATTAATTTCAAGCCTTTTTTTTTAAATAACGAATAGCTATTGATGCTTGTTCTTAACAGTAATCACACTTTCGATTTTTTAAATGAAAGATTACTTACAATTTATATTTATTCTTATGAAAATTACAATGCTAAAGGTTATAAATGTACTATTTATCTTTCTTTCCTATCATGTGTTATTTAGTCTACCAATCGCAAGATTGCTAATGATAACAGCTATTTTTCTATTAGCTAGTATCTTAAAACCATTTCGGAATATTTCTTATTTTCTTAGAGTTATTCTGAACTGCTTAATCTGAAGTTTTTAAGGAATACCTTGACACTTCATATTTATTGCTATCCATGGACTGTACAATCCATTTGAATGAATTTACGTAAACTGAAATTGTTTTAAAATTTTGAAGCAGTGTAAAGAAACAAAAAGCATAGGATATCCTAAATTTTTATTTCATGTACCCTTTTATTAATAACTTTTTAATGCTATTACGGCCCCTTCCACTGTGAAAATGTGTAATTTGTAAACCTGCATTGATAAAATTACGAAATAAATTAACTGAATGAGTACACAGCTAACAAAACAAATGAATATTGCTTAGTAAATGTAACTCTTTATCACAACGAATAATAATTCATTAATAACAATTAATGTAGTAGATTATAACAATATAAAACACATTATTCAAATAAGGAATATTATGAAACATTTTAGTTTATGGAAGGCACGTCAATGCGAAATCTACTGTTTTCTTGAATAAAATAACCGAACTTAGTTGCATATTTGATAACAGTGACGTTGGGCTATTCGCGATTTTCTCTTCACTAACATCAAGGATTTAAATCAATTTGAATTGCATAAAATTACAATTTCTTCCCTACGAAAATGAAACGTGATTACGTAAATTAGATGAAGATCGAAATGAAATGAAGTGAATTAGATATAATTGTATATAAATGATATGCAATTTAAGGAAAAGAAATGGAGGTAGAGGATAAGGAGTGGTAGACAGAGTCCCCCTCCCCGAGAATTGTTACTGAGCTTGAAATTATTCCGTTAGTTTTGTGGCTTGAAATGAGTTCCATTAACAGCATTAATATATACTTGGTTACTGTCGAAGAAAGTTGCGAAATCAGTAACGAGAGGACTGGTAAGAGTTAGATTTCTTATTTAAATCATGAATTAGGGTTGTGAGTTGGGTTTGAGTTCTAGAGAGGGCAACCTTGAATATTCTGCACTGATAATAAATAATTTCGCTTGTTTAATCTTGTGCGTCCTCATTCATATTTTTTGCAGGTTTTGCTTTATATATTAAATTGAGATATGGAGCAAGAATCGAATAATGACAGACTAACGCCACAACAGATGCAACTATTATTACTGGTACTTACTGCATATATTTATCATATAAAGAACCAAACTTCTAAATGCTTGTCACTGAAAATGCAAATTTCAAACCAAGTTTTTTATGCCAACTAACAGATCCCCAAAGTGTTCATAGTTAAAAGGCCCCTATCCACTATCACAGTAGAGTATTTTTTCTGAAAGCTTATGCTATTTCAACTGTTGTTTTAAATTATCCCCATTCTCCTGGAAAATATATCTTCATATTTGAGATACTTACTATATCAGATTTAACGAACTGTTTATGAGAAATAATGGAATAATTCATACCTAAAAACAAGTCGATCCATATTTGTAGCATCAAAAGCCTTTAATACGTTATTTTATACCATACAGTCTTTCTCTGCTATTAAAATTAAAAACTGTCAATCAAATACCGAACTTCAAATAAAAGATTCGAAGATATAGAAAAGTTGAAAAACTTTTAATATGTTCAATATTTTACATTATAAATATTTATTGAATAATACCTGGAAGAATATAAATGTTCCCTCAAAAGGAGTAACTATAGGTCACATATCTGAAAAAGTGATCAAATTTCAATAATTTTTTTCAAGCTTACAACTAAATCCACATGCTAAAACTGTAATAAATAGAATAAAGTTTTTATTTCTAGATACATGTTTCCAAAATTTCACAATAAACAATAATATATGTAACTAAACAATTTGATCTGCAGACGATACAAGTAAATCAGTTATTTTCGTAACGAGTATATCATTTGCCTAGGAAAAAAACTGCTTAAGGATGCAGTTTTTCTCAAGATGTCAGTTCTATGTCGTCTAATGAAAAATTTCATTCCGCAGTTGTTTGTATGCAATTGAATTAAGCTAACAATGTTTATTTAGCATACTCCCCCCCCTCTATTCTTTGTCTTTTAATGCTATCGTGAAAACTGTCCATTTCTTTTTTTATAATAAGAAAAATTTCGATTTTATTGAACATGAGCGTATATGTTTGTTTTTGCATATTAATATGTTAATTTTGATACAATGTAAGAATGCATAAGTTGCAATAATTCTCTATTAATAATGTACTCTTTTTTAAATTAAATGCTTGATTAAAATTGCTTAAATATTTTTAATTAATGATGTTACACATACTTCATTTAGTCATGTTTTCTCTCTTGTTAAAATTAACTTTCCCCGTTGATTCGGAATTTATTAACAGACACATAACACATAAAACACGTTTTAAAATGTGTAAATAGAGTTAAGGTGTTAAAATATTCAGTTATGGGAAAAAAATAACGACATTTATGAAGGAATTTAAGAACAGTCGCAAGACTTGTGGTTTTTATGAAATTCAAATTAATCTTTTTTTCCGATGACATCAGGATTTCTTCTTAAGAGAAGTCATTAATACTTTTTGCTTTCTGTTTTACTTAACGTGGGTTAAATATTCCAATAATTGGGTAATAAAAAAATAAACTCACTTTTCTTTAAAACTTTTTAGAGCTTTTTTTATGAAGTATTTTTTGTAACAGATGTCTAGCTTACATATTGTAAAAGTAGTATTCATGACCATAAATTTATTTTCTCGATTGAGCCAGTAATTCTGCCCTTTAACGCAAATGTTCTTTCTTATGCAGTAAATCCATTTTGGTGTCGGAATTCTTATTAATACTGAAACTCGCGGTTCACTGAAGTCGCGGACTTTGACTACCGCGGGTTAAGTGAGTCATACCGTGCCTTGCAACTTAGGTTTGAAGTAAACGGTTTGCATTTGATTTAAAAGTATTCATTTGATATATGATAATTATGTAGTTTACATTAATAGATATATTAAGTTTGTTCCTTCCTCCCAACAAATGTCAAAATTTAAAAATTAATCAGAAAATTAAACATGGAGAGTGAAAATAACATTACCAGTTATTTGTGATTCGAGATTTTGATGGATATTATATTACACTTATTTTCCTTTTTCACTTTTTACAAGTCCAGTAAAAAAAAGTAAATATTTCCTTTTGTTATGAACACGGATAATTTCCGTAATTTTTTATGACAATTTTTAAATAATGTATATAGAAAGAAATGTTGGCTTATTGCCCCTTTAAGCAAAATTATTTCTCTAAAATTTCATTGAAAAAGTTATTTGTTCAATTAGAAATGGGTAAGTATTGTGTACGAAAAGGATAAACTAAGTTTTGATTAATTTAATGCTATTGTGTAGGTCCCTAAATTCCATTTCTAAATTTTTTTTTTATTTCCTAAATAACATTTCATATTTCATTAAAGAAAAGTTCTATAGAAATAATTAACCTTAAGTGTTCTTAATAGAATCATTGTAAACTATATCAATCCAATTGAATTTTTCGATTCTTCAGAAAAAATACGTAGTGAGTCATTTCTTTTTAGACCTGATTAAGAGAGAGCGGCGTTCTCTGACTATTTTAAGGAGATTTTAACAGAATACTAAATATAAACCAATTATATACTATCTTCTTTTTGTAAACAGAACATTCAAAAAGTTCCAGCACTGATGACATACAGGCCATATAACACAGAGGATATACCTACAATTGGTAATAAGCTTTTCACAGTCTCCTCATAATTCAATACAACACTTGGAGTGAGTATACGTCCGTAAACGTCTTCTGGAATGCTTCTATTCTAACACTACTGAATTCCAATATTCATCGCCCCTTCAGTCTCCTCTATTGACATGTACCACTGAATGTTATCTTGGATTTTAAGTTGGAAAATAAAAACAAAATAGCCCGGGGGAAAGATTTGAAGAGTACAGGGGGTTGGTTGATGAAAACAACCTGCCTTCTCACTAAAATATATTGGATAAGGATAGACTTGTGAGAAGGAACTTTGATGTGCAAGAAGCACTAATTTCCACTGCCCAACACATCGAGCTTTCATTTCATAAACCGATCAAAAACATCTTTTTAGAATGCGATAATATGAAGAAGTCACAGTGCAAACATGAAGAAGAAATTCTGCTACACAATCTCTGTTTGTCATTTCGACTTGATCATGGCTAAGAATTACGACTTCGATCTCGAGTTACTTCTAGTGCGGCCTTAATTCAAACAAAGCCAAAATGTTTTATTGAATATTTTAATACGAAGCTAAAACCCGTATTAATATTGCTAATTTAAAAATCTGTAGAGAATAAAGTTCAGTAAAAAGTTGTCAAGATTAGAAGTTTCGTTTCATAAATGGCGCTAAAAAGAAGAAAATACATTATATTAATTAAATACATAATATTATTCGTACACTTCGTAACTAAATATCATGAATAGAATATATGATATATGGGTATAGTGCTAATACCACTTATCCTTAATGTAAAATATCCCCATCTTACACCAAAGAACCGTTATGTACTTTTACCAACACGTGTTCTATCCTCTTCAATCCCTTCGAATCGGGGCTATATCTGGAAAAATCCCGCTTCCTCAGGAAATCTCATTCGTTTTTCATCCCTCTCCCCTCCTCATCGAGGGTGCACCAGACGATTCATATAAAACCCATCCGATTGGGAACATCCAAGGGAACAATCATTCACGTAATGGACATCCCTTTATTTCTACCATTCAATGAGAATAGATAAAAAGGACGGCTTTTTCGTGGCTAAAGTGGTTGGGGGGATCACGTGACACTACAATGGGACGTAACGTGTTTTTGAGGTTGCTTCTCAGTTGACGATGAGAGGGATTAAAAACGTTTTTTTTTTTACTTTTGTGTGTCTCTGATTGTGGGTACTTTTGGTTGGTATCTATTTCGTTTCTCACGTGGATTATAATGCTCTCTATTTGGTAGTAGTTTAAGATTCCAAATTATGTGAATTATTTACTATACAGTAAAGATTAATTTGTGTATAAGTTTTTATGTAATATTTATATTAAAATAAGAGGAAAGACAATTAGTTTGATGGACATATGAAATGAACTGATGTCATCGTTTAATTCCTTACACAATGGCTGACTTCTGAAGCTATGCATTTAAAGAAAAGGCATAACATCAATCCGTCATATAGAACTGTTAAATAGCATTAAAATTGCATTTGAAAAGCGTTTGATTAACAAGTTAGAAAAAAGTTAGAGATATTTACTTAAAAAGCAAAAACCATGTGTTCAGTAGTTTAAAAAACATACTTTTTTGTAAAAAATGAAAAAAAAAAAAAAATTTGATATACATCACTTAAATTTTTATTGAAAGTGATTTATGTTTTCTTTTTAGTTTAAGCAAATCGAAAGAGAAAAGAATACTTTTCAATAATTATGTCTTAAGTAAGACAAATAATGAGATTAACAAAATAATAAAGCTTCAATTATTAAAGCTATTAGTTAGCGGCAATTAAAAAAAAACTCTATGGTGGCTAGAGAAAGAAGTCATTAATGATGGTTAAAATAATAACGCAATAAAAAAAGACAGCAGAAATTACTCAATTTTAATTGAAGAAATATTCCGTAATTATCTGTAAGTGATTCTTTTTTTAATTTACTTAACCAATCGAACTTTTTTTTTTGCTTTAGAAACATATTAAAAAATATGAAGTTGAAATATAAAATCTTACATATTTTTCAAATTTTTTTTCAGTGTGCTCTATAAAATTAATTCGATATTCCTACTAGTATATTTTGAATAATCGAACTCATTACTTATTGGATAAATATTTTTAATATGAAAATATATTTCTTCAATACCTATAAAATGGCTCATTTTTAAAAATTATGCCACTATGTATGAGATGTATAAGAGATTATTAACGTACTGGCGTCGTTGTGACTATAAAGAGACATAATAACACAGTAAAAAGGCAGTGCGGATAATTTTTAATTACTTTATCTCAGCTTTAAAAAACGTTTTTCTAATGTGAAATATTTACTTAATCGTTTCTTTAATCCGTTATTAGAATTCAGCATTCTATTTATCTTAATAACCTTAAACAGTAGAGCTGCGAAAATGTGATCCAAGTCCAGTATATTTTTTGAGACTAGATCCAAATCCGGTATATTTTCTCAGGTCACCTCACACATGTACGCACCCATGTGGTGAGCTAAAGAGTCTCTCCTCTATCTCCTCTTGTCTATAAACTTTCTCCAATCTCTCCATCTGATAATTTCCTATTCACTTCACTTATTACATAGTAATGCTAATTTATTCAAATTCCAGTTCTTTCACAAGGCGAGGTTCTCGATTCAAATAATGATCTAAAGTAGCCCCAAAGACCAATTAAAGGGTGATGCACGTGAGAACTTATCTATTTATATTTTAATGATTATTTACCTGTTTGTATTAACACGACAAAAAGTTCATTTTTAGTCTTTTTAGATTTTTTTTGTTGATATTCAGATGCCAAGCAGCTGAAAGTGAATCCATGCTGCATGATTAAAAAGCAGGACAAAATGTTCAGCAATAGTCTTCTACGCCACTATATCTCGACATTAATTAAACAAATACAATTTTTCTACAGCCAATTTATTGCACATATTTTTGCTTACAATTGAGTTCTCTAAAGAGTACTTTTTATTTGGATTTAAAAGATTGCCAGAAATAAACAAATGATGTTATCATATCTTTATTGATTTCTTCACCAACAGCATCCTGTGCCACGAAATTGCGGTATTATTTAAACGAATAAAATATTTCATAATCAATTTATAACTGTAATCAATTAAAAAATTTTCTTCATATAAATGAGTTTTAAAAATCGTACTTCTTATTTGAATTAAAATATGGCTGACAATAATCAAATTGTATATTTACACCTTTATTAGTGTTTAAAGTCGAAAAAAAAATTCAGTGCGTGAAATGTATAAAGGAGATTATATGCTAAGGGGAATTATTTAAATTACATGAAACGACAAAAAGTATAAAAAAGACACGATGATAAACATAAATTAAATTGTATAAAATGACATTAACTTAAAAATAGAATCCTGCATGAAAAATATATCGCAAATACTAACACATGCTCTTTTTAAATTACATTTAATAATATCGACTCAATAAAAATGACAAATAAAGCTGAATTAAAATTCTGCTATTTAAGTTCCATGATATAAAATATATAAAAGCAACAAAAAGCATTCCTGTCTCTTTCATCCGATACTTTTTACGCTACATATTAAACAACTCACAAATAAGAAAAAGAACAAACTCAAAATGATATCTTTCTCTTTAATTACTGTGATATATCGTAAATAGTTTCAATTCCAGTCAATAAAATACTACATCCCGTTTTCAACGTCAACTCTGAAATAAATATCGACGCTTTAATTTTGACCGAAGGGAAATCCTCCTCCCCTTTTAAAGTGCTTCTCTTCACCCGCCTTCCCCCCCTACAAATGTTATAGAAAAGTGTTTTAGTTTTATTCCCTGCGATGCTTCATCTATTCCAATCTTAGAAAACGCGGAAGAGGATTTTCTCAAGATTTTACCAGAAAAGAGATAGAAGGAGCAAACCCATGGTTAACAGATTTCTAATTTCGCAAAGTGGTTTTGAAGCACATTTCATTTATTGCAAATCTGTTCCTCATCGATGTGTGTACATGTGTGTATATGTCACCGCCAGAATCGAGTAGTTCCACTATATGAAGGCAATTCGCTCACTAAAAAAGAACGGGTCGATTGCGGTTTTGCCGTTTTATTTGGTGGAATGAATATTCGATTCGCTTTCTACGATTTCCCCCTTTTTTGGTTATAAGAAAAGCTTAGAAAATAAGAGATATTACTTCCGAGTATTTTGAAATATGGTTGACGAAAAACTGAATCTTTTCGACTTGCTTGAGACTGTATTAATGTTATTTGATGTTTTTGTAGATCAAAATGAGTTGAGATTATGAAGAATTTTTATGTCTGTTTTTGATGATGATGAAGTTTGTTATTAATAGGTATCGAGGACTCCATTTCGCAAGTCGTAATGAAAACTTTTCATGAACAATCACATCTGTAGCTCGTTGGCGTTGTTTTGAACAACTAGATGATTTAAAAATTTGGAAAACAAAAGACTGATTTGAAAAATTCTTTTTGCTAAGAATCAGTCATAGTTTGAGATATTTTGAAAAATATATTTCTTTAATATTTGTAATAAATCACTAGTTATAATATTATATCTTTTATTAATTTGCCCAGTTTTGTGCTTTGTGTATCCTTAAAAGAAATACCCATTTTTATCTTACTATATAAGATTAATACTATTTTACACCCATGTAATTACATTTCTCATCAAGCGGTATGTTGGGAGAGGTAGCCGAGTTCTTGATCGGTATTGTTTCATCTAGTTATGATTTGGAGTCCTGATACCACTAAAAATTCTCCGTGAAGCAAAGTTGAGACAAGTTGAATCTTTCAAGGCTCAAAGTCCTTACCATGGCGGGGTGTGCCTTTTTCTTTTCTGAAAGTAAGGTGTCAGCACAGGTGTCATCTTCGTTATTTGACCGTGGATCAGAAGTACGAAGTCTGTTGCCTAATACCCTTGTATGTCTGCTAAGAGCGACGTTAATATACAATTAATCAATTAATTGCTAAATAAATAAATCAATCAACCATAAAAACGATTTGAAGCTTCGTATTAAAAAATGTGATTGAAAAGTTAAGAATCAACAAATAAAAACGAGTTATATTTTCTAGTAAAATATCTATTTTACTTTTAAATTAACTGAATTGTTTTACATTTGTAAGAGGCAATGAAAAAATATCGAGTAAACTATAATTATAGTCTGACCATGCATTCAACAAACTTCCACCAAATGTTCGCATGCGTCGAATGAGACTTTAAAATGACAAAAAAAAAGGATGGGACTGATTGATTTAGAGGGTTTGTAAACTTTTATTGAAATCACATAAAATTGCAATAGTTGCATTAATCAAATCAAATGCAATGTCAATTTATCAAATTAAATTAAATGTAATATCAATTAATCAAATCAAATTAAATGTAGTTTCTCGAAAATTTAGTCTGAAATTATGAGGAAAGAAACTTTATAGTAATTTACCTGAAATGCTCGATGTTTCCTGGGAGTTAAGTAAAGTGAAGAGGATATGATTTGATTCTAGTCGATGGATATGATTTGGTATCTAGCATAATCTTGCATAGTGTATAAGCTTGCATAGAGTACAAGATCACTTTGTTTCAGAAGGTTTATATATTAAATAAATGAACACACATGAAAAATAAAACGATTATTTAAATATAAAATAATTTTTTTACACTTTTGTGGTAAAATATATAAAAACTGTCTATCAATATTAAAAATGTGGTGTTCATAAAAAAAAATTAATTTTATGGAATGCTTCTTAATTTTAAAGATGTCACAAGGTAAATAGATATATGTATAACAACTTGACGAATTTGAATGAAAATGATACATAAAGCCAAATATACTTTTCCACAAATTAGGGATTCCAATTACAGTTTTAGAAATTTCCTAGAAAACATTACCTCAGTCATCTTAAGTCACAAACTATTTAACGAACTTCTCATAAAAGCACAATAAATTTAATCCACTTTCTACAACCCCCCGAAAATTAAATCCTCAAAAAGTACATCCCCCTCATTCCCGTGAATGTGCGGGTGGACTTCCAGAATATGAGGGTATTCATTCCCTTAATCTCATCAACGTCCCCACCATACTTCTCTAATTTCAGCAAGAATCGAAGATGACAGTCGGAAGAATGGCTCGATGCAACTTTTCCTCACCACCCTCTTGGGACGGACCGTCACACCTCCGATCCGAAATAAAATTTGTCAAGAATCCTAAAAGATCCCGTGGATTCTGTCACAATCCAATTCTTCTCAACAAGACCCCATTTTCCAGACGTAAGTGAACCCGTCAATCTCCCGGACAGATTCCGGGAACCTTGGCGGATGGATTTGGAGCCGTTTAGTGAGTTATGAATCCGGTAAATGGGAAGGCCTTTTCACATTTGCCCGACAATGGGTCTATCATGTTCGAAGGGGTCTGATTTCTTCTCCCCACCCAAGAGTAGAGGGGTGAGTTATGGTGTGGGTGGAGGTGTCATCTTCAATTTTTCGGGTTGTGTGATGTATATAGACCCTTAGGGGTAATGACCAGGCTATATTATTATCACAGAGATGCCAATTTTGAGAAAGAGTGGATCTGCGTTGTTAGAATTCATTGTTAAACTTTGATATCTATTATTACTAGGAGGAATTCTGGGTCTCATAAAATCACCTGTTACCTACCGGATGCATTAACAATCATAATTTCTTAACTTTATTATCTAATAAGGGCCACAATAGGCGAGAAATTTATTCGCCAATCTTGTGCAGGACTGTTACTAGTTATAAATTGACCCGTGACTTGAAATTAATTTTTCTGAGTTATTTTAAATGTATGATTAAAAAAGAAACTCTTGTTTAGGGACTATCAATTCAGAAGCAGTTCATTAGATAATGACGTCATGTTGTAACGAATTAGATTTATTACCAGAAAGAGATATCGTGACGTAATAATTTATCAGTCAAGGAAATCTTTAACCATTTTATTCTAGATTAGATTAAGCACTATCAAAATGCTAAGGCGGAGCATTTATTTAATTTCGTCTTTAACCAAACATTATAATGGAGAATTCTACTTGTCTGAATAACAGCAATTAGAAGGATTGAATAATTCGGATCTAATTTTAATTGACTTCTTTTTGCAAGATTCGAGACATGTATAAACAATTAGAATATTACCTCAAACTTTCCATCTATACAGTGTGCTCATCAATTTCGTTAATTCCTCTTTTTACTATTATCAACTCTCTCTGATAACTCCAGTCTCTCTACTTCTCATGTATTAACGCTAATTTACATAAATCCCGTTTTTTCACAAGGTGAGGATATGAATTCAAATAACGTGATAAATAGCCCCAACGATTAGTTAAAGGGAAAGGCATGTGAGAACCCATTACAATGTAAATTAAATATTTTGCTGCTTTAGAAATATTCTAACTTTAGATTTACGTTATCATTATTTCAGAAAAGTTGCGGTATTTTTACTTATCTTTTAATTCATAACCGGGGCCAAATCAGTAATAATACTTGTAAAATAAATCTGATTCACAATCTGCGTACAAATCTTAACTTTTCATTGCTTCGAATCCTGCATATGTTTACTCTTTTCAACGTAGGTACGAGTATAGCTTTTTCGTTGTAAATTTCTTCTCATTATCTCAACCGAAAATTCCTTATTATTAAACTCTCCGGAGTTTATATATGTCACATTAATCTTATTTACTACACTTCATTACTTCTATTCTAATTTACATAAGTCACGGATCATTTATAAAAAAAGAGGCTCTGAATTCAATTAACGCCATGTAGGAGTCAAAAGTATTAGTTAAAGGGAAATACGCGCAAGAACCACATTAGAGTACATTGTTACGCAGAAAGATTGGAAATTGTTGTCTTCCTCGCAATGCGACTTTTATGGAGGAAAAGATAGTTTCACACTGAAGTTCAGTATACGCAAGAAAGTAATACTGAACAGATAAGGAAAACATTCGCGACAAATTTGGTCGCCAATTGTAGCCCAATCACCAGATTGGGCAAACTTTTTGGCGACATTTCCTGCTCTATAAAGGCTGATGAACTACGTAACAATATGTTCCGAGTATTGTACAGACTTTTTGATTCAAAACGCAGCCTTAAAATATTCGAATGCTTTACTTGATAGAAATGTTTTTCAGTCGACATGGCTTTATGTTAAAAATCCTTTAAATTAATTCAGAGTAATTTATTTTATTTAGTAGAAGTTTAAGTTATTTTTGTGTACCATTTTAATAATCTAATTCAGCTCATTTTTCGAACAATATTTAATCTGAAAAATCTTGCAAATACAATTTTTTCTAAGTATCTTAATGCAGAACCGAGTTTATGATAAATATCAAAATATTAATTAAAAATGAACGAAATAATTTTATGCCGAAGTTGTTGCTGTTGTTTTTTAAAGTATAAAAGAGAGCGAGAGAGAAAAAATGTTTTAGGAAGAGTAAAAAGAAATCCCTTAATTGGTAAACATGAAGCGAAATTAATTTACAGAAAGTCTAATTAACGTAATTTTTGATTCTTATCTTTTAATTAGTTCCTTCTGTTTTTATGAGCTTGATTCTAAATCCTTCAGAATAAATTTTTAAGGCTTTAGATTTGGTTTTGGAGTATAGAAAAAGTTAGGCGGTTCTATAATTTTTTCCCATGTTGTAAATGAAATTACTACTTTTGAAAACCCGAAAAATAAAACTGTGTTCACATATACGTGCAACAACATTTCGTTTATTACTGATTTCTAATATTTTGTTAATTATTTGTTGCGAACAATTTTTTTTAGAAATTGTTTATTATTGATCAGAACGAAAGACATAATTTTGAATTAACCATGCAAAAATAATATTAATTAAAATAAGTTTCTGAGAAGTATAAAAAAAGCTATTTTTGTTAATTATTGCTTGAATTAATTTTATTACGAATAAACCTTTACCTCCAGACTTTTACGAGTTTATTTCAAAGATTGAAAAAAAAATTCAATGGGTCTAAAGAAGTTTGGATGTAATCAGTAACATGTTGTTAAAAATTATTTGTGTAGCTTTGAATTAGTCTGACTTTTAACATTTTATTTTTTATTTATTTTTATGCAGCTGACATAATCAAAACGTGTGTTTTTATGTGTATTAATTAAAATCTTAAAGGAACGCCTAAATAACACTTAGTAAATATTTTTTAAAAATATTTCATGAACTAAAATATAAAAATGCCCATTATTTAAATTAGGTACTCATAAGTTTAATTTCTGAAGTAGAACTGTATGAATTGAATAGTCATCGTCTCTATTTTTTGTTCATCAGTGATAAAATCGAATCTCGAATCAGTATCCTTCTCCCATCGCGCAGAGATAGTTGAGTGGTCATGACAGGCGTTATTTCAGAACGGTTGTGGATTCGAGTCCTGTTGTCGTGAAAGATTAATCATGTAGTGGTCTGATGCACGTTTAATCTATCGAGGTTGAAAGTCTGTGAGTTGAAACCGTGTAGAAATTATGAGAGTGATGTACTAGCTCAAAAATCATCTTCGGCACTTGACTGTAAGTAAAAATGGTGAAGAAACACTTATTACTTATTTAATTATGTAAATAATGATAATTATGGTTAGTAATTCATGTTAAAATACTACACAGCGCAACATTATTGTAGAAGTTGTAAATGTGAAGTATTACTAAGCTCACATTTTATTATTCCAGTCAATTTTGTATTTGATGCATTTATTTTACTTTTATTATGGAATAATAATACATTCACTCGTCCACGGTACCTAAGGGATCATAGTCGCTGAATCATGGCCGGGGTTGTTTTCGTCGAGTCGTGGGTTTGATACCTGGTTCCTCCAAAGATCCGTCATAAAGTGGAGTTGATGCAAGTTAAATCTATCAAATGTCAAAGTCCATACATCGGGATGGTGTGAATTTAGGAGAAGGGAGTGCACTTCAAATGTCACTTCGGCACTTGACCGTGGTTCAAAATTATGTGGTAAGTCCCCAATAACCTTCGTGTTGCTTTTGTGGGTGCCTTTGCATTAAATTAATAATATGACTAAAGTAAAATTCAGGCGTACAGAATTTTAAGGAAGAATCTGGAACAATTTTATTCCTCGGAACCGAAACAAACCTTTACAAAGATACAATTATATAAGAAGCAGAAATGAAGACGATTTTTTTTCGAACAAAAAAGCAATTAATACAATTTTTTCAATAATGAAAAAAACCAATTTTCCAAACGATATTTTTAAATTTGGTTATTTGATAACAGGTTAGAAATAAATACACGACATTTACATACGGAATACAGATTTAGTTTTATATCTAGTAGTATATATACAGATTAAAATTACATTATACTGATGATGCATGTAGTGGCACTGTTTTATACAACTACACTTCTAAGTGCAATGTTAATAAACAGTCAGTTACTCCAATTTTTGAGATAATTAGAGCTAATTTCCTATTAAATTTGATAAAGCTAATAATAGAGCTAATTTCTCATAAATCCTACATGGATGAGATGTGGAAGTTAAGAGACATATACACACCAAGGTTAATTTCGCCTTCCTCACCTGATAATGGTACAAATTACGAGGTTTATCATCAATTGCTTTAGCGTGACTTCCATTGTGACGTTATTTCAAGCCAACCAATCTAATTGCACCAACGATCGGGCACTCGGAATGATGGAACTTTTAACTGAATTGCTATGGTCGCGATGTTTTTGTCAAGTCATGTGTTCTAGTCCTTATCCCGTTAAAGATCCGCTAGGTTGATGCTTGTTAAATGTGTCGTGGCGCGCTAGTAACAACGCATTTAAAAAGTAAAAGCTATGTTTTATTGTATAAACACAGTACATCCCAATAAAGTGTCAAAAATACGAAATCATAAAAATAATAAAAGATGTATTACTTTGCATTGATAGCCTACTTTATTCGACTGAAGTAGAAGGCATAAAATTTTTTTTAATATTTGTCAGCCTGTGTGAAAACACTAGATTACTGGCAGGGTCAAATAGTTGAAATGCCAGATTATAGCTGAAATAATGTATTTATTTTGTTTAGAGTTTTTAGTTTTTTTGCCATATAAAACTTACAAAACTGCAAATCGAGATTCTGTAACTTAGATTATTTGAGGCTGCTTAAGTTCGATAAAAAGTATCAGAAGAAAAAAATAATACCGCCGGCGCCATTTAAATGTAAAACAGGTTATATTAAATACAAATTTAACGAGCATACAGAATCCCACTTTTCCCCCAAATGGGATCCAAAATAGAGGGTCGGGTCTTCTACGTAGATAATATAACAAACATTATCAAATTACCCAAATCCTCGGAATTCAAATCGTCATAACTTTAGAGCATACCCAAAGGTTTTGTATCTTATGAGAGTGATGAGGCCTTCAATGGTTTCTGCGATGGATAAAATTTATTTTTTTTAGTATCTTAAAATACAAATACATTTTTGATGAATTTTTTCCCCCAAATTTTACTTCTATACCCGTTCAAATGCAGAAGATGAAAGTTGAAGAATTTTAGAAATGAAATATTAAACTCGCTATTCTGATAAAATTGTATTCAAGAATGCCCGCACTCTTTCCTGTGTCTGTAAATTGAGTTTCTCTTCCTTTATAGTTCTTTCACAGCAAAAGTGTAGAAAAGGAGTAGATTTCAGAGAGTAGTCCACGAATTTAATTGATTTCAGAGGGTAATCTACGAAAGTCAGTTTGTTGTTTCAAGTGATTTTTAATGACTCATAATTATAGAGTTTTTGGGATTTTCTTTGGAATAAAAAAAAGAATGAAAAACAAAAACAATATCTCTCTCTACGAGTACTAATGTTCAGTTTGCAAATTTGAGCACTTTCAACCACATTTCCACATTTTTCATAACTGCTTGCAATATATATGGCTGTATTCCTGGAATTTCTTGACGAATATTTGTCTTGAGCTTTACAATAATTTAGGATATTAGGGAAAACACAATTTTTTATATCTCTTTATAGATAAAAATTCTGGAGCATTGAAATCAGGGGAACGTGAGGAAATATGCTAAGTACTCAAGAATGGTATCGAGTCCATGTTTCTCGTTTTTCAAGAATACTTTTCAGGATACGATCTAGATTGACTTGACTATGAGTCGACTGGGGTCTTTCAGTTCTTGGAGTATCTTTCACAGACCCTTGGGTCACGAAGTGCTTAAACAAGGCTAATATCACAGGTCAAGAAAGAGGCCTTCTTGAATGGAAATGGTGCACATATACCCTCTGCGTGAGAATAAGAGAACCCTTATTTCCACAGTAGAGCTTGTGATATTATTTTCACTTGGTAATTTTCACGCGTAATCGAATATATTTCCATAATTAAAATCCAAAAATTTGATTTTCAAATTCTGATAATTATATTAAATCAAAGTAAATAAATAATTATTTTACCAAAGTAATTTATATCTTATTTAACAAAGTTATTTTCGGCACATCTAGGTCTAACAATGGTCATATATGAAGAATGGAAAGTTTTTTTAAGGATGTCTTCCCCTAATGTAACAAAAATAAGACACAAACTCCGTAATTTTTTATCAGATTGAAAAAAAAAAATCCCTACAGAAAAATTATATTCTGACTTCCCTCTCTAAGAGATCAGAACATTTTATATACTTCTCCTTCCCGTTTGAATAAAAAAAAATTCCGCATAAATTGTGTTCTGCACTTCATTCCTAATATCTTGAAGCTAAATTTGTACGATAACCTCTTTTTAATCCAGTCGCGGGACCATAACCTTACTGCATTATCAAGCATTAATCAAGATTTAATAGGAATACCAAAGATATAAATTTCTCCAAATAAAATTTTAAATGATTAAATCATGTATTAAATGTGTAAATAACTGACAACATTCCGTGCATTCTAGCAATTTCAAAATTAAATTCGAGCATTGAACCTTAATTTTATTGAATATTCTTGTACTGATAAAAACATAGTACAAAAAAGGCTAATTAAAACAAGTTGTAATAAGTTCATATATTCATGTGCTTACGATAATTAGTTTTATTATTATTGGAAGAAAGTCTGGTGTGCAGTACATAGTATGTACGTAAATGTAATATATAACTCAGTAGAAATATTGAAATGCAGTACGGAAATGAAACGGATAGTTACTATCAACAATGGACGAAATTGCGAGCAGGGCTGTGTCGTGACCTGAGGGTCTGAATCGACAAACGCCCGCATTCACACGAAAAAATTAGAAAGTGAAAAGCTTTATCGGTGCCGGATTGTAGAATGTGTCGAACAATCTAATGTTGAATTAAAGAGAACGTAGGGAACTCAACTTACCTGTTAAAATGTAGCGTATTTACAAAATATTTAAAATTTATAAGAAAAAAAAAAGAATATACGTGTTTTGAAGTATATGATCTTATATTAATATTTGGGTATTTTTTCTGTTTGAAAATATACTACAAGTCTCGATGTTTTAGAGAGACAAAGTATAAAGAAAGTCTTAACAAAGATCTTTTCTACATTCGTAAATGTGTATCGTATTCTTTTAACCGTAAGACGCACCTTTTTACATAGAAAAATAATCTTTAACATAGGATTGCTTACTTTCTTTAGGTGAGTACGGAATGATACCCCTGAAGTACCCCAGTAATATTTTCTTTTCCATGGGGTTTACTGTCTTTATTAAACATGGGTGATTTTCTCCGATGTACCATAGCGATCATTCTTCATTTTCGACCCTTGTCAACCTTTCATCAATTTTTCAAACCTTTCTTTCTTTTAGCGTCCGATTCGCAGATATACAATATTTGGCGCAATATAGCCAGATTTGACTCTTGTATCATGAAACTCAACATTCACAGATGCACTCACCGAAAACAACATTAAAATACGGATCTTTATACCGCATCAAGGCCATTAGAGAAGTTCAGTGAACTGACGTAATACTCTAATAGAATTAGTACAGCCCGGGAGGCAAGAAAAGTGCGTAGGATAATACTAAAGGGAGAACAACATTTATTTAATTTCAAAAATAAATTTATATTTTATTCGTATTCCCTTATACAATCTTTGAATAAAAATTTAAGAAAAAAATACTTTAAATAAATAGAAATCATCATTTCAAAATTAAAAAGAAATATTTCTTAACAATATTATTCTTCCAATAAATTTATTCAATTTATTTCTTGGAATATTCTTAGCTCTATTTTTTTTTCTTTTGTGGATGAAACAGTAAATTTACTAGACATAATTAAAAACTTTTTTCGAAAAATTAACCCATGAATTTGGAGTACCTCTTACGGTATGAAAAATACGATAGTTAGTTCTTACCGGAATATAAAAGGTTTTAACAAAACGCTTTAAATTTCACTGACAACTAAAAAAGTATTTTTTATGTTACTATCATTTATTTCCCTTGTTTTACATGAGTTAGGGTTAAAATAATGTATTGTTGTTAAATATGAACTTTTCTAAGTTTAAGCACGTAACAGTTAAAATAGGAAAAAAGCGTTCTTGTACAACGGCAAGTTAGGTAAAAATTTGATTCAATTTTTTAAATTTCAATTTATAATCAACAGAAAGTTTTACGATAAAGGTTTTTTACACAATTATTTTATCCAGATGTTTATATTTATATGCAAGTGTTCAGAAGTTTTAAATCCCACGTTTTAGGTAGCGTTGTCACGTGAAAAGCTTATATGACCATCATAGCATCAAAATACTTTATCTGAAAAGTTGTGAGTTCATATTTTTTTGTTATTTAAAATTTCCGGAAGGTATTATGGAGTCTTCAAAATTGTATTTGGCTTTCTTTATTCAAGCTTTAGCTTATTAAAATATGAAATAACAACTCGACCAAAATGAGGCTAAAAAACTATGGGTAAAATAGTTTATGGAATATCAAAATATTACATATTTTATATGAAAGTTATTTAAGCATGTTATTCCAAAATTTCCGGAATTCTAAGTACCTGTTGAAAGTAAAAAATGAAGAAGTCTGTAAATTTGTATTAAAAAATTAAAACTTTTTGCGACAATTTTGTAATTTAGGTTTGTATCCCTTTCGGGCGCAAATGGCCGAAGGAAATTCCATTTTGTTGGAAATTATAAATTTTATAAATTAGTATCAAGACTCAAAAGCAATTTGTATCATTAAAAACATTTTAAAAATTGTTTTATTATACCTTAGTTAAAGATAAAAATTGAAAATTAATTTTCTGAATAAAAATTTCATCTTCATCTGATATATAGTTTTGAGAGGGATTTCAAATATCATTTGAAAATTTCATTTCCAATTCAATTATTTCTTACTTTAAGCGATACGTATCAAATATTCTATCTTATCCATAAATTTACAAGGTCTGCTTTTCCACAAAATTAATTAAACATAAACAAATACTATTTTTCTGATAAAATCGCATGCACTTATTAGTATTTAATTCATAAAAATCAGCATCCCTCTTATGAAAAATAAACGCTGAAACTTCTATTTACAGCTTGCCTACCGCAATCAATTTAGAAACCCCTGATCAAACATTTTACATCCCATTTTTGAACAAGCATGTTTGGAAACGAATTCTTTCCTGCCTCTCCTTCTAATTCTCCAAATGTTATTCTAACCGTTTTCCATTTCAAATAACATAAGCGAATTAATAAAAGATTTCCAGAACGAGCAAAAAGCGTTTGAAAATGAGATTTTAAACCTTAGCATTCCTCATTGTCCCCCCAAAAATATGTAAAACTGTGAGATCTCTGTCTTCTCATCGATCAGTTTGATTACGCCGAATTCCATATTTGCTCGCCGCCCGAACCTAAAATTTAATTTGCCTGCCTAAATTAATCGAGTAAGAAGCCTCTTGCTTTAATTCGTCCCTGAAGATTGTTCCGCCCCTGCCTAAAAGAGGCGCCCTTGCTCTGTTTATTTGCCCAGGCGAGATATTCTCGAGTCTTTATAGGAAAATAAAAGCTCATTATCGAATTTCGCTTTCTATATTTCTAGCATAACTTTTTTTCCCCAACATGGGCGGGGAAAGTAATTAAATATTGATAAAACATTTAATTAATTAGCGAGAAGAGAGAACTCTAGTAATTATTTGTTCTACAGCGAAATTTAAATACAGAATTGAACTGTTTCGAATTTTCCCTACGTCTGGGAATAGAAACACCGAAATAAAAGTCTATTAATTTCTCTCCTTTGTGACAAAAGAGATGTTTCATTTGCGATGGGAATTGAAGAAGATGATGATGATGAAAAAAATCATCAGTAATTATTCGAAGATGCGGGAGATTAATTACGTTAGCTTTTGTCGTTCGAATGAATAGATGAACTGCGTCTTTTTTTTTTCGTTAATTCTCTGGCGTATATTTGCGCACCTAGGGTAGATGCCTTCTGCGCAAAAGCTGCGTTCTCTTTTCAATTATGAATGATGAAACTTTTGAATTAAAATGTGCTTTCATGCGGAGTGCGAAAGTTTCGTTCTTTTTCAGTGCTTTTAATTAAAGAAAGACCCAGTGTCTTCTTTGGAACGATGTCATCAAGGTAGGCGGAAAAGTTTGTGTCGCTCTATATGTGAAGTTTATTGCTTTTAAAATATAATTAAAAATGATTAGTTTGTCAAGTGAGGAACGTGAGTTGGTAACTATGAGTGTCTAGTATATTATGTACTAACGAAACAAGAATTAAATATTTAATTTCTGCCGAGTTATTATGAAATTCTTTTGAGTTAGTTTATTATAATTAATTAATATTTATATAACATAAGAGTTTTAAAAAATGTTCCATTTTCAATGAGATCCTTGCTTCCATAACATAATTATAAAAGTTGAAGAAAACAATAATTTCTTATTTAATTACGTAAAATTGTATAGAATTATTATGATTTGGTTACAGTAATTAACGTTAAAATATTACGTAGTACAACATTATTGTAATGGAAGTCGAACATTAATCTATAAATGTGAAATATTACTCCTTTATTATTCCAGTAAATTTTGTAATCGGTACATTCATTTTACTTTTATTATGGAATTAATAATATATTCACTAGGCCATGGTAGCCGAGTGGTCATGGTCGCGAGCTCATGGCCGGAGTTGTTTCCTTCGAGTCATGCATTCGAATCCTGAATCCACTATGCAGAAAGGCTGATATTCGTTCGCTGATAAAGACCCCATGTTAGTATAGCTGGAAAGTTAGGATTGTGGGGTGTTAGCTCAGGCATTGGTTTCCTCACTTGACCATGGCTCAGAATTCCGAGATCCATCGCCAATAGTTCTTGTGTTGTTTCTAGTGTGACGTTAATAAAATAATCAATCAACCAATGCATTAAGTAATATGTAATGGATTACCATAGTACCCTGAATGAAATAATAACGGATTCATTACCGATAATTTGAGTGGCCGCGGCAGCCAAGTGGTCAAGGTCAGCAGGCGTTGTTTCTGTCTAGTCGTGAGTTCGAACCCCACTGCCACTAGAGACCCGCTGTGTAGTGGGGCTGATGCACACTAAATCTGACGAGATCCCAAGTCCTCCCGTTGGCGTGATATGGAAGTTTTCAGAGAAGAGCCAGTATAGATGTCGTTCTCGTCTCCAGACGCAGATTCATATTCCGTCGCTAATAGCTCTAGCCGTGCATGCCTTCCAACGGTGTGTCCTGAATAGGGTCCACATGTTTAAAATAAATTTTTATAATTCATTTTTGCAGGCCCAGATTTCGGCAATTAGATTTGCTGTATTGTGGGTCGTCTTTCATAACTTCAAAGTTATTTTTAATTTTGACAGTTTATCATCAATACTGCTACTGCAGAGTAGCAGAAATAAATCAGCCTGTATTAATATTATTACAGAAAAACTAACAACTTATTCTGATTTTTGCAACTGATACTGGGTTCGAACCCACGTCGGAGATTATTGCTATACAAATTCAGATTTATTTGCAAAATTTGTTGTTACTGATAGTGAGGGCGGTGAAAGTCCTTGCCTCTCAGTCTCATATAGTTTAAAAAATAAGTTTTCTTTCTGACTGGGAGTTCTGATCATTTAACTAGTAACACCACTATTCGGGTTCAGTCCTATATTCCTAGACCAAATTTGAATTTTTTTTTATTCCAGCATATACTGTTATATTTTACTCTTTATTGCTGTAAAAAAGTATTTTTTCCAATAAACGTTGAGTGCGGGGGTAATTGTCCCAGGGGGATCGGTTTGTCGCTTTAAACCCTTTGGGTAAGATCAATCCCCTTACGCTTTCTGCCAATAACTCTCGTGTTGGTTCTAAGTGCGACGTTAACCCGTTCGCTCCCAGCGTATCACAGGCGATATGCTCGTGTTGGCTCTCCTGTGCCCATCGTATCACGGGCGATACGCTCCGTGAGTGTCGTCTACGGCTCAGCATATCAATAGAGAAACGCTCGATGAGAGCGTTTTATTTGATTTTTTTAATGTTACTATATGGCATTACAATACCACGAAATCTATATAGATAGGTCATTTGGAATGTTGATCTTGATGATATGTGGGCTTGGATTTCCCTTCTGGCTACCAGTACGGGGGGGGGAGTAATTGTTAAAATCACGTGCTGCTGCGAGGCTCTTTAAATGTAATGACATGATTTAAAGGATGTACTTGCTTTCGGTTTCCTTTTTTCTTTCTTGCTTGCTTCTTAGAAGTTCGAAGGAGAATTTATAATAATTTATGGGGTTAGGGCTTTTGGTAGCAGATGTACTCAGCTGTTTGTTTCATTGGGTCGTTTTTTATTTGTAGCAACAGTCATGACGAAAAGAAAGTATTTATCTGATACTGAGATTTTCGAAATAATAAAGGAATCCAACAGTAATGTTATCGAAAATAACCCAAATCTGTACATAGACATTAAAGTAAAAAAAAAAAAGGACTAAGATGTGCCCTTTGCTCAAAATCTTGCGTGAAGCGTCAAAATATGTGTGTAAGACATGTGACGTAGTACTATGCATTGATTTTTTTTTTATAAATATACCATACAGCAAAATAAGATTTATCTTTTATATTTATATATTCCATATAATGGTACATCATTACACCATGGAATTTATGTAACATATGTAAATATATTTTGTATTTTCTTAAAAGTATGATTTTTTATGTAATTTTATGTATAAAATATTCAGTTTTCAATTAAAATTTTTTTTCTTTTGTATATATTAAGTTTTATGAATTTTAAATAATATATGTAAATACCAAAATATTTTAATAAATAGCCAATTTTAGAAGAAATTTTTTCACGAATTAGGCTTAATATCTAAAATCGTCTGGGCACAGCGTAACACTCCACGGTAAGAAGCCGAGGACCCAGAGAAGCATTTTTTCCCCTCCCTCCGGTAGCGAAAGGGTTAATAAACAATCAAATTGGACTTTTTTTTTCTATTTTTAACTTTCATCATTACACAAATGATGAATCCTAAAGTGAAATCAATAGAAGGAAACTAATGCTTTACAATCATTAAATTCATATACATGATAGCCTCGATTAAAATTCTGATCTTTAGGACGATATTCAAGTTGAGTTATAAGTTCGAGTTATGATACTCGAACTTAAAACCCCCTGCAGTGGAATAAAGGAGGCTATTTCATGTTTAAAAAAACCTTTAAAATCTTGAGGTGAGTGAGATATCAGTTAAGGCGTAATCCTATGGACCATGTTTTAGATTTGAGCGATTTGTACGAATATTATCTAGTGCAGAGCTTTTTAAACTGTGGGTGGTGACGCCAAATGAGTTTCTCAAAACGAAATAATGGGGTCTCAAAAATTTAATTCAAATACATGAAAGAAATATTAGTCATAGTATATATGTTCAGCAACTTTAACATAGAATAGTACATTTCAAAAAAGCTATTTTGGGTTCAAGAACAATTTTTTGACTGATATCAAGGATATCAATCACCTGCCCTTTAAATACCAAGCGGAATCGACGCAGCTAACCAAATTAGCTTTCAGCTTTAACGCTTGTTAAATCCAAATATCTTTCAACAATGAAAAAAATCAAGAAGTGGGAAATATGACAATAAGATTTAATTTGATATTCAGAAAACACAAGCGTATCCGCCACATTAAAACGCGATTTTCTATCTTTAATTTTTGTATACTTGAAATAAGTTCTAAAATTAGTTTTCATTATTATTTTTGTGTATACGTATTATTTCCGTTATGCATTTCATTATAAATCTTTTTATTTCTAGCATACATTTCTTTCAAAAATGCTTTAATGATTGATGAAATTAATTTTTATTATAAAATGTAAATTTGACACAAAATAATAAAAATTGCGAGTATTTCATTTTAATTTAACAAAAGGAGTTTTTAATAAAAATTAAATAAATTTAAATGTATTTCTCTTTATTGAATTTTAAATTAATAGAAATGTTTAAAAAAACATTTTTTCATGCATGGTTATGGTTGGAAGTAAGAGAGATCGTTCGAAAAAAGTTTTTAATAAAAATTAAATAAATTTAAATGTATTTCTCTTAATTGAATTTTAAAATAGTAGAAATTTAAAAGAAAACATTTTTTCATGCATGGTTATGGATAGAAGTGAGAGGGATCGTTCGAAATTTTCAAGCCTGGAAAAAGGGGGGGATCTCAAGACTTAAAAAGCTTAACAATCATAATTATAGTAGATTATCTAAATACACTGATTAGTATATTGCCATGTCAGAAAATATGTTTTGAATAAGTAACCATTTATCATGCGTATTGCAATAAAGGAATGTGTTGGCTAGATTGGTTTTTCATAAATTTTTATTTTTAAAAATAAAAGGACAAATATCTTTTGCATTGCTGAAATAAATGGAAATAAAAATATTCTTGAGAAAAAATGCTGATTACATCTGTTTACCTATGCTTTATTTCTTTCCCTTAGCCATTGGTTGTAAGAGATATTTCTTTAGAATATTTTAGTTAAATATTGGCGAGAAAGATACATTCTCACTGAATTCGACTCTTTGTTGATCTACAACTCTTGAAAAAGAGACATTTTGGCGAGATTAATATCCATCTCTTTTTCGATCGAAAGGTTTCATTCTATTGTTGGCAAAAGGGGACACTTTTAAATTCCTTATTTCGCAGCATTTTTTCGTTATTATATTTCTTTTATCGTTTGGCGACATTTCTCTCTTCTTTTTCCTCTCATACCCACTCCACCCCTTTTCTCTTTGTTTTCTTTTCTTGAAGTTTTTGGAGATTTTCCGATTATATCCGTTATTCTGTTGATATAAATCGACTTCTCTTTTCGATAATGCCGTGGAGGGGGTGCACCAGAGGATAGGGGTGGGGCGGAAAGACCTGTTTCGAAATTCAGTTCTCGTTCGTTCGAATGGAAGAGAAGTTAAAGAAGGAGGGAGCAAGAAAAGAGAGGGAGAGAAAAAAAAGATTCTCTTTTGGGAAAAACGGGGCAGGAAATTTTTTAGATGTTTGAGAGAAAAGTGCAGGGATAACGCCTAATTTCTTTTTCCGTTTGCACATCTAGGGCGTTCCGATTCGATAGGAAAGGAGGGAGAGGGGAACCCGCACGTGCCCTGACCTTTAAGAAACTGTCCACAACCTGAAAACTGACCACTTCTTCTTATGAAACTATCTCACTCTTAAATAAAATCTTTCAGACTTCACTTTGTGAAAATATATATTTTTTATTTTTGTATAGTAAAGAATTGAAAAATGTTTCAGTCGATATATAAAGAGGAATATAAAATGAAAACTCATTTTTTATAACGGTTACCTTGTGAATGTATGAAATATATTTCATACTAGTTACATCCTTTTTTTGTGAGTTTTTTCAAGTACATAGAACTTTCCCGAATCTTGAACTAAACTTTTAATTGATGTAGACGAGAGAGAATTTCGTAAAATTTTGATTCTCTCTGAAACTTAACATAGATATCTAGAAAAAATTTATTTTGTGCTTTAATTGATCCTTTTGTACATAATATTGTGAATTACAGCAATTTATGTTCATTCATGAGGCCGCTGTAGCCTGTGGTCATGGAAGTGAACTTGTGGCCAGTATCGAGTCGTGGCTTCGAATCCTGATGCCACTAAACGTATGTTGTATAACGTGGCTAATGCATATTAAATCTGGTCGAGGCTCTAAATTTCGCCATTGGTGGTGGAAGTTTGGAAAGAGAGATGCTAGCTCAAATGACGTCCTCGTCACTTAAACGAGGTTCAAAATTACAATATCCGTCGTAATATTCCCCGTGTTACCACCAATAGAAACTTAGGTTTTATTTAATATTTTAATGAATTATCTGCATAGTCACCATTCAGTGTTACACTTCTGTCCCAGTGTTTCTAGGCCTTTCGAAAGCAGTCACAGTAGAACTCAAAAGATAGAACTCTATTCTTTCTCCAAACTTTAGATAACTTCAATCTATGATTTCCTGAAGCCAAACCAATCAACATGAATGACTGTAATTTACAACATTATGTACATAAGGTTCAATAAATGAACAGAATAAATTTTATCCAGATATACAGGTTATTTCTTTGTAACAACTAAACATTAACGATACACTTACATATGTTTACCGATCTGAGATAGTATGGTCTAAACACAGATATGTAACATTTCAGAGTGCTTTATTTTATTTAAATCTCCCCCAGAAAATTGCTTGCTAGGTCTTGCAATCTACCACCAAAGTAATATTATATCTTACCCGATTCCTCACGTCAATACTGGATACAGATAAAAAAATAAATTTTAAGCAAGACAGAGTATAATTTTAATTCTGTTATATGAAAATTATGTGAAGTGTACTAATATATATAAATTCATATAAATATACTCATTCCCTTATTTATCTACATAATAAAAAAATTGAATTAGAATGAATGCCTTCAGCTGTAATTGTTCACAAACATATATTATAGATGTATTTTTTAACGGGAAATATGAGAATATTCTACTAAAGTTGAACGATTTGCTAAAGATACATTTTCGGCAATCTTTATTAGTTTAAACATTTTCAGAACAAGTCTGTTATAAACCAGAAGATACGAGGATCATTCATTAATTCGTTAGAAATTCCAAGAGATGGTACTCGTTGCATCAAAAATGTTTGTTTTAGTGAGCATCATGTTTCATTAGATCGTCTTTCGTACCTCGAAAATTCTTCGCCATAACTTTTCCAGCCGATGATACCATCTTCGACTGTTTTAGAAAAGACTTACTGAAAGCAACCCAACATCTTGATTTTTGCTTGATTTCCTGTGTATAATAATGAATCCAAGCCTCACCTCGAAAGCTCGGCAGCAATCAAATTTTGATTTTACAGCAAATGACCACCCTTGTAGACTAGATAAAAAAAAATCAGGCTATTCCGAGGCACGAGATACTCACCAGGATAAACAAGTATACATAGAACTCCTGAGTAAACTTTTAAAATTGGTACCTAGATACAATCTATGATTTGTAACACCTATCTTCTACTAGAGACAACAATTCGGTCAAAGTATACAAAGGTATTTGCGAAACAGACATCTTTTATTCTCCAACTGACCTTATCGATGTCACTTGTGGTCGAGGTAGCCTAGTGGTCATAGTTACGAACTCGCTGTCTGCGTTGTTTCCGTCGAGTCGTGGGATCAGGCATGATTCTAAAGACCCGTCATGTTGAGGAGCCAATGCTTACTGAATTTGTCCAGGTCTCAAGTCATCCCGTTGAGGTGAAAGAAGTTTGAAGAGGGAGATGTCAGCTCAAATATCGTCTTCGACACTTGATCGAGGTCCAAAGTGACGAGGTCCATCGCGAACAGCCTTCGTATTGCTTCTAAGTGTGACGTTAATGATCAATCCATTAATCAAAATATCACATTAGTATGAAATAAAGTCCACAACTTAAAACTCAGAAATTTTTCTCCAGCAGTTATTGGTTACTTAGGGGCTTTAACTTTTGAAAAAATATTTTTTTTAAGTTATGACCCATGACTGTCAGTTGAAGGATATTTTTTTAACAAGTTCGTTTTGAAGGGATTAAGTTAAGGTCAAATACGAAGATGCTGCTGATTTTTGAAATAAAATTTATGAGTTCTCTCTCTCTCACTGTTATTGCTTTATATTAATCAACACTGTTTAAAATTCATTTAAAGGCTGATGTTTTTCATACTTTGGTATAGTACCGAATAGTTTCTTTGTTTTTTTTTGTATAATACAGGGCTGTATTCTAGTTTTACATCTTTAAGACACATCTTTATTTTTAATTGTTCCAAAACCATTACCAGTAAAGAATTCGATAAGAGCTAACTTATTTTGATCAATACTCTTTAAAACTTCTTGAAGTAGTAATGTTTCATCATATTTGCTTAAATAAGAAACACTACTGTAAATATGAAATACGCAATAATTTCTTCTTTTTTTCCTCATGTTATTATAAACAAAAGTTTTTGAAATATACTCCTAGTCATCTTTATTTTTTTTTTAAAAAAAAGTAATTCCAGTTCGCTGACAATAGTCTAAAAATAAACACAATCATATCTTTCAACAAAAAAGCGTAGAACTGTCATGTCTCTTAATCAGAAGTATGCAAAACATGCAAGAATTCCAATACGAATCTTTGATACAAAGAGAAGTACATTTATTTTGTTTGCAAAACATCTATAATCACAAACAATATGTATCAATATTTTGAAATGCATCGTGAATTCAGAATAACAGTTGGAGCAGTGAAACATCAGCAAAAGAACCTTTCAAACGAACTGACTTCCTGCACCCTACTTCACAAGTGAAGAAATCGAGTTAGGCTCTTACACTCTAAATTTTTACGAGATTCTATCGGATTAGAAAAAGTGAGACGTCGGAACGGGCTGTGATGACGTTATGGGGTCTATCGGGACATCTGTAGCTTAGCGTGGAGAGGAGTTTGCCAGCCCCTGATTAGACACCCTCCCTCATGGTCTCTCGAGTCGCCAGTCAACCCCAAACGGAGCGTGAAAAAATATGTGATCTCCGACATGTGAAACCTGATCCCAGTTTTTTTTTCTTTTTGAGTTAAAATGGCATAAGTCGATGCTTTTAAAAGTTTTACCCTTGAACCCCGTTATAGTGAACGGACGCAAGAAGAAATTCACTATAACCGAAAGTTCATTATATCCAATTTCATTGAAAACAATAATTACGATAAGAAATAATGTGTGTGTGAGTGTGAGAGAGAGAAAGAATAATTAATCATTAAATCAACCATCTTCTACTTCCCATTTAATCTTTGTTTTCCTGCCTTACATATTTGAATATGACGTGCAACAGTTATTATTTTCTCAGCAAAGGTAACCCAACCTTAAAATTCTAATCCTATTTTATTTCTATCTATAGTCATAGATCGAACTATTTTACGTGTTGCCCTCTAATCAAAATCTATTGTAAAGAAGCTAATTAGCAATAATTGGAATGACCATACCATATCCAACCTTAAATTAAACCAATCTGGTTTGTTCATCTGTTGGACCTACGATTTTAAGTTCCCTGATTTTGATCACGAACAAATAAAGAGTTTTACCCCCCCCCCATATATATATATGGTATAGATCAAATCCATGAGCCCCAAAATATAAGAAGGGGCTGCTTGGCTAAGACCTTCCTGAAAAATTTCCCACAGGATACTCCCAATAAGGAATCAAAATATATATGTACGGAACAGAATAATTTTATTTCAAGCTAAACGATATAATATGTAATGCATTTTTCACAAGGTAATCTTGAATAGTTTTTAAGAGACCTTGCAGAAATTAATGAAAATCCAAATTTTGAGAAAATGAGTTTTAAAGTTTTCAATATAGTAAAATTGATTAGAAATAAGAGTGTACATTTTAAATCATATTACGGTAAAAAAAGTTGAATTTTTCATAAAGCTTTTGAGGTTTCCTGAGTTTCAGGCAAATTAATATTTTAATATGAACTTTTTTCAGAAAATAAATATTTTAAAGACTTAAAGGTCATGAAATCCCTTAAAATAGTGTTACTTTGCAACAAGCGGAACAGCAACTATATTTCATATGCCCGCCAGTTTTGGTTCTTGCTCCATAAACCACCTCTGTCATTCACTCACTCCTGTTCACAACTGTAGCTCCTTTTTCATTTTTCCTGTCTTTCCTCTTCACTACGACAAAGAAAAACATTATTTAACAAAATTAGCAGAAATGTTGTTAACTTCATTTCTTAAGCTTTGGAAAAGGAACTTGGGTTTGCTAGAAGAGGAAAACGAATAAAACAAAATTAAATCGTACTAAAGGAAGCAGGAAAAATAAAAATGAATCTCTTAAACATCCATTTAAAGAAATATGCGTTATAGATTATGAGAAATGGTTGATTGTATTATAAAGGTGTTCTCTCCTGTGTTTCGCCTTAACCAATGTCTAGGGGCTTTCATATATCATTATTGGATTTGGAAATCTCTTCTTGTGAGTGAACCATGACTTATGTAAACTAGATTAGAAATATTTAAGTGCAATGAATAAGATTGATGTGATAATATTTATAAGTTGCTGAGAGTTTAATATTAGGAGTACTGCAAGAGAGAGTGAAGGATGAGAAGAATATTTAAAGAGGCAGCTGAAAAAGAAATCCTACAATAGTTGATATTGAAAACGGATTCCATTCTGATTAGAGCCTACCTTAAGAATAATTTCCTATAAGTAAAACTATAAGATACTTTTTAGCTTCAGACGCTTAAAGAAACTTGTTGTACATACATAATAATTTAGATATTAAAAAATTAATATTTGAAGTTTGAAATAATACCAATTTGATTTCCTTCGTTGTCTGACTATTCAACTGGTGATTGAACATTTCTATTTAGTGAAGGCACAGTTCAGTGAAAGAAGTGAGCCCTGGTCTAGACAGTTGCAACGAAGCCCTTCCCATTACTTCAGTGGTCCTTATTTCTAAATCTAACATGTCACTAAATATCTCAGTTAATGATGAGACACTAAAATAAATATAAACTCGATTTAGTTCTAATTAAGTTAGAATAATATATTACTCTTGTCTACTTTCCCTCAGCTCGTTTGAATTCAAGTTTAGAATGAAGAAAACAAGGTTTTCTCTTACCAACTCCCTCGAGTTCCAATGACTTTAATCATGGTATCTGGGGACTCGAGTGGGTGTTCGAACTCCCTTCAATATGGACTCACTCCAAATAGTCCTAAATCCCCTTCGGTTTGCTATTGATGCAAAATCATATTTTCGATCATGTATCAAGATTACATATTACTAACATTCATATTTTCATCGCTTATATATGTATCTATTCAAATCTGTCCACTATACTTCTTAACATGATCAGAACCGTGATCATATGCATGGGATCACACAATTCTCCTTTCATGGCCCATTATATAATGTGACGAGCTTTATCGAATCTTGAGGCCCGTCATCACAGTGATGTGATTTCAAATAGGAACGTTTCATGTTAATATATTTTGATTTGATTTTATTATTTTTCAATTAAATTTTTATATTAATTTATTTATTAGTTTTTATTGTATTTTATTTATTTATTTATAATATTATATATACATATACATATATTAATAATATTTGTTATTTATTTACTGTTATTATATATTTTTAAAAGTTATTTCAGTGTATTAATTGTAGTAGTAATTTTATACGAATTTTGAAATGAAATTAGGCTTAACAAGGAAAATCATTCAGTTCTGTGCATACGTATACTTTCGGAGAGCGTGGACCTGGGTTACCGCTTCTTTCAGCATTCGTCAGTCCTGAATGGGTTAAATTCACTTAAATGTGCACGTATCATGTTTCATCTGATTGGAAAGGAATTAGAAACATAAATAATATCAAAAAGTTAACCCAGATGTTTGTTGAAAGGAAAGTCGCGATTAGCCGAACATTATACAATATTTCTTAGTTATTGTTTTTGTATGTATGTACTGTGAGGTGACGTCTTAAATTTGTACCACCCTATTCCACTTCTATAATTCATCTGTTCATCGCAAGTCACTTAAATTCACACTTGTAAGAGTTAGTACAAAAATCCACTGACATTTATTATATTCTTAGAATGATTTAGAAATCAATATATTTGTATTAAGCATTTGGAACAAAATCATCCCGTATCTACAATTAAAGAGTATCTCACAGTTTTATTTATCTGACCAATTTCATAGGTGGGTCCGAGTCTGGACTTAATTCAGCTTAAATCTAAGCTATCATAATATCTCTCGACAAGTAGTATCGAGCAAAAAAAAGCCCTTTCTTCTCAGTATAAGCACACGTCTAACCTCGTAGTCCAAAGCTTCCATTCTCTCTCCAATGTTAGTTGATAATACAGAGCTATTACCAACAAACATTAAACTGTTTGTAGGCTATAAGTGCTATATCTTCAATCTTATTCACAACAATATTTTTATTCTCATTTACATAAATCAAAGTTCCTTCACAAAAAAAGATTTTCTCAAATCACGTAACATCATATTAAACCCCTAAAAGATGTTGAAGGGAAATACAAATGAGAGCACATTACAAATTCACTAATTTAATGTTTTCCAAATAGCAGGTTTTTTTCAAATCTGAATCTCTTCGTATAATTTAGGCAGTGCTTTTCTCTTTTGCTATAAATATTTTTTCCAATATATTTTCATTTCTAAAATTGCTATGCAAAAATTCAAAACTAGAAGGGCTGTTTCTTATATTTTCGGTATCTTCTTTCTTTGACACGAAAATTTAAAGTAGTCTCCATTTTTTCGCTTTCATTCCGATGTAGGATAAACCCGAAACAAAATATCCTTTATCCGTCCAATCGCTCCTGAAACAAACATCTGTGCATGTTCGTGCAATTGTATAGTTATTATTGTATTAATCAAATGCAATTTCCGAGTCGCTTCAGAAAAAACCTTAAGTATAATTCTGAATATGATCTAGAATAAATGTTACTCATTTGTATTTTAATTAACTTTTAGTGGAAGCAAATTGTTGCAATATTTTTTTCTAATGTATTCATTTCTCAGGAACAATCGATGTAATAATTTTCTGTATTTGAAAGTCACTAACTGAAAATGAGATTTAAAAAAATACATAATAGTATTTACACTGTTTTTTTAATAATTCTAAAAATTTAATGTTTCCGTAGGATAAAGATAAATCAACCTTGCTTAATAATTCCTAGTATTCTGAGAATTACAGGCAAATATTATTTGCGGACATATACAAAATAATGATTCATGAAACAAAAAAAAAATTAAAATGTTCATGGATAAGTCGCATACTTATCTTTAATTAAACTTATCGTTATACCATTTGAATTGTCATACTATCACTTGACCTCATTTCAAAATTATGAGGTTCGCTCCCAGGAGAACTCGTGTTACTTCTGAAAGTGACCTTAATGAGCTATCAACCAATCCTCTAAAGACTTATAGTGTAGTGAGGTTGAGTATATCAGTCGATCCCAGCGTTTTCATGGAGTAGAAGTTGGAAGAATGAAGTACCAGTTTAAACGTCTCGCCCCTGAAGTATAGCTCAGAATTACGAGGTCCATCTCCAATAGTTCTCGTGTAGTTTTTTTTATGAAAATTCAATAAACTATATGTCAATGAATATCAAATGTTACTACAAATATTCTTAACCCTATTTATGAATTCTTAATAACATTTTTTTAAAAATTCATAATGGCATTAGCTCCAGTATTTGTAAATTACACTTAAGTATTTGACGGAAACTTAATCAGCAATGAAGCTAATATAATTTTTGATATCAAATTCATATAAACCTTGGATAATTGGACAAGTCTCATGCCTCATTATTGATACGAAAAAAACAAGAGTGAGAGAAATCTCATACAAGAAAAAAACATCACAGTGTCAGTACAGATACTAAGTTTCTCCCTTTCCTCCCTTTATTTTCACTCACTCGCGACAAATTTAACGTGCATTGACATTGTGTAACTAGCTTAATTTTCTCTTTCTCTATAGTTCTGACGTGGAGGTAGCTCCCATTTGAGGGAGAGGTACTCTGTAAAATTACACGCCTTCGAACAACCCTGATCATAAGTTCGCGATTAAAGATTGCAATACTGGTTCTCCAGTTTGTTAGTAAATTGTAAATTGTTGCATGTCATTCTGTATTGTTATTACCAAAAATTCAGTAAATTATTTACATAATGCTTTGCTATAATATACTATTTTGTACTTATTCATTAGGAAAAATAAACTATAGAAAGGCCTTGGTTAAAAGGTACAAAAGAACAACGAGCTTTTTATTCGGGTATTTTGCATCATTTTTTCGATACTGTTCTTAATAAGATGGAAGACGAGGATTATGAAATTCTGTTGTTGTTGTGATTTATTCCTCATGGTCAAGTCGAAGACTAGCTCACGTCCACGAGATCGAAAATCTTATAGAAATCATATACGAGATGAGGGGTTACGAGAAGTTATTATATCTTCTCTGTCAAGCCTCATATAATTTAAAAGAGGCTTGGGAGATATCTGGGAAGATTTACAATCGTTGCATGTCGGATAAACTCCTTCCTTGGCTAAACTATCAGCGATTTAATTACTAAAGAATCTTATATGAGGTGTAAGCCATTGGAAGCTGGAATCAAAAATAAAATCATGAAATTAATTGAATGTATGCAATTAAAACAATGTATATACTACGGTCAGTGGAGTTGAACCGGAAATAATGAATGTTAACATATTCTAAAGTTTCAGTATACAGAAATTCTTCGATATTTGCAATCACGTTATCCATAAAGCAGAGATTCCAATTATTGCCTCTGGCACAAAGATATTCTTAAAATCGTTAAAAAAAAGGGCTTTGAGTAGTTTGAACAAGAAAATATATGTGGTAAATGTATTAAAATAATCTATGGTTATTTAATAAGTCCAATAGGTATAGAATCTGAAACTGCTTTTCTACGACAAGATTGTTTTGAACAAAAACTAGATCACATTAGGAGATCTAAGTGTTGATCAGTTAGGATTCTTACATGCTTAGTTTTCAAAACATGCAAACAAATACATCCTATGTTTAATTATATTTTTATTTGCATTATGAGAAATGTTATTGCATAAGTATTACTTATAATTTATTGTAAAATTTTTGAATTTTATTTTTATTATTTTTATTTAGAATACAATTTTTTCATATACTTTTGTCACAGTAAGCAAAAATAAAAAAATATATATTATTATAATGAATTTTTATCTTATATATATATTCATGGCTAAACAATAACTCGGTAATTTATCGGTATACCGATTTTGTTTGAAAACTTTACTTAATTATCAGTAATGGAAAACTCTATAAATTTACTATCACGACTAGTGGCCACGTTCAGTTAGTTACCTCAGCCGCTCTATATCACTTCGTTATTACTTCCTGAACTTTTTCCCCTTTCTTCTTATTTAAAAAAAAACTATTAAGCAAAAGTATAATGAATAGAAATTTCCACACTGAAAATAGTCAAGTTATTTTATTCAAATTCTACAAATAATCAATATTTATTCCTAGCCTTCCTGATCTGTGACCGTATCTAACCTTCTCTATCTCGTATAGTCAGATCATATGTTTAATACAATAATTTAGTATTTACCTTTCCAAACAAACGGGATTGAGTCCTTAGAAGAATTAGAAATGCGAGTTTGAGTCTTTAACACAAGGTAGATCTTTCCTGGCTAAAATATGGAGAAACTAACTCCCACACTTGGCAAAATGATTTTTATTCCTACGTTTATAGCTTGAGCTCCTCTTTCTACCATTAACTAACTTCCAACCAAACTACCTACACTTCACTGTATGTATATAAAGTTCCTCAATTATGTCCACTACACTTCAATAATTCTATCTACATAAATCACGTTTCATAGTGGGAGAGATATTAAATTCAAATAACATTTTAAAAAAAAACTCCAAAGTCCTAGTTGAAGGGGACACACAATAGGCCTATGCTATAGCACGGTTGATCCTCACCATCCATGAATTCGTGATCATAACTACAGTGGTATTGCAACCTTATATTGAATAAAAAAAAAGCCTCTCAATCTTTTTCCCCACCAGACAAGCTACCTACTTCATTAATGATAAGGGGAGGGGGAGGAACAAGAATTATAAAAAGAAAAGTAAAACAATTAACAAACCTTGTGTCAATGTAAATAATCAAACTTTCACACTTTCCTCCGATCCCGACGAACTTTTTATTTTGTCACTCCCGTTTTCGTTTACCCCCACGCACCGAATGTCTATTTAACGCCCCGTTGGCCGCCGCTCCCCAAAATAAGCACCAGCCAGGCATAAAACCGCTTCGACACGGCTGTTGAGTATGGTAATGAACGCACGGGGAAGCTAATTCGGTGTCAACAGCGCCTTCCCGCCAAATGACTCGTTAAGGGGCGTCTCCAGGAATGGGGCGCCCCTATTGATTTATCGAAATCCATACATTAATGCGCCCTCCCCTGACTACAGTTTTCGATTTCAGGTAATCGTCTTCTCCTCTGTTGCAATTTATTACCTAAAGGGCAATCCTTCAGGGAAGCGACCGACTTTCGTTTCCCTTTTGAGTTATTTAGACAATTAAAGCTATGTTTGATCGTCTCAACCAGTGACACGCGTACCCTAAGGGTACGTAAAAGACCAGTAGGAGATACGCGAAAAGAAAACATGTGTGGCGATCATACAGCTAAAAAAGATCGAAAAAATTTAAATTTTTCTTAAAAATGTAGGAAGAGGTTTTCATTAGAATATTTGCTATAACATAGTCTATTTCTGGAAAAGAGAAATTTGACGAATTTCGCATCAGATACCACTCTGTTGAACCTCTTCAACAGCGGTATGGTGAACTTAGAATTTTTTGAGGTGCGTCGGGGTGACGAATACAGTGAATTTTCTAAAACCCCATAATGTATTTGTTGCTAGCAGGGAACTTGTTAAACGGGAGTTTATTTCGTATACATATGGTAAAAAATAAAGATGCAGTTTGAAATCAGCTCCGGATTTAAGATTTTATTTATCACAGACTTAACTTTATAAAATTTTGGATTCAATGCTGTTCTAAATATCCCATTAATTTGGCTTTTTTTCCCTAAGTATTAATTTTTTTGCTTACTTAAAAATAGATAATTGAATTTAATTGAACATACCCTTATTTTATAAAGTTAATGTACAAGGCGAAATAGATCGCTGTGAAAGGTGAAATAGATTGCTTGTATTGGGGCGTGAAGGTTGTCTGGAAGATTCTCGTTTGGGAGTATGTTGAAAGGTACACCGAGCCAGTTAGGGGTACGTGAGCTGAAAATGTTTGGGAATCGCTGGACCCAACCATGTGCCTTGGTCGCCAAGTTTTCATATTTTGCATTTCCAACCAACAAACACAAAGGTACTGACTGAATAATTAATTAACAAATGGTGCGTGAGCGGGGAACATGACATTTTATGAATGTATCCTAACGTTGCAGGCCTAAATTTTATTGTTATTAATTTGATATCAACTGAATCATGAGAATCTTAAATCTACCAAACACACGTATAATGGAATATTGAGGACCATGTTAATAAATAATCAATCAGTTGATCATTATTAGTACATTTTCATTTGTAATTTCAATTCAGTAATTCATTCTCAAAAATTAATTTTTTAATGAGTAAATTTAACTGTTTTTCTAGTAAAGTTCATTATCTTCAAATCAAAATCATCCTTAAATTCATTTACGAATTGGTTTGTTTGCTTATCAGTAATTTAATTTTGATAAATCCAATCCTTAAAAACATTGAATTTAAACAGAATCAAAGAAATTTTACTTTGTTACGCTATAGATTGTCTCAAAGATGCGAGCAATTAATATCAACCGTGAATACCTTATGCTTGAAATTTGTACAACTTGAGTAAAGACTAATTTTGGGTAAGGATTGGACTTATGGTGAAATAATTTTTTTCACACTTTTTAAGGGGAATGTTAATTTCTTTTAAATTTTTCAATTTCGAAAAAATAAATAAATAAATAAATAAACTTAAAATGAAAAATTCAGCTCGAGAAGATTCGGCTTGAACTAAAGTGGAAACTCTACAAGTTTGAACTTGAAATTTATTTTCCGTAAAGATAATTTTTTTCATGGAAAAATTAAAGTTTTTAGTAAAATACGGAAACACAAGAGAGTTTCATTATTAAACGTTTTTCTCGTTGTCTATTTCTGTCTGACACAAGGTCCCTTCATAATTTTAAATTCTTATCAGATGACGAAATCGACATCTGAGATGGCACCCAACTCAGGACATCCAAGAGAAATTGAGCAATCTCCTATATTTGTGAAATTCTGAATTTAAAGTTATTTTTTCCATCATATTTCTTAAACTGCTTGTACATATACATTACCTTATATATTAATTTAATTGCCAAAATCTGACTAAAATAACAAATTTTAAATTAACTTTTTACGGCTTGTTGTCAATTCCTATAATTTCTCATTATAATTATTTGCCTAAAATATTTTAAACTCAAGGAATTTGAAAGGATGCTACCATTCTATTTAAAATTAAAATCGAAAAATAATTAATGATGTTTACATTAACTTTGATATATACTTTGCATTCTACCTTCAACTTCCCAGTAACGACTATGTATTAAAATAATTTAGTTTTCATTCGCAAATATATTACACAGCTATCCATTATAATTACTAAAAGTTGTTTCCATTAAAATTAACAAATTGAGTTTTTTAGCATTTTTTTTCCTTTTTCGAATAAATTAAAATTACATCAAAATAAAATTTTTACATAGAAGGAGATTCAAGAGAAGTAGATTACTATTTTTTTAATATTCGTATTTTTCTGTTGAAGTTGATAAGATCTGACATCAAAAGTCTATCTAAATTAAATGTTTGGGAAGGCAGTGTTCAATTAATTTCCCATATTTAAAGAAATTAAAAATCCTTTTTTATTATAAGGAAGAGTATAGAGCCAAAGAAGAAACATATAATGAAAAAAGAATGTTATAGAACAGAAAATTCATCGAAAAACTGACAGTAGTTCATTCTACTTAAAAATTTTAATACACAAAACTAGAAAATAATATCATTAACCGGAAATGATTATTTTAGTTGTACCCATGTATTTGAATGAAGATGTTATTAAATTCTTCTCTCAACTAGTTTGGGAAAAGTATTGATTCAAAGTGGTACAATATTTCAAATTTAACAGAATTTATTTTAATTTACATATTTCAAAAAAATATTTACACGAGAAAGAAAAATGTTTTTTTATTCATCAAAATAAAATAACTTACACTGATACAAAAATATTTTGAGTTGGAAATTCATTAGAAACAAAATGAAAAATATTTTCGTCGAATATTCTTTAAACTGTATTGTTAAAAAGGTAATAATAAATTATTTTTAATGTTAATATAATAAAAAATTATTTTTAATATTAATATAATAAAAAATTATTTTTAATATTAATATAATAAAAAATTATTTTTAATATTAATATAATAAATTATTTTTTATTTTAAATTATTTTCAAGTATTGAAAACATTTGATTTTGTTGAAAATCATTGTAAAAAAAATCGTATAATTGTGACACACAGAAGGAAATCCAAGTGAAAAAAATTCATGAAAGAATAAATTTTGAAAAAAAATGTTAAAACTTATTTTCATATATTTATTTATTTGTATAGGATATAGACGATACGAGTTTTTGTTGAAAATGAATAACATTACATTATTTTTTAATTTATTCTTTTATTGAATGGCAACAAAATTATTGTTTTTTTTTGGGGGGGGGGGAGGGGGAAATCATTCATTTCAGTTAGTTGTTCCAAAAGCTGTATAAAATGTTTCTGTATAGAAATTAATTTCAGTTACTTTTTTAACTAACACCCACATTTGTGGTATAGGAGTGTAAATACGGAATAGTTTTCAATTTGGGGTTTAATATCGTGAACACACAGTTGTTAACTTATACGTTGAATAACACTGTAGAAGTTCAGTATAACCTTTTAGTGACTATTGTGTGTTCGAACTTTAATTAATAAGTATTTTAACGATGCGCATCGACTTCAACGATCTGAAAATTCAGTAACGCAGAAAAAGAGTGAGTAGCGTTTCAATTATTTTCAAATTGTTCTTATTTCTTCTCGCTGAAAATTCGTTAAATATTTGAAGAGTGATAGCTTATATCTATTATCAATAGTCTAATAGTGAAAATGGCCATAACTATGAAATATATTCTCGACGGGAAGAAAATACAAAATGAAGTGTTGAATAAGTGCTAGTTAATTCTAGAGATTGTTCACCGAATGAACTACTTAGTCGGATTTTCGAGGAGTCGCAGTTTCACACCGATTAAACTTTAGTTGAGAGAGATGCGTTCGAAATCGATAACTGTCGTAGAGATTTAAGTCATTCGTGGGCGTCCAACAGAAAATGCTGTACAACTTTTAAAATTCTATTAATTGTTGAAAACTTTGTAAAATTATTAAAAAAGATTAGTTAATTATTGCATTTAAAATCACATACATATAATATAAATATGTTAGTTTTAATACTATTTTAGAGGCTTTACAAGGAATACTGAAATTTTTTCCCTACTGCATTTGAAACATTCAAACTCTTCCTGCTCAATACTTCTTTCTCTAGTTTCTATTTTCTTGTAAATTTCTGAAACTGCATTGAACATCTATAATTGTAGAATGAAGTCCCCGCTGCAAGTTCCTCTAGCATTTAAAAATTCAGCATTAAAAATTAAACTGACTTTTATTCTAAGATGAATTTTAAAATTTAAGACACATTCGATTCCTTAATCTAATTTTTGTTGTCGACTTCACTCTAGAAAAAAAAATTTTACGTTAATTTTAGCAATGTATAAGATTTATAAATTTAAAACAAGTATAACTAAGTGTCTTAATATTGAAACTTAAACAAAACTTTTAGAATTTCAGCCTTTAAGACCGATTAAACATAATTAAACTTATTCATAGTGATTAAATAACATCTAAAGGAGCTACTTGTTGAAACAAACATCCTCTCCCTGATTGTAGCACGTCCATAAACTGACAACTTTTCACAAAAACGAGAGTAAAATAAATATATTTTTCATAATAATAAAAAAAAAATTAAGTATGGCCGAAAAAATCAAAATGTAGTACGATTATTTACACTGAGTAAACATCCAAATTAGCAATATAGCAAATTAAGTATCGAATGGGTTAAAAAACAGTGCTGACTAGTCCCAAAACAACTATTTATAGTTTAGCGCATGTACGTGCCAATGTACAACCATTTTGTGTGACATAGATTCGCTCATTGGTAATTGTCCGATAATTAAGTGAAAAGATGATCGCCCTCCGTTTTATTATTATTGCCGAACAACCATCTACATTGTAGTATGTATATCCTCGTCGAACCTAATATTCCTTTGAACCGCAGCTAAACAGTTGTACGATTAACAGTTAGAAGTCCATCCTAACCTAAGTTAAAATACAAAATAACCGTTTCTTTCCCCCCCATTTTTTGTGACCCAAGTAAAACAAATAATGAAAATTAAATGCTTTCAGAAATCGATAGCAAAGTAATCTAAAAAGAATTCACGAAGTTTTATTGACTATTCAATATAACTCTGTATTCTTTTTATTTAATCCTGTGATTAAGTGTATTGAAATAAATTCATTTAACGTTGATTTTTTTCCTGTATATTTTTCAATGAGGAATTTCTTTTTACTTTATATTTATGCGAGTTTCTAATGTGTCATATATATTATAAGCGGATTTTTTTCTCTGTAATATGTACAGGTTAAATAAGTTAGATTATAAATTTGTAATATTTTTTTGTTTTTGAATTAATGGAGCAGTACTTATAATTTATTATGAATTTAGAGGCTTACAATTTAAATTTTACTCATCGTAAAAAATTCAAAAAATTAATGATATAATTATTTAAATTTATTGATAACACACACATTTGAGTTCACTGATATCATCATTTGAATTCATTAATACCATCATTCGTATTCATTGTAACCATTATTTGAATTTAATGATACCATCATTTGAATATGTAAATTTCACGTTTGAATTCGCTGACATCATCATTTGACTTCACTTATATTAGAAGTATTATTGTACACTTCATTATTGTACATTTGCAGTCACTGATATCACGTTTGAGTTCTTTTATATCACTATCTTTTGGTGATGTCCAAAGTCGCAAATTCGAGTCACCGAATGTCTCCGACTCGTGCTACGTAAACACACCTCAACGATCCACCATTGCTACAAACGTCTTTCTATTAACTAAAGATCATCAACACCCCCTCAAAAACTGTTACCACCCCTGTACTTCAAGTGGAGGGTAATAGAACGAACGAAGAATCGTCTGTAAGATTCTACCAGAAAAATGTCATTGTTTTATGAGACGTATTACTCCAAGATATATAAGAAGGAAAAGACGGGAATGAGGAGGGAGGAAGTCCTTCGATTCTTCGAGGGTAGGAGGGGGTGGACAGGAAGAAAGAGAAGAGACATGTTTGGAATCCCCGTATCGCCAAGGAAGAGATCAATACATCCTTTCTACATGATGGTGGGATTTCGGGGGTGGGGTGCGTGGGGGCGGAGTGAATTTCGCCTCGGGCTTCCCGGGGGGTATGAAGTGTTCAGAAGGCAACAGCAAAGGGGGGGAAGGGCTTTGGTCGGTCTGCGACCAATAGAGGGGCTTTAATCACGTGCTCAGATCGGCCGATGAAGATTGGTAGAGACGACGAAAAGAACGTTACTTTAAGAGAGAGCTAGAGCCCTCCGCTATGCTTCAGCCTCTGCCTGGCTTGCATGATTTTCTTACTTCGCAAATTACTGTAGAGAATTGGAAGTTCCATCATGAGGCATTCGGTATCGCTTGGTGGATGCTACGCCGCTTTTTAACGTGTCTTCATCTTCTTTTTATTTCTTCCTTTTCTGCAAGACGAAGTAAATTTGACGCTTGTAGGAAGGCGGATTTTTTTAAGTTATATATTAGTGTTGTATTTTTTGTTCTCTCTCTCGCTTATCGAGGATCGTCAAACGTTTATTATATTTCTCCACTTCGCTTGAAAAGAAGTGAAGTGAAGATGGCAGAACGGACGAGCTTTATTTATACCAGAGTGCGAGGGAAATTTTCGATGATTATATTTAGATCTTGGATAGTACAGTCGAGTAAAGTAGTTTCTTTTAAACAAAGTTCTAAGGATGAATAATTTTTTCAAAACTGCATCGTAAAGTTAAAAAAAATATTAAGATGAGTTATATTTTTATTAATGGGTTCCTTTTTCAAATGATTTTTTATATTGTTTTAGTTCGTGAGATTTTAAATTATTTTTGATTCAATATACCTTAATATATTTTTTCAAAGCTATTAGCTTTGATTAAAATAAAGTATAGGGTGCGCGCCAAATCTGATGATTTGTTTTTGGTTCAATAACAATTTTGTTCCGGTTAACTTTAATATTCTGTAATTCTTCAGATATTTATTTCTTTCATAACTCTCAAGATAGCTTGGCCACTTATTTTTAGTCTTCAAAAATGACAAAATTGCAGAACTGAGCTTCATATTTTCATTTAACTTTAATTTCATTGAAAGTGCTAGCTGTTTTTCATACTCAATGGGGTTTTCTTCATTTTTTCAATACTTATTTTTTGTCGTTGCTGCAGTTTCTTGGTAAATCATATTTATCAAGATTTACTAAGGATCTTGGCGTTTACTGGTTGAGCAACTATTTAGAGGAATAATTTGAATAATAATATCAAGCATAAAAGTTAGAGTATTTTTTGTTGTAAAGATATTAAATTTATTATTTTTATTACGTTTCCCGGATATTATAAAATACCACTTATTTCTTACCTAAGGATATTTCAGGTGTTGATGAATAATGTTTCTGAGAAGTGATATTACTTCAGTAATATGTAAAAATAATTATGTCTTATCGCATTAAATAAACTTTACATTATTGGCTGAATATTTAATGATTTTATTGTTAAAATGTTATCCAATTATATTTTTACATTGTTGTTTTAAATATTGAGAAGTTTCATTCAGTAACGTCTCTTTAACGTTTCAGATAATTTGATGTTATTATTAGTCATTATGTAGAGTTATTATTTAATTCAATATAATTTCATACATTGTTAGATGATTTTTTATTATCTAACAATTAAAATTATTAACTCTAAGCATCGTTATACGTGAATTATTGCATCCTTAGAAAAGAAAAAAAATATTTAAAATATCTAAAATAAATTTACCATTGCTACGAATCTCACTTTATTGTTTATTTTTCGCCATTTTGTCCTCCCAATCAAAACGTACAAACTTCCAAAGAAGAAAAACTATGCCAGCTTTAGGCAGAAAAAAGCAAGAAAGCAAATGATTGTTTGATAAACATCAAATAGTTATATTAAGTATAAAAATTAAAGCAAGCGATACAATATAACGGCAGCCGATAGTTTTTTGTTCAGATATTAGAATTAAAGCAATCAATAAATATTTTAATTAAATATACAAGATCTTAAGAGATATGTACTATTGTTGCTGTAAAATAAAGTATTGCATAAATCTTTATATATTGGTAAATTCTTAACATTATTATTTAAAAAAAAAAGTCGAATGCTTGACCTAATAATACAATTAAAAGTGATAAGCGTGATCTCACCATAAACAAAGGAATAGAAGCGAAAATTTTAAGATTCCGTTTTCGTTTCAAAGTTTTTTTTTTATACACTTTGCTTTCAAATCCTGAAGATGACACATGAAGTGATAATAAAATATTCATTTTAGATTCGACTTACATTTCAAGGGATTATAATGGTAGTACTCAAATAGTGCTTCGTATACAGATACGGTGTGTGCATTTTGATCTATAAGGAAACAGGGAGCTGATGCAGTAAACGTCCGGACTGGCGCCATTTTTCTTAACGATGAGGCTTTTCGGTCGCATTTCGAGTATACTAATTGTCCTGTTAGATTTAAATGCATATCATATTAAGTTGGTGAAAAATAAAGACCCTAACTTATCGTATCTAAAGCTTAAAAAGCCTTAAAAAAAATCTAAAAATATTTAGAAGTACGAATTCGGAAAGGGTTAAAATTGTGCTTATGGGTTGCTGGTTTTGGCGACTTTGCTTTGAAAAAAGACCACTATATGATTATCAATATTCATCGCAAGTGTCGCTAAATTTGGCATGCTGTTACAAATTCATTTTAGTCAAAAATGCATTATATCACGAATTTTTGAATTAAAAGTTAAATCTAATAATTATTTAATGCGCAATTGTGATATTATAAGTTGTAATAATCTAAAATCATTTGACAAACTTCTAATATTTTTAGATGAATTTTGTAATGCAATTTTATTACAAATGCTCTAAGTATTTGTATTTTCAAGTTTGATATTTTTTTTAAAACTGTTTTCTGATATTTACTTCTTAGAATTATAGATACTCATATAAGAATCACATAATTATAAAATAATGAAAATTAATGATTTGGGAAACAGCTGCTAAAGTTTTGATGTTGAAAGTGTTACATGCTTTATTTTTCTTTTTTCTCTTGTTATGTTGTAGTTAGGCAAAAATAGCTGCCACTTTGTCTATTGTACAGGCTAGATCACTTTTGATTCATGTCATATATTTTCTACATATTTTTAGCAGGAAAATGCTCCCAACAGAAAAACATTAAATTAGAATACAGGATGTTTTATTATCAATTAACTGTAATACATTTTAAAATTTATATTCAAGGTTTTGTTAATTTTCATCTAATTAGACCCGTTTGAAAAAATAGTAAACAACGAATAAAAGATGGTCAAAGTCAACAATATCACCCATTATAAAAAGTTTTATGCAAGGTTTTACAAAGAATAGATTGAGCCACACAAGGTATGCTTTTATGATAATTATTATTAAATTATTCAATTCAATATAAGAATTAAAGGAAACGATAAAGTATCGAGAAATGGATAATAGTAAACTTTTACGATATTAAAATTAAAGTAAACGATAAGTTATTAAACTGAATATATTTAAGCTAAATGTAATTAAAACTAAAGCAAACGGTAAATTATTAAATTGAATATTATATCAGCTACATATAATTAAAATTAAAGCAAATGATAAATTAGTAAATTGAATCTTATATTAGCTTCATGTAATTCAAATTAAAGCAAACGATAAATTATTAAATTGAATATATTTAAGCTAAACGTAATTAAAATTGAAGCAAACGGTAAGAAATTGAAAAGTGATCTGATATGCAAAAACGCCCCAACTAAAATAATAGCCCCATGGGGGTCTAATATAATTAAAAAAAACAGCAAATATAATAAAATACAGTGATATACGAGGCATGTTTTTTAAGTAAGTACCGTTTTGAAATTAAAAAAAGACGTGCAAAGATATCGCAATAATTTTATTTTTACATGAAAGCCTGTACCTTAATCTACTTTTCTACATAATTTCCGTGAATATTGAGGCACTTGTCATAACGTGGCACCAGTTTTTGAATACCCTCCTCATAAAATTCTGCCGCCTGACTTGTTAACCACTGTATCACAAATGTTTTGACTTCGTTATCGTCTTGAAGACGCTGACAGCCCAGGTGTTTCTTCAAGTGCAGGAACAAATGGTAGTCGCTGGGTGCCAGATCAGGGCTGTATGGAGGATGATCTAGAGTTTACCATTTAAAAGATTTGATGAGATCTTTGGTCCGATTAGCCACATGTGGACGGGCATTGTCATGCAGCAAAACGATACCCTTACTCAAATTGCCACGTCTTTTGTTCTGGATTGCACGACGCAGATTGTTCAATGTCTCACAATAAGACGCTGCATTGATTGTCTCATTACGAAGCAGAAACTCCACTAGCAATACTCCTTTTCTGTCCCAAAAAACTGTGCACATGATTTTCCGGGCAGAAATTGTTTGCTTAAACTTCACTCTTTTGGGTGATGATGAATGTCGCCATTCCATGGATTGTTGTTTCGATTCTGGTGTGACGTAGGCCACCCATGTTTCGTCACCAGTAACAATTTGGTCTAAAAATTCTTCACCTTCATTGCGGTACCGCTCAAGGAAAGTCAATGCACTGCCTAAACGTTGGGTTTTGTGCAAATCCGTCAACATTTTTGGAACCCAACGTGAACACAATTTCGGTAATTCAAGTTCTCGGTCACAATGGGATACAAAACACTACGAGAACATCGAGGAAAGCAGTCGGACAATGATGAAATTGTAAAGCGTCTGTTTTCTCTCATCTTTTCGTCCACTTTCTGCACCAAATCTCCATTAACGACCGAAGGACGCCCACTCAGTTCTTCATCATGCACATTTGTGCTGCCATCTTTAAATGCTCTCACCCATTTCCTTACCATTCCATCACTCATAATGTTTTGTCCGTAAACTTCACAGATCTCACGATGAATATCGATCGGTTTTATGCCTTTAGCACTAAGAAATCGTATAACAGCCCGTACTTCACAATAAGCGGGACTCACGATTGTCGGAGGCATCTTAAACACTCAGTAAACAACGTATACAATGAAGAATCAGACTGTAAGGGCGTCAGTGCGTAGACAAGAGATGTAGGTAACCAGCGAGCATGCGCGGAACGCCGACCGGAGCGCTGCGGCGGCGGAATCGCAAAACGGTACTTACTTAAAAAACATGCCTCGTATAAATGAATATGCAAACATAGTAAAGAGATCAAAAATTTCATGTCACAAAAATTGAGTAATTTTTCTACAATAATTACGAAGATGGACGAGAATGTAAAAAGAAAAAAAAAAAAAAAAAGAAATGTTTTTTTTTCCTCCAATTTCTCCTAGATTTTTTTACAATAAATGTTCAACATTTCTCATGAGCATACGGGACAACACGCTTTTGCACATTGTAGGAACATATTTCTAAGCCTTAAGAAAACAAGCGATTGTAAAAGATCAGAAACAAACGTAATGAGTTTAAGAAAATAGTGTTCAAAGAATACTAAATCGACTGCAAATAGATGAAAAGAAGTTGCGATGCAATTATTAGTTGGATCCTATTTTAGGTTTCTTCTTGGCTAGGAAAATGTTTTGGCGATAAATTGCCAAACTGGTAAACTTCCTTCTGGTAACCCCGCGTATGACCCCACTTTGGCGCGGTTTTCAAAATTGCGGCAAACATCACACTAAACTAGGATTTTACCGCAACGAAAAAATATGGAACAATATAAATTAAATTTTTAAAGCGATAATAATCGTAAGGGAAGATTCCAAAATACGTAGAGTTCACGAGAGGGAAGACTTTTATAAAAACAGGAATATTTATAACGTAAAATCAGTATAATATAAAAACTAACTTTTCCAATCATGTTAATAAATTTTTTAGAGAAACTGTATCATTTAAAGAAAATCAGAACAATTTTTTTTAGTAAACTGCTTACTATTTAAATAAATTATAGGGGCATAAAATAGTATCACTACATGCATCGTCTGTATAATGCAGTTTTAATCTGTATGCTAATAACTATAAACTAAATATGTATTCTGCATAATGTATGTAAATTTCAAGCATTTATTTGTCACCTGTTATGGAAATCAACATTAAAAAATTGATTGATAAGTTAATTTTTCCGTTCTTCATAAAAATTGTTATTGGCTGCTTTTTTTTGTTTATAGAAAATCGTCTGCGTTATTTTGCTAGAATCTCGCTGATAGTTCTAAGCCTGATTTTTACGTAATCGTATTATTAATTTAATGTGTGCGTGATTATAATGTAACCTTTATGTACATAAAAAATATTTTGAATGCTATTGATAGCTATATAACTTAACTATTTTATTTTTATTCTAATGATTATTATCTTTTTTATCTCAAGTTTATAATTTAATTACAACTACAAACCTTTTTGTGTTTCCACCAAAAGATTTAATAATACCTTTTTCGCGCGTTCATTAGTCATTGTTGCTATATTTCATAATTTAAATTTCTGCAACGATCTGTGGCAACAGGTTATGAAATTGCGTTCGACAGATGTAATCATTTTTTCATTTTGTTTGTTACTTAACAACTGTTTTTATTATTTCGAATTTTATATCATGTTCAGTATAACAAAATAAATATTTATGTCGTTATAAATTATTATATGAAATCGCGTACAAATTAGGCATTGTAAAGTTTCATCATATGATCAAAACCATTGAAAAGTAGACTTCATTATAAAAGATTCAAATATATCCTTTAAATATCTAAAACAAAAATTACTTTGCCAACGGTGTAGAAATAAAGAGAAAGGGGGTATAAAAAGGATCTATATTTTTATTTATTACACTATCTATATATTTGTAACGCATTCGCGTCGTTATTAATTTTAAGAGCTATCGAGAAGCAATAAATAAACATCAATAAGTCTTTAACTAATGTTATTCTATATCTAAGGGTATTAAAAATTAAACTAATTTAGTAACGTAATTGCTTCCTCAACCAATGATTATTATTCATAATTATAATTATCTCAAGAACAAGTCAAACACTTTCAAAAATTGAATCCAGGTCCAAAGTTTTTGGTGACGAAGATTTGAATCAGGTATATAATTTTAGAAGACCTAACTCCATTGCTCTCATTTGTATAATGTCTCAAAAATCTCACTAACTTAACTCCTTCTATCTTTACTCTAAACCCCCTTCACTTTTTCGGCGAGGTTCTCAATTCAAATAGCACCCTTGAGATCTTTTTCTTTCCCAGGGCCTTTACTGTCTTTGGTTAACACGGGTGACGCGTCCCCGGGATACCCTGCGATTTTTCTCTATTTTCCACTCGCCTTCTTGTCAACCCAAATTTTACCTTTTTTCTATTTTTTCGAGCGTCTTGATCACAGTTTTACATTTTACTCGGTTTATACACGCTCACATACTTTGTTTGGCGCAGCAAGGCCACATCTGGCTCTTGCGTCATAAAATTTCACCATCACCGTCTCAATTCAAATAAAGAACCTCAAAGGTTTATTAAAGGCAAATACAACACAGGTATTTCATACTTTATTTATAATGACCTACTTTAAGCCAGTATATATAAAATGTAGATATTGTTTGAGATTCGATCGTTGAATTTCGGTTGTGTTGTTTTGGTTCTATGCATTTGATATAACATAGTTTTTATTTCTGTAATTTTCTACACGCGCTTAGTTGAGTTTCTAGATGAAAAAGTCCCAAATGAAACAGAGTTAATTAAGGTAATATTAGCGCATAAGGAAACACAAGATTCAAAATAAACACGTTTTCCTGCAGTTTTGAATAATAGAAATACATGTTTAATGGAAACAAATCGAATTTTTATTGATTTTCTTACACAATAGTTTTGATGATTATAGTACAAAAATTAATATTATATCATTTTACGTAGCTATCCAAATCGTACTAATAGCGCTTCTAATGAACATGATGCACGAAACGAATGTATCACCCAGGGCCAAAGCGAATAAAAGTACCAGCGCTTCTTCCTATCGTAATTTACACATAAACACGCGCGTTTATAGTGTACTTATATAATATGCTTGACATATTCTATATATAAGTAAACTATACACTTCTATTAATATTGTATCACGCATTACAATATGCACATGGTCTAAAATATTTCTAAATTACTACACACAATACCGCATTCAGTTTTCTTCTCTGTTTAGTCTTTTCGATAGGGGTCCGTTTAACAAAAAAATTTATATAAAAAAACAATAAGAAACATGACAAAGGCTATAAAATACAAGTGAAATTTAGCAAAACAAAATGATCACGTTCTTTTGAATCAGCGTTTTTCGAGGGCGTGCTAAGCGAGATTTTACTGTAACTGCGGAAGGGGTTTTGTGACTTACCACGTGCATATATGCTGACTAAATAATATTCTTTACATATAAGAAAAAGCAAATAAACTTTTTTTTTACAACTTTCTGTAGAAACCTACATTGAAATAAAATATTACGATAGGTGATGTAATTTTTTTTACGAAAACTCTGTTTTTAATTATTTTACACATAAAATAGATAGATTGCGCTACCAAATCAAATGCTGATTGATTGGAAATACCATTAAAACTTTCTGAAAGTATGAAAAATTTATTATCTCATTCGCAATGCATCGTTAAAAGAAAAATTATGACAAAAAATTAGTTAAAATATATTTCAGATAAAATGATAGAATAATTATTAATTCCGGGTAAATGAAGTTTCACATCTTTTTGATTTTTAAACATGTCTTTTAACAAATATACGTCAGACAGTTGAGTCAAGTTATATAGGGACTTTTATCATTAGAAACATATTAACAGACTATTTTTTTCAATGACTTATTGATAAAACAAACTATCTCATTGATTAAAAGTATATTGTATGAATATAAATTTATAAGAAATATTTATACTTAAGAATTTCGATATAGTTCGACTTCTTACTTTCTCTCTCTCTTCAAATATATATATAACACATCAATCAATAACTCCCGAGACTAACCTAGAGATGGCGCTCGTAGTAAACCAGTAACCAAATCTTTCTAGAGTACAAACCTTTGATTGAAGCGTGTCAAAATTTTAAGTCGATCGGACCAGAAACAGCTGAGTTATCGAGATTGGAGTAAAGTCGTTTTGTAGTTTGTTTAAAAAATGGAAAAAACCGAGTTTCGTGTTCTGATAAAACATTGTTTTTTAATGGGTAAAAACACCGTGCAAGTGAAACAATGGATTGAAAAATGTTACCCGGACTCTTGTCCATCAAAAGCAACGATTCGTCGGTGGTTTGCCGAGTTTAAACGTGGTCGTACCGACACAAATGACGCGGAACGCTCGGGTAGACCTGTGGAAGCCGTTACACCGGAAAATGTGAGTGAAGTGACAAAAATTATAATGAAAGATCGTAAAGTGAAGCTCCGTGAGATTGCTGAGATGACACAGATATCATATGGAAGTGTATTTACTGAAAAAGGTTTTTTGAAGTGAAGTGAAAAAGGTTTTTTCCAAGTGGGTGCCGCGATTGCTTTCGATGGAACAAAAACAGCAACGAGTCGATGATTCAGAAAGCTGTTTATCGCTATTTACTCGCAACAAAAAAGATTTCTTGCGAAAAAAAAAAGAAAAGAAAAAGAAAAAATTTTTTGGGGAAAAAAAGTTGGGAAAAAAAGAGATTTGGAAAAGGGTTGGAACGATTGTATCACCCTAAAAGGTGATTAACAAAAGGTGTTATGTTGATGAATAAAAAAAAATTTTGCAAAAAAAATGTTGTTTTCAATGTTAGCCTCGGGATTTATTGATCCATGTGTTATATATATATATATATATATATATACTAACAACTCAGAAAAGTTCAAGTATGCTGTGCTTTGTGCAGCAATTAAATAATGTATGTTATCTATATCAAACGACATATTATGTTGTATTGTTATCTATTTCGTGTGTTTGAAACTATATCTTCATGTCCTGAAATGAATCTTATAAGAAAACATAGAGATTTTGCTGTTTGAAGGCATAGCTATTAGAAATTTTTCAGTAATCTAGTAACGTAATCCACTACTGAAATGGTCCGATACCTATAAGATTGCTAAAAAAATGCTGTATCTAAAATCTTAGACTAAAAGTAATATTGTCTAACATCTTCAAATTTAAAGAAATTCCAATTTTTTTTTCTTGAGAAAGAAGATCATTTGGTCCATTTGTAGAAACATATTACATCAAATTATTTTTATTGTGAATTTTTCAAGTTAAAAAAAATTAAGTTATTTTAAAATTTAGAAAGGTAATGATTTCTCTAAACCATGTTTATTATTGTACCGGAAGAAAAAACGAATTGAAAAATTTCTTCAGGAAGCAGTTTGTAATAGGCAAACGATAATTTCACGCATTAAGAAGCGACTAAAGCATCGTCTGATGATAAAATAATGAAATAGTACGTTGCTATTTTCTATTAATTTTCATTTTTTTCAGCATATTAAACTTCATTTTTTTCCTTACAGTTTTGGAATCAATGAATTCAGGTAAAAGTTTTAAATGGAAAATTGAAATTTAAGTGGTTTTTTTTTTCGATGTGAACTATTATTACCCCCTTTTTATGGAACGCTTATATGCTACCAAATAATATTGAATAATATTTATTGTATAAAATATCGATGAAATCTAATTCCTCTTTCAGTGCACTCGAATTTCGAGTGCACTGAAAGAGGAAGAACTTCGAGTGCACTGAAGATTTTTGTTCTACACTTTGTACACACTCCTTTTTTCGAATATATTATGCAATAACATTTCACAATTTGTTTAACGATATTATTAAAAAATTAAATAAACATTAACCCAACTTTTTGCAGCTCAAATGTACCCTGTAATATATCTCAAGATCAAATGCATACAGTGTTGCAATATTAGCGGGAATTATTCGGATTTCGCTAGAAAAGCAGCTTGTGGGGAAGTGGGATGTTATTCAAAAAATTATGTCTTTGGCAAGTCGAAATATTCGAATTCAAATGATCCCAATTGCAACGCAGCAAACGAGCGAGAGAAAAATCCGCGGGAACGTTTCTTCCGATTTCTGTTTCACTAAAACGCAGATAAAAATTTAAAGTGAACAAAAAACGAAGCAAAAAAAGTAGATATTCACACAATGAAATTGCGGAAGAACGACGTATATGCATTTCGAAAATCTCACCAGAAAATCGCAGCCGCCAAAAATTTCCATTTTTGATTCTATTTGCATATCTCTGACTCTTTTTTTCTCTCTCTTTCCAACCATTCCCGGAATATATCTACCCGTTCCGCGAAAAATTTAAAATTCTGTTCCACAAACTAAAAGATTCCACAATGTAATAAAAAAAGAGGGGTGTTTCGCCACGACCAAAATGCCGATAGCTTATAGAAAGAGTTGGTTGTTGTATTGTTTTTTTGCTTCAGAGTAACCAAAGTAATTCTTCTCTTTGTTCTAGAACGAGAAATAGAAAGAGAGAGAGAGAGAGAGAGAGTTCGGTAGAAAACAGCAGTTTGAACAATTGTTAGGCCTAAGGGTTCGCGTATTATTGTTCTTTCTATTTGTGATGTTATTCGAAGGCAAACGATACATCAGTAAAGGATGTAAAACAAAAAAGAATTATTGCTTTGTTCCTAGATTTATGAGAGTAATACGCAAATTTCTGGCAAATACAACGAGATTCTCAAATGAGCAGTCCATGAAAATTTTATCATTGACAACAATAGGCAAATTCGAGAAGATTTTTTTACCTTCGAAAAACGATGCTCTTAATGTTGCTGCTTGATTCGAACTCTAAACAGTGTTGCTATTCTCTGTTATCCTTTTTTGTTAAATAAATAATCTTTTATTTTCTTGGTGGGCTTCAAACTGTATTTCTTTTTCCTTTCTCGAAATTATGTGCATGTAGAAGATTTACATTCACATAAAATTGATAAATAAAGTAAACAGTGCATTTATTTTGTAGTATTTTGAGTAATGTATGCTTTAGTAATGATATTTGTAAGTTATTTGCAATAATTGAATGATATACGTTAGTTCCACAAAACTTAATTTCTTCGTTAAATAAATAATACGTTGCTTCCCTCTTTTCCTTGAAATTTTCTTTATTTTCATTCGATTTCGTCAACAAAAAATCCTTTTTTTTTTCTACAAAATTTAATTTTACATTAGAGTAGAGTTTAAAATGAAAAAAAAAAAGATTATGTCAGCCTTTTTATTATTATAGTTTACAGTATGTATTGGAGGAATGATAAAAAAAAAATTGCAGTAATATTCAAATCTTAGCAATGCAATCTCTAGTGATTTTTACCTCGTTGAATGAAAGATGTTTTCACGGTTTTACTAGACCGTTATTCTTTTTAAAAGGTCATTTGCATTTATTTATTTATCTTACTCTATTTATCGGATCTTAAAAAGTATTTTATTTTCACAGAAAACCGACTTGTGGGTATCAGGACATGAAGGAAAATGCATGATACTGAATTTAAGACACCTTGTTTTTGTGACATATATATTTTAAAATTATTAGTAGAGCTTAGATTTTGTGAGTACTTAATAATGATATTTCAGTTATTTTATGGAGCTATTAAAACAATTTTTACTCAAAAGAATTTCTTTTTCCTTCTTGGCTGAATATGGACATGATTTGTGAGACATATATACATTTAGTTATATACATATATATATATATATATATATATATATATATATATATATATATATAAACTAATACACAAAAACAATTAAGCATTAAGCAACTTTTTTAATGATATAACTGTATATTTTCTTTGAAAAGTTTTAGAACTTAATAATTTAGGGAAAAAATAATTTTCTTATTTTCATATAAGAATTATTTCTTAAGGCTTAGGTATTGCTTAGATAAAAAGATAATTTTGGTTTGCTGCATGCATAGGTATCCTTAATGGAATCATAAGAAACTTGGAAATAAAAAGCATAATATTTATTTCTTAAATAGTACCTAAATGGTATAATATGCCTTAAAAATCATGCCTATATTTGAACTAAGAAAAAAAGAAACGTTTTGATTAAAAATTATTTCTACAGTTCTGTAGAATGATTAAAATATCATTATTACGCATACAAAAAAAATCTAAGATTTACTCATTATTGTTAAAGATACATGTCATAAAAACAAGGAGTCTTAAATATGGTATTTTACTATTCCTTCCATGTCCTGGTGTCCTTAAAATTAGAGAGTTTATTATGGTCTAAAAGTGACAACCAGTCATTCTGTGGTGTCTGATATCGGGATATCATATGTTAACAATACAGCAGGATTAAAAATTTTGTTTAAATACAAAATTTTGTTGTATAACGAGACATGTCGGTATTTTTCGGTAATTAATTAATGGGCTCTGCTGCACGTTAGCCGAATAGCGGGGCTAATGCACGTTAAATCTGGTCGAGATGGAAAAGTTTGGAAAAAGAGATTCCAGATAAAGTGTCGCCGTCGTCACTTAACCTAGGTTCAAAATTACGAGTCCGTCGCCAATACTTCTCGTGTTGCTTCCCAATGCGACGTTAATGAACAATTACATCACTGCGGCACGTTCGAATAGGATTATATCTGTGACGTATTTCCTTCATTTTTAAACTTCGCAGCCATTTAAAGTCTAATTAAATAGTCATCAAGTTCAAAGCTCCAATTGAAGATACGTTAGAACAAGACAACACAGTTTATTATCTGTCCACAAATAATATGGAAGGTCGTTCTCTCTAATCCCTCTTAACTAAGTTAATTCTAGATTATATTCAAATAATAAGGTATTAACTTAGCAATTCACTCCCTCCGAATGATTTACTTTCTGCTCATAACTGGTCCAACTCCTCTTATTCTAACTAGAAGTCCCTTCTAACTCATTTCAATACAAATGATTAATTGTGATGATTTGATTCAATTGACAAATATATATCCGTTTATCGTTTTTCTCTATTTCCATTCTCTTTTCTTTTTCAATTCTATTTCGCTTATATGTCATTATTCATAATTAAATTCATTACACATCTTATCTTCCTCTCATTTTGGTTGGCAAGGAATTGTTATTTTATGCAGTTTAAATTACCAATAAGTCCAAAAGATTAGTGAACAGAAAATCGCACACAGCGCAGTGTCACACAACTATAGGTTCCGCTACAACAAATGGAGAATTTGTCTTCGAAAGTAATTAAAACAGCAATGCAGTAAACGTGGAGTTCACAGATCCGCAGTAAACTACACTCAGCGAAGTCTACAGCTGGAGAATGGCCTAATATTCTAAAACGAAAAGCGGATGCCAAGTTGACACGTCTTCGCATTGAACTTATGTTACTCAGCCTTACACACAAGCATCTTCTATTCGACGAGAGGGCTTCCGAGTGTCTTTCCTGTCATGTGCTATACACTAGATGTCCTATTTTAATTGACAAGACAGTGTTTTGTAATCATAATTCCATCTTTTCCCATTCATCCGTTTTAAACTTGTCTGATTCGGTGTGAACCCACTCCCTTTCCCCACCGAAATGTGATTGCATTTACGTCACATTTAATATTTTAAACCTGACATTTTACATTGTATTTTATCTTAAGTAGCTTAAAAATTTTTTTTAAAGAAATTACTGGTGCATTTTAATCAAATTCGGCTTTTGTGCCATAAACACTCACTCACTTACAATGGTCCCAAATTAATATTAAGACTCCCGTCTACCGGCCATTCTGATTTCGTGAACGTAATGTCAATCCCAAGGAATTTCTACAACCATCCTCACCACCTTTTATCTACCAACCTATTTTACCTATTTGAATGCAAAAAAGTGCATCCGAAAAAGCAAAAAATAAAAAAAGAATAAAGTTCTGTACAAAATTTTGAAAAGAATAGATTTAGCTACCCAAAGCACGATTTTTTTTATAATTATTATTAAATTACTCAATTAAATATAAGAATTGAAGTAAGCGATAAATATCGAGAATTAGACAACAGTAAACTTTTCCGATATTAAAATTAAAGCAAGCGATAAATTATTAAATTGAATTTTAAAATTATTAAATTATTGATTATTAATTTTTTTTATAATTATTATTAAATTACTCAATTAAATATAAGAATTAAAGTAAGCTTTAAATATCGAGAATTAGACAACAGTAAACTTTTCCGATATTAAAATTAAAGCAAGCAATAAATTATTAAATTGAATATTATATCAGCTACATGTAGCTAAAATTAAAGCAAACGATATATTATTATTAAACTGAATATATTGAAGCGAAATGCAATCGAAATTGAAGCAAACGATAAAGAATTGAAAAGTGATCTGGTACGATAAAAGGGATCCAACTAAAACAATAGCCCCTTGGATGACTAAGAAAGGTTTAAGTGAAATTAGTTTTCTCCCCGATTTTTTGAAAATAATTTTATCCCTTTTTTAATGATTTGTTTGTAGATTTTCTAATCTTTAAATAATATTCAAAAATATTTTTAAAAAATAAGAAAGAAAATGATATTCCACAGAAACCTTCATTATTTTTTGCTCGTTCGGATACACTTTTTTTGGGATTCAAATAGATAAAATGAAGATGAAGAACGATAGTAGAAATTAGTAGAAATTCTGTAGGACTAACATTACGTTCTCGAAATCGAAATGGCCAGCAGACGAGAGCCTTAAAATAAAAATATTAATACTGCATCAAAATTGTTAGATAAATTCAATTAATGCTACCATATGCAAATAAAATTAGTGTATCATGACAGCGTAGAAAGGTATGTAAGACCTTAAGCTAAATCTTCTTAGTGTGTGGAATCTTCTCAGCTTATGTTTTTTTCTTTAATGATGAAGTAATATATTTTCTAAATTTAATAAAATATTATTTTCTAAAAGTCCTCCCATAAGTTTGGAGTGCATCTAAATTTAGAATTTGGCACCAAATATTCACAAGAATTATTTAAGCAATGGTTTCGCGAAAATACTAGTATTAACTGTTAAATAAACCTTTTTGTTTCCCAGGATCAATAAATATTGCTTCCCTTATTTTGAACTTAATGCTAATGTTTCATTTTTAAGGCAATTTCTGTCCACTTTAAAATATAGATAAAAATGCAGCAAAGAAAATGTATTTGGTTTTATAAAGATTGACAATTTCGGCCGAAGTACATGAGCCTTTCGACTGTTAATATCCGTATCTGGAAATTCCGTTGAAGCATTACTTTGGTCCTTACCTTGCCCATGAATTTAATTTAAATACGAAAAATTGAAATTAAATGCTTTGCACAGGAAATGTTTGGTTTTAAGTTCTTTGTTTATATATTTTTATTTAAATTGTTTTTTAAATAGTGTTTTAATAAATAAGTTGATTCCAATCATAATTGTAGTAAGTTTGGAGCTAAATATACAGATATTAACCTTGTCATTTGTGTGACCATTGATTTAAAATTACAAGGTTTGAAACCACGTTTCATTGTTCTAATTTGCTGTTAAAAATCAAAAGAAAAAAAAAAGATGTTGATAATAATAATATATCTAAGCAAGAAAGCTCATTTGACTAAATAAATAATATTTTGATTACAAATTTTCAATTAAGTTTCTTACTTTGTTAACAACTTAGAACAGCCTTCGTTCTCCAAAATTGTTTGCATTCCAAAGGTTTGTGGCGTTTTTTTTCCGTTTTAAAGAGAAAAAAATCAGAGTGAAGCTTGCTGAGAATTGTTTTTAATTTGTATGCATTTCAGTTAAAAAAAAATTAAATTTTTGCGGCTTTGCGAAGAACCCTAGTCATGCAAGTACCTAAAAAGAGGGGGGAAAGAATAGTTTCTTTTTCTTTTTTAAATTCGAAATAATTCACAATAAGACTTTCTAACGTTTGTTTTATGCTTTATGTAAACAGATTTAGGAACAAAACTAAATTAGTGTAGAAGTTTATTAAATCTAGAATAAATAAGAAAAGATAAAATAGAAGATAGGATTGTGAGGATACTGTATGGGGAATCACTTTCCATTGCCTACTCGAAATAATAACATTGTTTAGAAAAAAAACGAGAAACTTTTTAATATTATATTGAATTTCATATAATTTCTTAAGTTGAATAAAGCAAGTATTTATATTCATCTATATGATTTTTCTACTGTAATTGTAGAAGTTTTGAAGCGAAATTAGTTTGAGGTAATTACATCTTTCCTAAAATGTATCAAAATTTATTAAAGTTTTAACAAATAAATGCACGAGAGGGTACCCAGTTCTAACAAGGGTAAAAAGTACCATTGTTAGGACTGGAAAACGGAGGTATTAAGAATGGGAATTTGATAACTCACTATATTATTGTCCATCGACAGTTTTTCCTTTTTCTGACGTATGACGCCCCTCCCCCAATTTTGTCATCACTTTTCGGACCGTTTTTGTCCTCTTTGTAATAGATTCAGGAATAGATTCCTCAGAAGCAACCAGCCATTTGATTACCGCTTGGTTTTCGGTGTTTTATTTTAGTTTAGTTTTTATTAACGTCGCACTAGAAGCAACACGAGGGCTATTGGCGACGGATCTCGTAATCGGTTTTCGGTGTATAATGATGTATCCAGGTATTATCTTCGGGATTAACTCGACGCAAAATGACCAACACAACTCGAAGTGGCAGCAATCAAATTTAGATTTGTCAGCAAAAGGCCTATAAAATCAAAATTAACTTATTAATCAGTCTCAGATATGTTTTTTCACAGTTTAAATGTTGTCAGTGTACAATGGCAACAACAACTGGACTTATTAACGCTCTCAGTCGTCAAAAGCAAGTACTTTTCGAACCACTCTTGTATAATAAAAAGTAAAGGGAGGAAAATACTACCTTCTCAAATAACTAACAGTATAATGGTTGTTAGTGATAACAGAGAGAGGAAATTAACTGCCTTAGAAGAATAAACTAAAATTCTTTATACGAAATGAAATTTGAAATCATTCTGAAGATAAACGTATAATATATTTTCATTAATAAATGTCACGATCTACAGATCTGAGAAAACTTGGCTGCCAAAATTTTTGATTGTATCAAAAATCTACAAGATCCATCGACAATGACTCTCATTATAGACTCAATACGATGACAATTTCAACAATTTGACAACTTAAATTTATTTTAAAATGCAATTTAAATAATTTCACGACTTACATGGGAAAAAAGAAATAACTGATCCAAACCTCTTTCTTTCAACCAATGTTTCTGATACCTAGCAAAAAAAAAAAAAAAAAGGAAGAAATCAAAATAGCTCGGAACCGTGCATTGTAAAAAGTACCTTTTATTTTAAGTTTTCAATTAAATTTACAAGCGTTATTCGATTTATTAAGATGAGATTGTATTTATAGATATTAAAATAAATGAAATATAATTAAGAGAAGGCATTCAAATAATTTATACTTCAAACTTTAAAACTTATTAATTAACAGAATAAAGTCAGGGAAACATACTTTTAATCTCTTCACTTATCTCGATTTAAGAAAATTTTACAAAACCCAATAACCCTAATGCCAAAACACATGCATTACATAAATCCCAAAAGATTGTGCTCCAATTTGCGATTTCACAAATTACACTCTCTACCCCGCCTCAATTTTCCATTCCAAGTTTTAGAACACCCCCCTTCCCCCACACACGCTTCTACAAAACATTCATTTTGCCGACGAACCCAATCGTCGTCCAACCAATCAGGAAACGCCAAACGACCCTTTTCTTCCGCAGCCGATAATTTCATAAAAGTCAGTTTCATTAACAAGCAAGACTTCATCTCCCCTTTGTGATATAAAGCATAAAATCGAAGGTAGGTGCGTCACCTCCCCCCTCCTCTTTCTCATCCCACCCTTGTCATTAGAAACAGTAGGGGGTGAATGAGAGAAGGGGGGAGGTGGAAAAGATATCGAACATTCAAACAACCATTAGAGAGCCTCCAGCCCCGGAGAATATTCTAATTATTGTTGTGAGGCCACTTGAAAATAAAATGACGATTTTCGAACGCACCCCTTTTCTGATGATGCGGGGTGCACCCTCGGTCGAGAGGGTCCTCTCCTCACTCCCCCTTTTAAATACCGAGATGAAGTTTATGCACATCGATCCCTTTGATTACATACTTAAAAGATAAAAGAAATGATTTTGTTATTCGATCGTCAGTTTCGGGTGCCTTTCGGTTTGTCAGATCTGAAGGAATGTTTCGAAAAGGAGTTCGTTCGTTCTCTAAAAGTTCGTTTCGTTTTGGGATTTTCGAGAGAATTCGCTGACTTGACGGTTTTACTTTAATTACGGAGCTCAGGAAACGCGAAATTATGTGTCATTATAAATGAATATGTTTTCTGTGTGAAGGAGGAGGGAAAAAAGACTGAAATATTTATTAGATATCGATGTCCTGTTGAAAGGAAATAAAAAAAAAAATAATAATAAAATTCAGAATGACTCGGTATTTGTCGAGTGTTTTCATATGTTTGCATTTGTTAAAGATAATATTAAAATAATAATTATTTTTCAGAAACTTAACAGAATTTAATTTTTGCAGATTTCTCAAATCAGGAAGCTGTGCTTTATGTAAATATTGTAAGTGCTCTTTAATGCGGTGTTCGATGGTTCAGTATATTCTAGAATCCGGTATCAATCAATACATCAACTTTTGAATCTTCTCAGATATATTCGAGTTTAGCTCTTGCTAAATCACAAGGTTGTGTGAACCCTCAAGAATTCCTTGTTCGGGAAGAAGAATTGGATAAAGGAGGAGACATGAAAAATGAAGTCTCATGAGAAAGGATTCTAAGCTTTTCAAAAATTTGCCGATTGTAACCAATAATATACAACCCTGACGAACCCTTAAATTTGTTTATAATTCGAAATAATTTTTTTGAAGAAGAGATTCGAATCACACGGAAAAGCGAAGTGATATCATGAACAACGTGCATTTTATGAACTGTATCGCTCATTCTTGTCACATAGTAGTTCGTCACATTTTTTTTTATTACCATAGTGATATGTAATTTTTCTTTTGCGCTGTGATTGTATCAATGAAAGAATACTCAATTAAATTAATGTTAGAATTTAATTTTGTAGTTGACACAGTGACGAAATACTTTTTGAATATTCATATAGTCTACACACAGGCTCAGAATATGTGTAAATACACTAAATGTATATTTTAATCGTTAAAATTTTTATTTAGAGTGATTCGTCTTTGATGTTCCCCATTTTAAAACTCTACTGATGATCGATACTTGGAAATAAGTTCACCCCGTCATGCCAGTGTTTTTGAATGTGCTGGGTTTTAGAGAATTTACTTTATTATTTTTCAATGGGATGTATTTGTTTACTAACGTCACACTTAGTAGCAACACGAGGGCTATTGGCGACGGACCTCGTCAGTTTAAACTCTGGTTAAGTGACGGGAACGATACCTCCCTCTCCAAATTTCCACATCACTCAAATTAGAGGACTTGGGACCTCGACCAGATTTAACGTGTATCAGTCCCGCAACACAGCCGGTCTGAAGTGGCATCAGGACGAAAACAATGTCAGCCGCGAGTCCGCAACCATGATCACTACGCTACTGCGGCGGCCACGTACTATTTTTATATCTATTAATGTAATTCACTAACTCAGGTGGAATTTTCGATTTTCATTTCTCGAATGTCAACTGACATGGAACTAGTGAAATATGACCAATTTGTAAGAAAAGATCTCTGAAATTGCATTATTGACTCCTTCGCTGTTGCAAATACAGAAATTCCAAAAATTGTTTCATTAAATAAAAACACTCTCGTAAATATTCATTTTATTGAAAAAATCAAATAAAGAAATGCTAGAATTTCACCTCTCCAATAATCTAACAGCCAACCTTAAAACTTAGTTTACTTTGAAAAAAATTTCAAATAACCGCTGAAGAAATATAACACAATTCTTTCTCAAAAGTGGGATACATTTTCGAGTTTTTATTTCTACACATACGATTTTCATGTTTATAATGGTAAATACATAAATAAATAAAATCCATAACCTCTACATTTGCTTTTCTTATATAGACTATTCTTCTCAAGGGTTGATTCGTTTAAAAAGGAGTAGAATTTTGACTTTTAAATTTCTTTCAAAAATATTTAGTGAGCCTGTTCTTAAATTAAGGGAAATCTTGAATTAAAATCCTGTAATGTAATCACAAATGCTTATGTCTATTTTCAATATATAGGTAGACAGCGCTAGTTAAAATAGTAGTTAATAAATTGATTTAGTTCTTTTCCGACTTCTCTTCTTTAAATTGGGAACTTACTGTCACAATTGGATCAAAATAGCGTTTCTGAAGGTTGGAACAAAAAGCACTTTCAGAGGACTCTCCGAAGAGACAGATTAGATAGTATAACGAAAATTATTGATCAGTGTACACAGAATGATATAAATTTTGATATTTCAATGGCGAAACAAAGTGTCCTTTATGCTATGTCTTTCTATCTACAAGTATGTACTGAATGAAACAGGAAGAGGCAAGCAGTTTTAGATGACTTTCCACACACACAAAATAAATAAAATCAATGAAGAAAGGATCTTTCTCATCCAAAAACATTATTTTTTTATTCGAACATTTTCAAGATCTTTATGAATGTTTTATGAATAGAAATTGATATTAGACGCAAATAATTAATGTTATAAAAGGCTATAATTAATGTAATAAAAATATTTAACAGTAAATGTTACAAAGTAAAAAAAAGCTGGTAAATTGTTTTCGCTGTTTGTTCTGTTTCATTTTACGAAATTATACAATATCGCAATTTTCCTTCTACTAACCTAGGGTACTTTTCTATTTTAAATTACTCAAATTGAAACTACATCCCAATAAAAAGAAATGTGATATATGCAGATCAGATTGAAATTAAGAAAAGCAACGAATAGATTTAAGAAGATGCATATGTAAGCGATGAAGAATTGCATACAATAGTTATTTGTTGGTAGATGGTGAATAATAGAGATTGTAGTGTGACATGTGAATATCGATAGCAGACTGACTCATTGAATAGTTAAAAAGTTTGACAAACTCAAAGTTACTCTTTGGAGTTTGTCCATATTGGAAGAACTTGGATACTACACTCGAGCTCTTATCTCTTGTAATATTTCTAACTCGAACCTGAGTGAGTTGGTAAGAGTCTACTTAGATTGTTATTACAAGCTATATCTTAGGCGCGTTGAGAAAAAGTGGAGAGAGAGTAATGTTGCATTATTATTTATAACTTGAATAAACTGAATTAAATATTATCTGACGTTCTCTTCGTTTTTCTGTGAAATTATTGATTATAAATTCCTTATTACATAATTTTAATAATCAATTTTGAAGAAAATTAAAGAGAAGCGTCACTTTTTATACCCATTATTTACGTGTTAAGATGATCTCACTTAGTATTGGAACTTATAGGTTTGTTCGTTTGTATTTCCCGTGTTAAGGTTCCCATTTATACCGGTTGTTTTGAATTCCTGAACGTAATGTTAATCTTATGGAATTTGTACTTCCGTCCTCAAATCTAACGAACTTTTTTCAAATAGACAAGTTTTATCTATTTGACCAAAAGAGCAAAAAATAATGAAAATTTCTGTGGAATTATATTTTCTCCACGTTTTTCGAAAATAATTTAGAATATTTCTTAAAGATCGGAAAATCTACACACAAACGAATAATTAAAGTAAGGGTAAAATTATTTTTAGGAACTGGAGGGAAAATGTGTGTGATTCTGCAGAAATCTTTATTATTTTCTGCTCATTCGGCTTTCCTTTTTCACATTCAAATAGATCAAACAGTATAGGTTTGAAGACAGTAGTAGAAATTCCATTGGATTAACATTACGTTCACGAAATCAAAATGGCCGGTTGTCAGAAGCCTTAAATCTCTTCCCAATTCTGTTGATTATTTTCTATTACAATAAGTTGATTTTTATTGCTCATCTCAAACTGAAAGTGTTGTAAATTTGGTATATGAAATTCGCTATAAACACTTTCATATAAATTGAGGTATTTTAGATATATAAAGATATTTCAACATATGTGTTGAAATGAATATCATTAATGTTGAGATTAATCTTGGGAGATGATTAATTTGTAATTAATTAATAGGTTTTACTAAAATATTAAGAAGTTGTACATAAGTATAAATAATATTGGTTTAAATATAAATATAAAAATAGTATTTGCATTGGTTTTTGGTTTGATAATTGCGCGGTGAAACAGCTTCCATTATGTATCGCTACTTCTTAGAATTTGAGTTCATATCGTGTTTCGCTCCTAGCCTCATATGTCTTCTGGAAAGTTCGTACTTAGTTACTCATACATTATGATATCTATTGTTTTCTGGCATTGAAGTCATCTTTGAAGTTGACTCAGCTGTATCAATAGTATTTTCAAAAAATTCTTGAATTAACTCTATATCTAGATTTCCTTCAAATGATTATAAACATGTTGGTGTATGTATATCATCTCACACATCACGAAAATCCATTTCTAATTCAGTGTCAGTATTTTCATCTAATTCTCAAATACTATATTTTTTTCATCCTCCCTTTATTCAGAAGAACTATTACTGTCAGTTTCATATAAAATATATTTCTACCATTCTTGATAGGTACAATATCACTATCACCATCACAACCGCAAGGTAAATCTGATAATTCGTCATAAAGTTCATTTCAAAAATTCATCAAAATAAACCATATTTTTTATAAAAGCAAAATTCAAATTAAACTTATTTATAGTCCACTGCTATGTAACTAATTGATTGAAAAACACTCATATATAATGGAAATATATGCTCTAACAAATTTAAAAATGTACCACTGTAAATATATAAACCCGTCATCTAAGAATTTATTAGGAAAGCACACAATTCTTGCAAAACGAGAAATTTCGTTTCCCCAACTCAAACGTGTTAAGAACGATAAATGTGCCAGCCGATTGATTTCCAAACCTTGAAATTACTTATAATAGTTATTCAAATAACACTCAAAGTCTATGTTTATAAAAATAGATAAGAAACTTGGCACTCAGAGGTATCAAAGTTATCTATAAATTATTATACATGTATAATCGAATAGTTGATCTTTGTATTTTTAATTTATTACTTTTATATGGAAATTGAAGAATATTTTAACTAATATTTAAAGAATATTTTAACTAATATTTAAAGAATATTTTAACTAATGTTTAAAGAATATTTTAACTAAAGTCTGGTAAGAACTTTTTCTTATAATAATGTCGATTATTCACAAAATTAAAAAAAACTTAAATGCTTGAGAAGTTTGAAAATAAATCTAATGCTACGATCAAAATTTTAGTAATATTGATGCCTTTATTCCAAAAAGTAAAATAAAATCTACATGCTTAAGATATTTGCATCTTTTTTCGATAAATTTATATCTTGCTTGAATATTGCATGGAACATTGATCTTTTTGCCTCTTTTATTACATAAAATTGTTTTCCTTAAATCTTTAGTAATTGTCATCATTAAAATTTTATGAACATTCAATTCTGTGATCATATTTTTAGCACATTTCATTGCCTTAATAATTAATACTTGTTTCATTTTGAAATTAGGGATTAGAAACAAAGTTAATTCTTTCGAGGCATATATAGAATAGAAAATTGGACAGAATTATGCTAGATAAAATGTCCTTTACAAAGCATATATATATATATATATATATAGCATCACATCCTATCAGTAAAATAAAATGTATATTTTATTTGTTATCATGCTGAAATTAAAGTGTTTGCTTATATCATTCTTCAAATACCTTGAAATTTGCTTGATGCTCCAACTCACACGCATTTTACGCCATTTTTTTTAAAGCGGAATCAAAACACTAGTCGCAGGAAAATTACTGTAGATAAAAAAAGAAATAAGAAAAAAACGAATTAAACTTAACAAGATCAAGATTGGATGGGAACGATAATAAGAAGATGTAATGAAATCTTGCATGTGGAGAAAAAAAAAAAAAAAACCGAGAAAAAAAAAGTTATATTTGTAATAAGTGGTAACCTTTATTGAAGAGGGAAAAAAATCCTAACTTTCTTCCATGGCCTAAGTGATGATAGAACTAAATTCCCTTCGCAAATCCCGCTATTCTCGACACCAGTTAGTTTACGAGCTCCCGCGCTGGGTGTGAATTTGGGAAACCACGTCACGCAAAAGGGGGGAAGGGTCTCTACCCCTCATCAGGGCCTTCTAGAAGTATCCCCCCCCCTCTAAATTTACCACCAGCAGTTACCCGGGTTGTAGCCCCGACAATTAAATTATCCCGGTCGAATCCAGATTAATTTCGTAGGGAACCACAATTTTGGGTTTGCGCGTGCATAAAATTTGAAATCTAATCAAGGGCTTGCGGTTAAATGAGAAGCAGGGGCGTCGTCTGACCTCCGCCCATGGGAGATATCCCGTTATTATTGCGCCCGTTATCTACTGCAGCGGTTTTGTCGTCGTTCTGATGTGACAAGCGGATAGAGGCCTGTTCTCTATCTTCTCCTGTATCTTTGTTTTCCTGCGCGCGTCCCAGAGATGGTGGCAGAGAATTAGTAGCAATTAACATTCCATCCTATTAATTCTGAGGTGGATGTGCGTTATTAAGTTCCAAGTAAAACATGTCTTAATATTCAGGGAGTTTTCCTGCATTTAAGTGTTTTCCCTATTGTGGAAGTTATTTGATCCGAAACGAGAGAATTTTAATTTAAGCGAAACTAAAAATTGTGTGTGAGCGTTGCTTCCATTGTGTAAATTGCTTAAGATTCTAACTCTATGTTTAATGAATTCGCTTGATAGTTGTTCTTAGAATTTAAAGATAGATTTCCAGTTTTATGAATAAATTGTGTTTACCTTTCCAGAATTTCTTAATTAAATTTTAAATCGAAAGTTGTTTGTTAGTTTTTGTTTAATGGGAATTACACTTAATTAAAGACAATTTGTAAAAGTATAATGAGGGAGACTTTGAACTTTGAAAGTATTGTTAATCACTTTTCTTATATACTTGGCAGTACAATAATAACAGTTAACAATTTACTTAATTATGTTGCGTTAAAAGAAACTAAAGCTTAAAAAACATTTTGACCTTTATAAACTGCATTTCTATTTCCAATCATTTTTCAGATTTGGTGAACGAAAAGTTAAGATTATAAAGTATATTCCATTGAATTCTCACTTAGAATCCTAATTTTACTTCCCGTGTTTTAAATATGTCGTAACAAAGTCAAGAAGAAATATTTTAAAATATATTTATTTCCAAGTAAAAAAATCATATTAATTTAAAAAGTAAGCCATTTTAATTATTCGATAAATGTTTTCTCTTATAAAATTTTCTTCTTGTAATGAAAATAATCTGGTCTGAAATAAGAATACCAAGTTTACTGGAATTTAAATTCTTGAATAAAAATGAAGAGGTTTTATATATTTTTTCGAACTCAAAGGTCTCGTAAAGCTATTTTTTTAATCTAATAAGATCACAATAATTTATCTAGATTCTAATGAACTTCTTCCCAAGAAATCTTCTTTTAGTATGCTTAAGAATTCTAATTATTTACTAAAAATTTATGTATCTTCTCTGTTTTTATTAGCTCAAAAATTTTAACTCAAACTAACCTAATCTTAATTTTGTGTCTAGGAAATAATGTCAGTGAAGTTGAGATATTGACATGTACAGTAACCGCATAAGAAAAATACAATAAAAAAGCATATTTAAATAAACTTAATGCGTAGATAATGTTAAAATATACTTAAGAATCTTTTAAAAAGTAGCTGAGACGAAAAACTGGTATTAATTTTATGACTACTCAAAAATGAAGAAACTGCATTGATTTCTTAAAATATAGAAATGTTTTTCTATAAGCCTTTGATTCCATTTTCAAGATAGCCCTTGTTGGATCACATCTGATGTGAAGTCTTCGAATATTTATTAAAAAAGTATTTAATAGTATCTTTTTTAAAAAGTATTTTATAGGTCAAATAATTCGTGCTGCAACCGTGTACTTTAGATTCTAATACGTACTATTTTTATCATTTTAATTATTATCTTTTACTGATATTTTGATTTAAAAATTTACGAAGTTAGAATTCTGAACTTTCGCTAAATAGCCCAAACTGGATATAGAACAGGAACTTCTAATACTAAAAATCAAAATCGTATCATCAACTGTTATTCCTTTTTTGTGTTTAATTGCAAAAGTCTTATGGAAACATTTATACATATTGCTATAAGAAAGCTTTCTTTTAAAACTGATCGGTCATGGTCAAGAACTCGCAGTCGGAGTTGCTTTCATCGAGTCGAAGGTTCAAGTCCTGCAACCAATAAAGATCCACCATGTAGCTGGGCTGATTCACATCAAAACTAACAAGGCTTCAAATCCTCCCGTTGGCGTGGTGTGATAGTTTGAAGTGGGAGATTTCAACTCAGGTGTTGTCCTTGTCATAAGGATCAAAATTGAGAGGTTCGTTGCAGAAAGACCTGGTGTTGCTTTTCGGAGTGACGTTAATAAACGATTGATTAATCAATCATTCCTTTCAGAAAATATAAATATGAAATTTTTATACTTAATGCTGTTGTTGCAAAATATTTCAAAAGAACTGGAAAACTAATACAGTTTATTTAAATTCAATTTAATCGTGTAGATTGTTACTATTGGTATAAAAAAGTATTAAATGTACTAAAACATACAATTTATGATGAGCTATACATAAAAATTTTTCCAGTTGTTGGAGTTACCCTAAGCCAATATCAGTAGAGAATTTTATAAATAACTAGATGAATTTACAATTAGAGCTAGAGAGAAATGATCTCTAAATCAGAAAAAATTTCAACAAACTGCAGGCCGAAATTCAAAGTGTAGAAATACATTTCTCAAAGATTTTTAAATATGTTATAGTTACGAAAACAGATATTAAAATTGCAAGCGATTTATTCAAATATACCCAAAAACAATTTTACGAAAAATGTAAAATTAATGTACCAAAAGACATTTGGGAAGTTTTCATGAGGGTGGTTCAAAAAGTACTTGTATTTGATGACTGATGTCATCATTCTTATTACCATTGGGTGCTACCATCTTTTAAATGGAGCTGAAACAAATTTGATATTGATTCATATGTTAATTTTGATTCGGTAGTCATTTGTTGCCAAATCAAAATTTGATTATTGTCAAGGCGAATTTTCGACGCCATTTTCCGTCGAATTGTCATCGTAGGTGAGACGTGAATTCATCATTATGCATCGGAAATCAAGCAAAAATCAAAACAATGGGTTTCTTCAGATGAATTTTTTCCAAAAACGGTGACGAGAGTCTCGTAAGTTGGAAAAGTTCTGACGAATAATTTTTGAGGAGCGAAAGGTGTCATGGTCACGAATACGAGTAACTGAGACTTAGACAACATTCTAGTGAGTCATGATGCTTACTAAAAACAAGCCAGTTTCGATAATACGAGTGTCATTTCTTGGAATTTCTAAGAACTGATTGAAGGACTATCGTAATCGAAATTTTCTAAGAGCAAGTATATGTTTATTGTTTAAATTCTAAGAATAATTTGACATTAAATTCTAGGAATAATTTTCCTTACAAAGAGGAACAATATATTTTATTTTAAGCTATATCAACTGACTTGCAAATAAAATTTTTTGTTCCTTATGTTATATTGTTACAAATAGTGTTCAATTTTTACAAATGGGGAAATGTTTATTTATTTATTTTTTTTTTATTATTATTATTATTTTTTTGACAATTTTATAACGGGACGAATTTGTCACTGCAGAAATTCAAATGGAAGATAAATGACTTGAGAAAGCTTTCATGAAATTTTGATATAAAAATTTCCAATTAAAGCTAAATCAAACTGCAGAAAATTTTTAGTCTTTTTAGAGTAAGAAAAAATTAAATCGCCATGAAGTGGATTACAATTGTCACCGCCTGAAGAAATGGGGGAAATAATATTAAAATTTTATAAACAGCAATAGATAATTCTACGGTGATTAATTTATTAATGGTCATCCCTTTTTATTCAATAGGTGTTTATTTTTAGATTATTAGTACGAGAGTAATTGGCTCCCGATTTACAGTTTGTTCAAATTTTCAAATTAACGAAAATTATAATTATTTTTAAAGCGCATTTTTTTTAAATACAATCCGAGTCAAAGGTAGTAGGGGGCCTCAGTAACCAAGCGGCTAGGTAAGCAAATCTCGAATTAAAATATCAATATAAACTCAGCAGAAAATTAAATAATTTGTGAAGATTGGTGTTTTCCGCTGTCTTAGCCGTTTTTCTGATCATTCCTTTATGGTTACCAACAAACTAACGAATTTTATCTTCTTTTTTCAATCATACACGTATTGCAGATTGAGGTAGATTAAGTTCTGGGGATATATTTCTTCTTATCTTGTCCCTTTTAGAATTCATTAAATAACATTGAGATTTTCTTGGATCGTATGAACCTTTCGTTGACGTATAAACTCATTCGGTATTATTTTTAATTATTACGGAAACCACTTTTGCAAGAAATAATTTTTTTAACTCGTAAAATTTGATCAAAACAAAGTGGTTGAATGCACAGTTAATTTAATTGACTGTGAGATTGTGAAAATAATCTCTACAAAAAAATTCGAAAAATAATATATATCTGTTTCTGAGAAATGGGAATTAATACACACACACAAAAGATGTTTATGTTTCTTCTTAATAGGAAGTTGTGACGTAATAGGAACAAACAATCATTTTAAATTTCATGAAAAGAAGAATAAGAATTATGAGATGTGTCACAATGTCTAGGAGTGAATTCACAAACGATTGAGGAAGTCATTGTAAAACCGCGTGTTAAGTATAATCGTGTGTTATTGAACCGCGCATTAATGGAATACGATTTTACTAGGATTTAAAATAATAATTTTTTTACTAATAAATACCATTTATATTATTCAATCATTAAAATATAAAATTATTTTGTAGAATTAACTTTGCATTAATTTAAATGTTGATGATTATTTTTCATGATTTACAAATACAATAAACTCCCGTATAACGGGTTGCGTTCCACGTTATATGATACGTGATTTATCTGAAGGATTTATGCAGAAGCAAATGTGTCTCTAAAATTAGTTTAAGCTGCTTTTGACAAGTAATTGAGATGCTTCACTCTTTCTAAACTAACTTTCATTGTTTTCAATATTAACTTCATTAACTATTATAAAGATTTGGAAGAAATCGAATTCATATATTTAGTAAATTGTTCTAATTCTGCAAAGGGTGAAGAAAACTTATTTGGACAGTGGATTCAAGGAGATATGATGACATACAGTATTCAAGAAAAAGCTATGCTTCCAGAAATCCTCAATAGAAACGACGACGTGTAAGAAAATTCGCACTTAATGCTTTCCGTTATAGCACAGTCTAGCGGTTCACCACGCTTGTTCTCCGCCTATGCATTGAATGGTGAAAAGGGTTGCTTAGATGTTTTCTATCATTGCTTAAATTTTTGACCGTGAATCTCGAAACTCCGTTTGAGAAAAAGAATTATTTTTAAAGATGGGACCACAACAAAAACGAAATTGTGAAATCTATAAAGATGAATCTGAACAACGAATATTAATGGAGTCGTTGGAACTTATTCGTTAATATTTCCGATTGCAAAGGAATGTTGAATAATAAAGCATTTTTTCTTATTTGAATTAAAAATGGATTAAGGATACTTTTTTTCTCATATATCTAAATCTAAATATTATTGTTAATTTTTTGAAGCAGATCAGCTAAATTGTTCATTTATAAACAACAGGTAAATTATTTTCCGATGGAAACATTCAAACACTATACGAAAATGTTGAATACATATTAGGCGTAAAACAGAGTTCTATCGCTCTATAGGAGAGCTTGGCGCTTTTTTGATGTTTTCATCGTGTTATACTGAATTCTATTACTGTACTGGTAATGCAAAACTATTGAAACACAAGGATACTTTTGCGTTTCTTAACGAAGCTCCAAATTGTTTAATTTACATGCTTTGAAGTAAATGGTCCGTAAAAAACTTATAACAAGAATTTGACACACACACACACACACACACATATATATATATATAATAAATATTAATTAAATTAAAAAATTTTTAGCAGCAACTTGAGAGATTAACTTAATTCTCAAAGCGTCCCACAGCAAAATGACTAAATGAATCTCCTCGAATTGTTATTGCGGAAATACACCAGGACCCAGACCCCCTTCTTTTCATACATCCTTTTCCCCTTCGGTCAATTGGATTGCTCACTTGATCTCATCTCCCTTCCCCCCCTCCCTTATTTTTTCGGCGCACAGATGTCGTTTACCGAATTAGGATCGCAATGCAAAAACCCAGATGCGACAAAGCGCGAAAAAGGCGAAAATAAGTAGGTTCGAACCCTGATCCTGTTAGTAGACCCTCTCACGGCGGATTAATGAAGGGTTTTTTACGAATATCATTCATTCAATTATGTAGTGAGTGGAATAGCCATCTGATCCTGGTGTTGAAACCGTTCCATTTCACTGTCGCAGTTGTTAGAGACTTGTACACACGACAGAATATATAATTCGTTTAGTTTTTTATAAATACTTTTATTATTATCTGACAGCAACGAAACTTTTAAATGAAACTCAGCTTAAGATGAATGTATCGTTAAGTTTTAATTATTACTAAGAAGCAACAGAGATATGAGGATGAAATTTTTTCTTCATTTTGATTTATCATTTTGTACATTATGATGTAAATGACACCTATTCATGCTGATTGAAGTGGTTTCAGGATTGAAATAACCCGCAATATCGTAAAAATTTAATTATTATAACGTGGTATCGTAATCTTTTAATTATTACTTAGAAATCATCAAGATAGGAATCTAATTTTTATTTACTCTCCCATACCTAGTCACTATCCAAATGTATGCATTTCTCCCAGCGTTTCTTGATCTTTCGAAGGCCGTCTCTGTAGAACTCAACAGATTTAAAACTCTATCTTCTCCATACTGCGGGTTACTTCAATCTACGATACCCCGAAACCAAACATGTCAACATGATTAGCTGTCATTTTCACCATAATGTAAGTAATGATCCATTAATATGCGAAATAAATTTTATCTATGTATCTTGGTTATCGCTTAGAAAATAAATCAAAACTTTACGATACCCGATAACCTTACATATCGGTACCGGCATTGGTATTATTTTAATTAAAATTCATAATTTTTCGTAATTCACTAAGTTGGTTCAAAAAGTACCCGAAGTAAGATAAATAAATAAGGTGTGTGGAACGGAAAATAAAAATACGTTAATTAGTCATTTTTCCTTTTTTTTCCTGAGTAATTCTTGAGCAAAAAATCGTCACCATCATTTTTCCGGCTGTCCCCTATTTCTTTGGAACACATTCACCGGAAACCACCCATTGTTTTGATTGTTTCAAGGTTTGAGGTATATAATGATGACTGCAGGTCTCATGTACGATGACAGCTCGATGCGGCAGCAAAAAAAATGTAAAGTAACTTATGAAAAAGTATTACATTTTTTTTTGTTTCGGGTCATTTAACCAATAGCAGCTCACAATGATAACATCAACTGGCCATAGCTATGCCATCCCTCGTAAGAAACAGAAAAACAAGCACTTTTAAACCACTCTCGCATTCAGTGGCGGGTCTTGTTATGATACTCCCTCCTTCCATCATAATGTCACGCACAAACAAAATAACATACCTGAACAAGAAATTCCAACCAAATTTAAAAGTATTTACATTGTTGCTTTACTTCAAAGTTGTTCATTGCGTCCGAGCACAGAACAAACTATCTATAGTACTATAAGTTTTAAGTTTTCAATTTAAACTTGATTATTGAATTAATATTTAGTTTTCTTTTAAGATTAAGGAATAAGTGAACATGTATATATATATATATATATATATATATATATATATATATATATATATATATATGTGTGTGTGTGTTCATACAATAAACGAAAAAAATGCAAATTAAATTTTGAAATTTTTTAAAGAAAGTAACAATTGCCTCACCCCCCTCCTTGTGGATTTTATGCACCCACTGTCCCTTTCTTCTGGATTCTTCACTATTCGTACGTATTAAGATACAAAATCCTTAAATTATAATTATACAAGTAGGACGCATATAATCCTTAAGTGTTAAATTTTCTTAAACAAAATAGTTTATCAATATCAATGTAAATGAAACGAAAATTTACTTTTGTGAAGACAGTTATTAATTGGATACTGAATTAATTTAAAAGCGTTAGAGATGAAATATTTTTTGTATATTTTGAACTTTAAAATAGTACTGATAAAGGATGTGCATAAAATAAGAAAGAATTGTTTTTTAATTCCAGAAACAAGTTCGTGCAGACAAATCAGCATAAATATGAAGATGATTGCAAGAAAGTACTGAAGAATTAAACAAAAAAAAAAGAGTGCAAACGGTTTTTTTTTTAATTTATCAAAATTATACCGGAAGTTGATAATCTGTGTATTGATAATATATATATTCAATGTGACACGCTTATTATACTTATACTTCAGTGGGACATACTTACATATAAGGTTTCATGATGATATATTTAATTTTATAATTTTTTTTGTGCAGAAAAATTTATTTAACTTGAAAAAAAAATTATTTTTTTAAAATTTGAAAACGCTTCTATTGAAAAGTCTCATATCGAAAATGTAAATCTTCATTTAAAATTATATCTTCCTTACATCTTAAATATATTTATTAAAGAAAAGAGTACGATACAATTTGAAAATAACCATCTTAAAATGCATTCTAAAAGTGATAAAGTTATTGTGAACAAAAAATTCAAACAATAATTGCTATCTCTTTTCATTCACTGCAACATTTTTTTTTTTTTCAAAATGAAATTTTGCTTTGAAATTAATAATCATTGGTGTAGTTTTTTCATAAATATTCATATTTTTTAAAGCAAAAAGGGGAAAAAATAGAAAAAAAAAACCGAATTTCCCCATTTTGTGTGTGTGTGTATTCTTTTTGCCTTAGAGATTGTGTTTGCAATGCATTAGTTACATATACCACAGTCTTTTGATGTGTTCACAAATTTAAATTTGTGCAAAAAAATTTATAGTAATTTTAATTTATTATATTTAATTTAAGTTATTTTTTAAATTTAATTTAAACTTGTTATAATTTTGCACAGTTCAAAATATACTTTTCAATATATTTTGATAGGGTCACTTCACACAGCATTTTTCCAAAGCCTGAAATGTTAAAAAGTAACCAAATATAAGAAACATTAAAAAAATTAATTCGCCGTGGTAGCTTAGTAGCATGGTTGTGGATTCGAGTCTAGCGTTTCTTCGTCGAATCGAGGGCTCGAGCCCTAATGCCACTAAACCCCCCTGTGTAGCCGGGCCAAAGCACACTAAATTTTGTCGGGGCTCAAGTCCTCTGGCGTGGATGCTTGGAGATGGAGATGTCAGCTCAGGTGTTGTCATTGTCACTTGACCGAGGTACAAAATTACGAGGTGCGTTGCAAATAGCCCTAGTATTGGTCCTCAGTGTGATGTTAACGAAAAAATCACAACAAACAAATTGACCAGCTGTACAATCACCAATTTTCGTGTGTGCATTAATTGTATTACCATTATTTTTTTGTTGAGAAGCTTTTAAAAAAATTGTTTACGGGTTAAAATGTGCAGTTATTTTTATTGCTTTGCACTATTTCACATGTTGCTCCTTATACGGATTAAAAGAAACAAATCGAAATTCGAAAAAAATGCTCTCATTAATAATAATTATTATGCAATGGACGCACACAAAAGATTGGAGATTGTATGCTCAGTCAATTTTTTAAAATTTCCTTTAAACTTGGTCACATTTAACATTATAAATAGAGAAAAAGCTGCGAGACCCTCTTAGGGAGTGAGTGGGGGCTTATGGGCAAGAGCCAAATTTGACTAAGCTGCGCCAAACATTTTTCTAAACTATAATCTAGACAAAAAAAAAAAGAAGTAAAAGTTGCTGACAAAGAAAAGTCAAAGGCACAGAGATAGGGGAGTCTTAAAGATATAGATACTAGGATATACAGTGAAAAGTGTCTCCCTTAATTTGTGTATAGAATAGTCATGAAAATGAATAGTAGAAATGCGAATTTTTATTGGTGGCCTTCTAATTTAATTTCATACCTTTTATGTTCTAGAATCAAATTAGCATTCTATTTATTTCGTGAGAAAAGTTTCTGCATCAAAAGTTCATTAACAAAATCGCGGGATTAAAATTATTTAGAAATAACAGATTTATAAGCATTTTTCTTACAAATAAAAGATTTTTTTAAAAAGTTTTTCAATATATAGGTAATTTAGAGGTAATGTAAAATTTAGGAACAAGTTTTACGAAATTTCATTTGAAAAGTTCTTTAAATCCATACATTTATGACATTGAAACAAATCCGTTTTTACGATTCTGTCTACGTATTTTATTTTTCGTGATTTATTTAAATTTTGGAGAGAAATTAAAAACGTTGAAAATTCACTGGTAAAATTATTTGCACTGATTATTTTATGTTAAATATTTATGAACAAAATGTAACAAGTATTTTTAATTTTACTATGACACCCATTTTCGGAGGAAAATTATTTATACTTTTAACCCTTTAAAGTACAAAATAAAATTTATTTTAAAAATGATTAAAAAAAAGGAATTTATAGTTGGAGTATATTCAGTGAAAACTAAAATATTTTTAAAAAAGCAATATTTTGAAACTACGGGGGATTTTTGAAGAATATGATATTATCATTCACCAATTTTAGCACGCCACGAAGTGCTTATTTTTATTAATATTCAGAAATGTGATGACTCCCATTTTAAATATTGCAGTTCTATAACGTATTTTCTTCATTATTCAATTCCACAGCCATTTTAAAGTCCTACATAATAGTCAATAAGTTCAAAACTCTAATAGAAGATACGCTAGAGAAAGACAACACACTTTATTATCTATCAAAGAATGGGTAAGGTCGCTCTCTCTCGTTCCTTTACTTTGTCAATCATAGTTTATATTCAAATAGTAAAGTCTTCACTTACCAAATAACGTTCTGATTCCAACAATTATAACTAACAGTAGCTTTCATCTTAGAACATAGATAAAGAAACGCTTCAATGCAAACGATTAATTACGATAATTCAATCCAATTTACAAATGCCTATCATCTTGTCGTTATTCTCTATATACCCTTCTTTTTCTTTTCAATTTTATTTCGTTTATATCTCACTATCTCTTATTTAATTCACTATACTTCTCATCTTCATCTAATTTACCCGATCATGTTTCATTTTGTTTGAGAAGGAATTGTAATTTTATTCATTTCAAATTACCAAAGAATCCTTCGAGATTAGGGAAAGGAAAATCGTGAATAGCCCAAAGTCACAATTCTTTACATAAATATTCAAAAACAAAACCATTTTCTTTTTGCAATCATTTACAAAATAAATAAATAAATAAAATAAAAAAACCTTGCCGCTATAATTCTTGTCAATTTTAATCTCATTTTAAACTTAACCATCAAATTTGACGCTTTGATACAGATATGAGGCATATTATTGCATCTTTGATTTCTCAGGGAGGTCTAAAAGCAATATAAATTTAATTTCAAGCTTCTTGGTTTCGGTTCTAGTCTAACAGATAGCTTTTTATGCAACTAAGTATTATATAGAATACTGTGGTCATGAAGGGATAACATAATTTATAACTAAAAGTTAATTTAGGGCAACTGAATTTGTTTCGGTATTGTAACTCTTTTACAATAGAAATTGAAGTAGTAGAAATTAATGATAACACTTTTGTACATTTTCTGTAATTTTTAAAAATTATTTCTAAGTCTATTCCTTTCCTTGTTCTACAATGAATGCATTTAAGAAGCTATCTATACAAGTTAAATTTTTACAAGCCATCAATTTATTAGAAGTATTCTCTCAATTTCCTGCCATAAAATAAACAAAACTAATTGATTATTTTTGACAAAGTTAAATAATAATATTTCCTATAATTTTGCATTATATTCACTAGATAGTGTTATAAGGATAAATTTGATATTTTGTGCCAAGGCAAATATGTTTTCAATTAAGTATGGATATTTAAACTCAGTTTAATTGAAAATACGTTAGCAGGGGTGAAATAAAATGCTTTCGAATTTCTTTAAATTATTAGAAAATATCTTACGAAAAATATAATAATTAAGAAACTATTTAATTAATTTATAATTATTAAGACATGTTATTCTCTACTTTTATTTACTTGATTATGTGAAAAATATATATGTTAATTATTCACATAAAATTCAAAAAGTGGTCTTGTTTTTATTGTTATGAAATAAATCCCTTAATCTGTGATAAAATTTTCTTATTTTCCAAACATTTGCTTCTCTAAAAAAATTAATTTATTTATTTGTCTGTTCTAGTAAAGTATTCGAATATTACATAAATAATGCCCAGTTATTTATAGTACGTCATAAAAAGGGACATCATAATTTAATTTATTTTCAAAAATGAACTCAAATAGAGGTTAACAAAATAAAAACATACATGTCATCTGAATAGTAAATTAAATATTTCCGAATTTTATGTAAAATGTTTCCAAAATCAAATTTTGTATACGATCGAGTTTCCAATCTTTTTTTATTAATTCATACTCAGAAAAATAATAATAAAAAAAAGTGACACCTTTAAATTAGAAACTGGTTTTAAAAACTAGATACATTTACTATTGCAACCAAAAGTAATTTTCCACTTTTAAAATCCTATTTCCAGAGAAAACTCTTTTTGACAAGAGAGAAATAAAAGGGGGGAAAAAACATAAAATCGAGACAGTTCGAGAATTGGCTACTAGAGGGCGCCACAGTGGCGAAAAATAAGAGGTGCAGATTTCAGTGAATGGCGCCTTGTGTGCGTTTTTCCCCCAATGCCTCAAGGGGATGAACTGGAAGTCGGATTTTAAACAGATTAAAGACTACTTGTAATTGCAATAATAAAAAAAAAAAAGTGGATACTCTTATCAAGGTTGAGCTTTAATTTATTTTTTGAGTGTAATCAGTATTTGTAGAAGTTACTAGAATATGTTTGTTTTTTGTCCGAGGATGTGTAAGCTCCTTTTATGTTTTTTTTGTGTTCTTTTTATTAGTTTTTTCTTTTTTTTTTTGTGAACTTCGTACGAGATTTTATTATGAACCTCTGAACCTTTAAGAAAGCGACTGGAAGAAAATGTCTGTCTTTTCTTTTTTTTTTTTTAAGCTCGTTCGTTTTTCATTAATTTGTTCAGGCAATTCATTTCAAGATATGTGAAATACCATTTTTTTATTTCCTTTTATGGTTCTCTTTCTTTTCTATATTTTTTTCCCTTTCTTTTTCTGCCGGATTGTAAAGAATTGAAACTTTCATTATAATTCAACGTTAATTTGGTTTTCTGGACATTGAGCACATTCATGGAGTCGCTATTTAAAATGGTTTTAAATATACTTACATATAATTCATTACTTTTTATTTTCTCTTTTGATTGAATAAACTAATGGCAAGAAAATGATTTTATTTAAAAACAGAAAAAAAAAATTATCACATATTCAAATAATCTCTCATAACTGAAGTGACTTTACAATTAAGAGACGTATACGATTGTCTCTATGAGATTTTGTTGTATGTATAAAGATGTATACAAATCTCTGGAACCTTTTCTCAGAAAGGCGTATTCTGATGATGAGAACATCATTACAGAAAGATCCAAACCACTGGTTTTTTAAATATAAGTTTAATTAACAGGAAAATGCAGTTTATAGTACCTGCAAACGAACAAATTATCTGGAACATATTCTGTTAACCTTTTTTAAATTTACTTCCTATCGAAATAATCTCTGGAATATACTCTTAACCGACTCCCGATGCACTATAACTTTCAAAGCAGTTTTGGACGAAGCAATGTTGAGTAAAAACACTCTAAGTGCTTCTCACCAGAAGATGAAATACTTTGATATGTATTAATCTGAGGGAAATATTCTTAAAAAAGATAATATCCTTAGATTCTCCATCTCCATAATTAAGAGTTCTAGGAATCAATTGCAGGAAAAAAAAATTTCAAACCAACATAACTTACCAATGACACAATGGAGAAACTGGTCAGTTTTACCGTACAATATTCTTACGTATTAATATTAATTCTCATATATTCATGTAATTTTAAGGTAATATCATAACGTTATGGAGAAATATAATTGATTACTCGTTCAAAATTACGAAGATCAATATTTTACAGGAATCTGCAGAATTCTGAAGTGCATCATTGATCAAAATTTACAAAAGTGATATTGTCTAAGAGAAAAATTTTGAGTTCTGAGATTATACATACATTTAAGAAATTAGGAAGTTTTTTAAATACAGTTATTTAGAAAATTATGTAATTTTAAGAAAATTCCAATTGAAATTCATACTAATTTTTTTTTCTATTCGTAATTTGTCTAAAAATGATGCATAATCATAAAGAAACTTATTTTGAACATGTATCTGAATTTTCAAGCTAACAGGATTAATAGTTTCTGAGAAATTACATGCGTAAGTTAATATATTTGTTTTGAGCAGAATGAAAATGTTGAAAACTAAAAAAGAAAAGTTAAACAAGGTTTAGTTTTTCCTCGATAACTTTGGAAGTGTTGGTGGTATCGTTAACTTTTGGCACAAAGATATTTAGAAAAAAAAAAGAGACTGTAATATATATGCTTTTCAAAACATAAAAAACATTCAAAACATTTTGATTAGATAAGGATTCCTGAGACCCCTTAACCAACCAATCAATCAGTGAAACATCAACTCACAGTAAAGGCGTACGTAGTGAAGATTTTAATAAAAGTACCTAGTCCTGCTGGGCTTTAAGCTCCCATCTGAAAGTTCAACTTTATTATTCCTAGCGCTCAGTGCAATTAAAAGGATGCTGAACTTTAAAAATTAATGCCTGAATGTTGAAAAAAATAATAATTTAATAAATTTAAATGAAAGTAAAAAGTTTAATGAAATAAGATTGAGCGAAAATTGCTTGGAGTTTTGGTAAGAGGACATGTTTTCCTATGGAACTCTCATGAGTAATTCGAAAGCAAAAATTAAAATATGAGAGTTTTTGAAATTCTGATAGGACTAGAGGAGTTGTGTGTGAAAATGTTGCAAGCCGTCGGCAATTGCTCTATGCTTAGGTCAACTTTATAATCTTGTACTCTTTCTTCTTTTGTCATGTTATGTTTTTAATTTTCTGTAACATTTTAATACACTGTTCATTATATTGGTTTCTTTGTGTGATAGAATAAGTTGTTTAACGAAAATTAGAAAATAATTTTCTTTTTCGAAACGATAGAGACCCAGTAGACTTGTGATAAGTTCCCAAGTTTCGTGAACAGCGATTTCTTATAAGTTCGAACTCTGGTTTAACAGAAATCTTTAATTTGTATAACGGGTATCATTCCCTTCTCGGGTGTCCGGTTTAATAGCTTAATCCGGATAAGTTCGGTTTTCCTGGGTGAGAAAGGTATTAATGCATATTAAATGTAATATTGCATTAGGACTGTTGCAGCGGACTGGTCATGGTCGCCATTTCTCTTCCGGTGCTCTTTAAGTATTTGCATTTTACTCGTATTAACATCTACATCTGCTATACGTATTTCATTTTACGTATTTATGCATTCTGCTATACAAATTTTGTTACACGTATCCATTTTCCGTGCATCTGTTTCACCAATCTGTATCTGTTTTAGTATACATATCTGTAGAGTATTATTTATGCAGATAGTATAGTCAGATGAACTTTGTGTATGTAGATGGCCATAGTAGCCGAGACGTCATAGTCGAGATCTCAAAAGCGACGTTCTTTTAGCCGAGTCGCAGTTTCCAGTCTCGATACCATCAAAGACCTGTCATGTAGTGGAGCTTATGCACGTTAAATCTGTCGAGGCTTCAAATTCTCCCTTTGGCGTGGTTTGGAATTTTGGAGAGTGAAATGCTAGCAGAAGTGTAAGTGTCGTGCTTGTCACTGACCTAGGTTCAAAATGACGAAGTCTGTCGCTAATTGCCTCATGTAGTTTCATAGTGAGACATTTATAAGTAATTAGACAATCAAAGAAAATGCTGCATCATAACTCTCATATAACATGATGTAGAAGACATTAGATGCAAAAGAGTGACGTCTACTCGAAGGATCTTTAGCGGCATGAGGATTAGAACTCGATGGATACAATGCTGACCACAAGATAGCAATCATGACCTCTCCTTTACCTTGGCCACGGGTAGGCAGTGGGTGGCTGTGCAGTGTTCTGGTTATTTGAGTGGTGTTACAAATTACGAATGGTGTCTATTAACCTTTTACGCAGATCTTGTATTAGGTTTATGAAGCAGTATGGTGATTTAAATATGCAAAAAAGTATTGTTGAGCTTAGTTTGTTTTAGAAATGTAAGATTTCAGCACAAATAATTTCCGTTCACTGTACCGAAATTTTTTAAGTGGTTTTTTTTTGCATTATAAGTTAATACCTTTCTTTTGATACACGCACACATATTCTTGTATGAATATTTGGTATTATATATTTCCTTCCAAAATTCACTGAAATATTGAGTCTCCGTCGAAATTCCCATAATATTTAGCTTCCTGATCTCAAGTGGGTACCAATGGGAGGATTTGCATACGAATGATTGACAAAACTTTTAATAATCCAAGTTGGAAATTTGAAAATCTGTTATTGCTGTTTAGTATTCAGGATATATGAACGGAGGTTTAGCAAATAGGTAAGAAATGACCAAAATATTTGGAAAAAAAATTATTTCACTTATTAATTTATCCTCATTTACATATTGTTGTAAATTACAGCCATTCATGTTGATTTGTTTGGTTTCAGGAATTCATAGGTTGAAGTGACCCATGGAACTCTAAAATTTTGAAATTAATGCTACGATCGTCGCGAGAGAAAATTAATTTTTATTTATTATTCTTAAGATTTTCTTACATAGTCATCATCCAGAGTTAAGCAATTCTCCCAGCTAGTTTTTTGACCTTTTGAAGGGCATAGTAAAACTCAGCAGAGTGAACAATACCTTCACCGTACTGCCGATTACTACAATCGATGGCTTTTTGAAATCAAACAAATCAGCATGAATAGATGTAAATTACAGCATTATGTACATTAAGATCCATTAACGTGCAAAATACATTTTATTCAGATAGATCGGTAATTTCATAGTAATAATTAAAAATTTACGACTTACGTCTTCGTGGTATTGTCCATTGATCATTTTTCCTTTTTCTCTGAAGTCCATGAGTATTACGCTCTCCACATCCCAAAAAATTCATTGCCATAATTTTTCCAGTCAACGAAACCCTCTTCGATTTCTTTGGAACAGATCACCTGAAGCAATTTATTGTTCTGCTTGTCACTTGATTTCTGGGAGTATAATGATGTATCCAGGTATCATCGACTGTGACAACTCGACGCGGCAGCCATAAAAACTAACTATGAATCAGGGTTAGATTTGTTCGGGTGTCACTTGAAAGATAGCGGCACACAATTGCAGCATCAGCTTTCCATAGCAATGCCATCTGCCGTCAAATAGAGCTTTTTTTCAGCCATTCTCGTAAATAAACAGCAAGCTATTTTCAGTCTGTTTTGTAATTGGTAAGTAATAAAACATATGTTAACTTTTACATTTATTTCATATTTATTAAATTAAGTAAATTATTTTCATTGCAATTATTCAACTGCGATATCTAATTTCCCCCTCAACTGGCTCACATTTTAGCAACTCTGAAACACGCAATAAATGCGTAGGACTATCTTAAAATTTTAACAATTACTAAGAAACTACCGACATATATAGGTAAAATTTATTCTGTATAATTATTTATAAGAATAAATTTTATTTTATTCACATATATCTCGGTTACTTCAAAATAATAATTTAAAACTTTATGAGATTTTCTCGTAATTCAGTTTAAATTAAATGCCCTGTCTAGAAACACTAATCTATTAATAGATGAAATTACTAATATGTATTTTCCATATTTATTGCTGGATGATGAAGCTTTGAAATTTTGACGCAAAATATAAATTATTCTTTTAAGTTAAAAGCTGCCTTCGTTAGAAGAATTTTATTGCTACAGAGCAGCGAATTAATTAAAAAGAAAATATTTAACTCTTTAATGTTTATTTTTTTTCCTGTAAAAGAAATCGATCAATTATTTTGCAATGGAATACCCATTTCATTGTTTAGTTCTACATACACAAAAATGGATCTACGTAATGAAGAAAATATATACTAATTCTAGTAACCTAATTATTTAAGATGGATTTAAAAAATTTAACGCATCATAGAAAGTTAAATTTTTTGAATTGCGTGCATATGGCGCAACTACGAAATTCGTTGTTTCATTTTTAGTTAAAATTACTTTAATGCATTTATTTTCTGGACCAAAATATGTAGGAAAATGTAGTATATTTACTTGTAGAGTTCAGTATCAATCTCTGTCGATTTGCGTAAGAGCTGATCCATATTTCTTACAGTAAATGCATTTGATTTGTTTAATTTGCATTACCCAGCAAAAAGTACTGCAAGTTTTACTTCTTACTTTTAAAGCGAACTACTATGATTTTCACTTGAGAATATTTAATTAAATAGTGAGTAAAACTTCGCTCATTGTGTTTAAAATATGAGACTAAAATCTTTCATGGTAATATATTACATCTATATTTTTACTTCATAGACACAAATTTTATAAGCCAATGAGACATCAAATGAAAGATTTATTTTTCATCTAATTGTAGAAGCAAAACAGATTACAAGTCTAATGTCTTTGTCTTAAAATATTTTATTTATTCAGCCTCTTATAATAAAATATCCTTTGAAGGTTGGTCTCTGCTTGAAAAATGTTACACTAGGAAGATTTTTAAATGTATAACTTATTAGTCATATGACTATTTAACTCTTGCTGAATGCGTTGCTATGGTAACGCAGTTGAAATAATCGTAACATTTAAATAATTTTTTAATTAATTCAGGATGAGCTTCCAAAATCGTTTTCTGGCCTCTACTAAACTATCTCCATTAAAATATACAATACACACAGGATATTCAAAATGATTCCACCGATAATAAAATTTCATATTTTCAAAAATAAACGACACAGAATAAATAATACATAAATTTTAAGAAAAAGTTGGAATTTTTATTCTGGGAAAACAGATGGCTCTCTTTTATTCTTCGTGAAGCTATTTCACGAAAGCTGCTTTAGAAGCTTTCATGGAGCTATCTCTCAGTTCGATCGGCATCAGTGGACCATATGACTTGATGTTACACAGCGTACTACTTGTTATGGCCCCATGCGATTTCTTCCAATGGGGATTTGAAAAAGAAAAAAAAGTATGATCCACCATTACCTACAAATTTATTCGAACTTAAAACCGGATTTCTGCAGTACAATCAATTACTGCTAACACTTTATAACATGATAGGAATTTACATATCGAATTGAAGTTACATGTGTAACCAAAGGAAATTATATCGAACACTTGTAAAAATAAACTTCCATATTTTCCCTTTGCACTCTGGTGTTACTTATCATTCTGTGTCATTTATTTATGAAAATATAGAATTTTGAAATCGGATGAATCATTTTGAATAATCCTGTATAATCAGTATGTAATTTTCTATGTGTGTCAGAAGTAAGATTTTCTTTCCTATTTGATTATTTTTAAATGAAAGGATGTTTCTGAAATGTGTTGGCCAGTATTTTGACCAATTACTTTCAAATATTTCCGATTCTTGTTTATTATAATACCCAGAAAGGACTTCACGGATCATTAATACATGTAACAGAAAAAAAGTAATGATAATGTGAATGAAATGATAAAAATTCTTATGAATTAAATATATTAAATTTTTTTTTGTTACAAAGTTTATCTTCAGAGTAAAAAAAGTCATGGAATCCCCTCTGAAAATCTACCCACGCCTCAAACATTCCAAAAACCACCAGTGTCAGCAACCGAAATACATAAAGACATTCTATCCCACTCAAAGAATAATTTCAAGAATTCTATCAATCCGTTCTTCCTGCTGCTAAACGAAGTAAAAAAAAAATAATAATAACGCCTGGAGTCAGATGGTCGTGGCAAAAATCTTACCCTACCTATCCAGCTCAGTTTTGCACAGAATTTAATTCCGATCCGTCCTTCCAGGTAAAACAGTTAAAGAGATAGCAGAGGAGAGGGAGGTGGGAGCAGACGAAGACGTCGCGAACCAATAAACGACATTCCAAAGACTACCCCAGATGGAAGGGAAGACCGAGCTTTGCGTTCCAAAATCTATTCCCAGTTGGATAGGGTTACCACCGAAAGTAGAACCTTTTTCCTATGTGGGATCAATTTGTTTGTGTCCATTCATTAATTTGAGGTTTACATGAATGAATAAAAGTTCGGCGACCCTTTTTTGTTTTATTTACTCAATGCCTTTTTCCCCCCGAATATCTTCTGCTCCACCCTGCAAAGGGAAGTCTGCTTTTACCTGTTCTGCCCTGGGCGCAGAAGGTCTCTATCTGTTCATCAGAAAGCTCACTTCTTCCTTCGCCTGAGTCTAATGTCACGGGATCAAATGGCCAGAATGGTTGCAGGTCTGTAATGGGGAAGGGAAACGTCTGTTGGTAAAGGAGGTTGTGCGAACAGGCTACTGTAGGAATGGCTCTCGCCCCTCTTCATGGCGTATTCTTCTAAATTTGGACTGTCAATTTGCAAAAATTATACATTTTTTTGCAATGAGTGTTGATTAAGAGGCCAAGTTTTAAGAAAAAGCATCATCCCGTGGATTGAATTTAAGTATTTTTTTATTACTTTTGCGTGGATTCTTCTAATTTTGGATTAGACAAAATTAACTGAACGTTTTCAAATTTTTGGAATAATTGTGAGTTTTTTTTTGGAATGAGAGTGGGTTTAGGAGACAGAGCAGAGATCGAATTTTAGGAAAATGCATCCTCACGTATTCTTTTATTACCTTTTGCGTGGATTCTAATTTTGGACTGGACAAAAGTGGACTCATCCTTTTCAAATTTTTGGAATAGTTGTGAAACTTTTATTTGAATGAAAGTAGATTAAGAAGATGTAGACCAGAGGTCGAGTTTTAAACAAAATCATTTTTCCGTATTCCTTTAATACTGTTTGCTCCAATTCTCTTAACTTTGGACCTTACAAAAATGTAATTGCGAAGAGAGAAAGGCTTAAAATAATTTCGAACCAATAGAAGATAGATACCGAAAAGAAATATCTAGTGGATTAGATCTGAATAGATTTATGTATTTCTGAATATTGTTCGTGTAGTTTCTTAACAACTTTTCTTAAATAATTATAAACTGAAAGAATAAAAGTAAATATTTGCTAAAATAGTTTTAATGGAATCCATGATTATTTTTAATGGATTTTATAGAATTATTTTTTAATGGATTTCTCTTTCCATGGTCGTATGGAATTTTAGTTTGAAATATCCACCAATTATAGGTCAGGCAAAATATTCACTGCAAAACTTCTTTGGAATAACTAACATTTACGGGAAAGTAATTAAAATTTCAGATGAAAATGCACTCAATGGATTAGAATTAAGTACTTAGTCTTGGATTCATCAAAAATCTCTAAAAATTTTCTAGTTTTAAATTGGACAAAGTCTTCATTACAAAATATTTCTTGGAATAATTGTGATTTAAGAGAAAGTGAAGTTTTAAAGCTAATACTGGTGAATGAATTGAATTTGAGTTGTTTAGAATCTTACACTATGGTCAATTTAATTTTAATTAAAACATTCATTTGAGTTCAACGATCTATCTGTTGCATTACTTTAAATGAGAAAATGTTTAATTAAGAGTAACTAATATATTTAAAAGACCGTAATTATAGAATTTGAATCATCTGAAGCATTGTGATAGAAAATTCCTTATGTTGTTTCACATTCTTATCAAACAGTTAGCTTTTGCATCGAATCTTGATGTGGATAAATTATTCTGGATAATTTTTTCTTTTAGAATTTATATCATGGCATTATAAAAAATAATAAAGGTTTTCAATTATTTAATGCTGCATTTTTCAAGGACAATTATGAAAAAGTTTCTATGAATGACAAATTTGATAAATATTCGTTACAAAATCCCTACTGAGGTATATACGAATTAAGGAAGCTTACAACTAAATTTTGTAGAACAAACTACATAACAGAAATAATTTTTTAGTCATTTAAACATAATTTTATGCAGGAGAGGTTTTTATACTTTTACTTGAAGGAGATCTTTTTTCCCCTTCAGAATACATGAATTAGAAAAAGAAATCGATTCTAAAACTTTTCTAACTTTGTTTCGAGAGAAAAAATGTGGTTTCTAGAAAAACAAATTAAGGACCGAATTTTTTTCTTCGAGTTTTATAGTGTTCTGTATGTTTTAAGGCTTTTTTAAAAAAGGAAGACTGCCAAAATTTTGTATTGCTTTAGACCTGAGAAAGAACTTTCATTTAACCGTTGCGATTAGAAAGTTTTCAAGTTTTTCTTTGTTTAATAAGAGATTCCGATGGGCTTTTAAAGCCGTTATGTATAACAACCACCCAATCAAAAATATCCAATGCTTTAAGAAAGGAAATCGAAAGTCAAGGTATAAAAAAAGATGAAGCAGCAAACAAATTGGATTTATTTAATTTGGATGCAATAAAATATTTATGCAATTTATTTCCCATTAGGACATATTTAAAAAAAATGAATAGGAAAATCTGAAACATTATAGAGCAAGAAGGTTTTTTGCTTTAAAATCAGAATTTTAAGCAAACTGACTGAGAAATATGTAATGTATAGCATTTATTTTATTTTACATCTAGAGAGCATTTAATAAATATGCATTTCCATCTCAAAATTAAAATAGTGCTTAAATTTATTATTCAGAATTAAAGTAGTTTATATTCGTTTCATTTTTAATTTGAAGAAAGAAAGAAAAGAAATATTTGGTTTTTAAACGAAAAAAAAGTCAATCAAAAATTACAGAACCACGAAAAAATTGATTCCAGTTCAAGAAATAACTTCAAGAAAAACTTCCTATTTAGCTGTGCAATATTTGTTTCTAAACATTGTGACAATAAGGTGTGTAAAACGATTGTTGAGATTGCGGTTTAACAGCTAGGGGGTGCTCTAGCTGCGCGGGGAGGGAGCGAACCCTTCGGCGTACCCCAGGGTGGTCCATCATCGTTTACTAGTGTTATCGTCACCACCGTGAAAGTGGAGTCGTCACACCTGGTCGATCTACTGCCCTCCTCCTACCTAAACAGTATGGTACGTAATTGTCTTTTTATTTTTCATTTATTTTAGATTTCTTTTTCTTTCTACACGCATTAATAGCTCGACTCTATAAAAAGAAAATAAAAATAAAACTTACGCCTAGTAAAAAAAAATAGTTACAAGGTATCAAACAATTCGTGTTATAAACAATAATGACCTTGAAATAGATTACTAGGAAAAAGTTTTGTTTTTCAGAATTTTAAGGTACAAATTATTTAAGCTTATGAAATGATTTCTCGATATTTTTCAAATACATTCGTTTTTCTAGTTGGATATAACAAGTCAATTATTTGATATTTTGAAAATAAATGAATAAGAACATGCATATAAGCATTTAATTTTTTTTTCAAAATTTAATACATTAGGTCCTATGAAAGGCAATTGAAGTATTTTGGAATGTAGCTGTTGATGAGGAAATAATTATTCCCCTATTTATTTCCGTAATTTATATTTTTAATATATACGAAGATTTAAGTTTAGGTATTGATAAGATAAAATTTGTTTAGATATAAATCGGACAGCTTTCAATACTTTTTAAGATTATGTATTATGCTATTGTGTGTGTTTATTTTTCCTTTATTCCATTTCTTATTTATTCTCTTTTATTGTTGTATTTTCTCTCAATATATTGAAAATTGAAGAGAATATATAATTTTAAAGCCACTATTACCTTTTATGATAGATATAAATTGGAAGATAGCACAGCAATCTAATGCATTGCAATATGAGAAGTATCAAATATAAAAATCATGTATTTGAAATGATTTAATTTTTTTAGAAAGTTTTAAATACAAATTATGTTAACTTGACGCTCTAATGCATATATGAATTTCAATAAATTTAATAGATATTTTGAGCTTAGTGAAGCAGTTTTAAATGTAACAGTGCATGAAAACATTCACTAATTAATAATTTATTTTGGTTTCTATACGTTTTGTGAAAAACCGTGAAAAATAACAAAAATTTTTTAGAAGTTTTAGTTTTTTGCATTTTGTTTCTTAAACTATCTTCCCACATTGAAATTGCTTTTACTTTACTCACATGAATTTCAGTCCCTTAAATAAATATTCCGAGTTAAGGGAAATAAGTTTATTCATAAGAATGTTGTAAACATTCATTTAATAATTTAAACATTTTTCGTAAGAAAAACATTAAAAAAATAACATAAAACGTTTTAAAGGATCGCTAAGGGTGGAATCTTTCCCAAGCTACCTTCATTATTGACATTACCAACTATTTTATATTTCCATTCATATGTTACATTAAGCCATAGTTTCTTTCATTTCTTAAAATTGATACGTTTTTTATCAATTTATTCCTTTGCAATGTCAGAATTTGCTGCCTTTAAGTATGTTTCTAAAACTTTTATAGAACATTTTTGAAAATTCGAGGTAAACTGTTTTTCTTTTCTTCCAGGAACATTACATTCAAGAACAACTCCTTTCGCGTTGAGTTTGTATTGTAATAATTAACAGTTAATAAATTTAATTAAGTGTATTTTAATAATTAACAGAAAATAAATCTAATTTATCTTGATACTTATATAAATAATTGACCTTATCGTAGATTAATCTTCGTACTATTTACAACATTTACAGGTCCAAAATGTTTTAATTGTAACTGAAATGAAATCATAAGTATCTTATATCAAAGAAACTCAATCTCTGTTTTTTCAGAAAATGTGTGTTTTTTTAAGGAAAATAGAGCATATTTCAGCATTATTAAAAGAATTCAACTAAGGAATTTTCATTAATTTATCTGACACAATTATAAAAAACGAAACGTTAAATTAGCAATAAATATAATACAGTAGCAAATGTAAAAATTAATAAGATCTTAACTATTATTAATATTTCTATAGTATATAAAGTTATATACATTTTAAATTAATAGAATAGCTCCTTTTCTCCTTCTAAGGTCGTTTTAATTAACATAAAACATTTGAATTAATAAAAATAATTTCTGCACACATACTACAAAATCAACTTTAGAGGATTGAAGAAATCAAAGCAAGACAAAATATTTTCATTACATTATTTACTTAGATTAAATATGTTCACCATTTTTTATTTTCAGAAAAAAATTATTTTTAAAATACATATAATTATCTAAAAATTACACTTCATACAAGAAATTTGTTCATTCTGTAAAAGTAGAATATATATAATTATATATATCCTATTATAGATTCAAATATGTTTATGCCTCTAGAAATGAATTCTATATTAAAATCTTTTTTAAACAATTACGGACAATTGCTTAAAAATAAGAATTAAAAATAATTTTCATTCTTATACTACTTTACATTACTTTCATTAAAAAATAATTTGTAAAATAGAAAAAAACAAGAATTGTCTTAAGTTTAATAGTGAACTAAAGCGAGGATTGAAATCATCGTAAGTTTTATGAAAATATTTATTTTTAAGGGTTTTAATTATTATTTCTGTTATTTTTTACTGTAATGCATTTTCTTCCAATGCATGATCGAACAATTCTTTTTATCCATCGGAATATTTGTTTCAGAACTGCTTATAACACTTTTGACTCATCTCTTCTGTTTCCCACATAAAAATATTTACATTTCCTATTACTAAACGTAACAGAGAGACATTTTAAGCTGTTACGTTTTATTTTGTTTTCTCGCCTGCAGTGCCTAAATCCTTTCTTATTCTTTAATTTAACAATGACTGAAGGACTGCCCTTCTTTTATCTCAATAAAAATAACTGTTTTTTTTTCTATTTGATCTTCTGTTATTGTTACACTTTTCTATCACTGGTAAACATTTCATAACGTGGGGTGTTTAGAAAATGTACTGTACTTGATTATTAAGCGTAAAAGTGTTTGTTCATGAACTCATGATACAAAAAAAAATGTGTGATATGTTTACCCTTTTGAATCAAGTTTAAAATACATGAAGATATTTAAAGAAGTTTTTTTATATATTTGTAACCGAAGCGTTTGCTTTAACTTTGAAAATGCAACATGTTAATGTGAGGTATTCATAAAACTTTTTGCTTAAAAAAAGGTAACTTTTTTCTTAAAAAATAGGCAAGTGTAACGTATTATATTTGATTAAATAAAATCGTTTGCTATTTTATATAGTAACTATTTCCGTAATTTGGGAAGAAAATTTGGTGTGAAATTGTGTTTTTTTTATAAGTTTTGAGTTCTGTTTCACAGTAGTGTTGTTATATGCTTAATAGAGGGAAAAAATAGAGATACGCCTTTCGTCTCGATGAATAATAAATAATAAGGAGTTTTCTTGCATTTTCTGGGTATGTTTTGTATTAAAAACTGTGCTAACTCAAACATACACAATTTAAATTATAACAATCTAATGGGGGAAAAAAAGTTGAAATAAAACAATTTATGAGACCATGTAGGTATTTCGTTGGAATTGAGTTCTCATTGATAAACAATGTATGAATTTGTATGACTTTAAATCTCATGCGCGCCATTTCGTAAAATTCATCTTATTCGAACTTCATGAACGTGGGCAGATAAATTTATTTAAAAAGAATGTGGAAAAAATTTCGCAAAGAAATGATAAAGAATTTCAACAAATAGCATTTCCAATAAAGGTACATATTAAAATTAAAATTAAATAATTAATTTAAATTATGTTTTTGTGAGACCTGAAAAGTGCAAATTCTATGTATCAACGAATCATTTCTTCTAAAACTTATATTTTTAAATACTCTGAAAACAATTGGTTTTAATATTTTAATAGCTTAAATATTTCTACCTGTTTTCCGAATTTTGTGTGTGTGTATGTGAAGATAAAATTATAATTACTGTAGTAGAAAATAATACTTCGGTTATAGAAATATGTATAATGATTATAGTATGTAATGCTGAAAATATCTTTAAAGCTAAAATTTTGTGTATTTAATATGTAAACTCGATAGAATTTAATAGGGAATTATTTACTATATTTGTTTGATAAATTCATGCACAAATGTAAAATTTAATATTTACATAGCTTTATAGTACTATTCAGACTTCTTCACTTTCTGCGATATATATTTGAGCAAGATTGCCTGTCCTTTTAAACATGCATTAAAAAATAAATTATTAAAAGGAGCAATTTTATTACAGTAAGCTCTCTTTAATCCGACATTCGATGGTTCGGCATATTCTATAATCCATCAGCGATGGAACAGCTCACTTTCATATCTTTTCGTGTGAATTTCGAAGCTTGTTGACCCCCAGATAGAGACACAACGTTGCTCGCATTTTTGCCCACAGTTTATCGTATTTGTCAGTTTGCATTTCAGCACAGTGCCTCTTATTTTCTAGATAGTTACATAGTATGTTTGCTCAATTATTACAACTGTGTATATGGTGGCTGCGATAACTTAATGGTCATGGTCGCGAACTCACCACCGGCTTTGTTTTATTGAGTCGCAAGTTCGAGTCCTGATATCACCAAAGACCCTCCATGTAGTGGAACTTATGCCTGTTAAATCTGATTGAGGTTCTCAGTCCGAGAAGTGTGGATAAGATTGAGAAATAGTGTGAAATTTTAGAGAGAAAGAGGTGCCAGCTCGGTGTCGTTTTCGTCATTTGACAGCGGTTCACAATTTCGATATCCTTCACCAATAGCTCTCAAATTGATTCTCAGTGCGATGTTAATAAGCAATTAAATCATCAAATCAAGCAACTGCGCATTTGCAATGTACAGGACAGTAAATGTTTTCGATCCCCTGCAGGTGTTTTTCGAGGGCTAATAAAATTATAGAGCCTCAACGTGTGACTCCAGTAGCTTGTCCCAATTTGCTATAACAATCACTGTTCTGCGTTAAAATTTCTTTTGTTATGCCTTTTTTTTTTATCAACGCAAAATATTCAGCTAAACTAATGTTTGATGTTTGAATTTAATTTTGTAGTTGTCAGAATGAGACAAAATGCTTTGTCGGATATTTATATCATTTACAAAAACTGAGAATATGTGCAAACACATTGAATATATCTTTTAATCGCTTAAATATTTATTTAAAATGATTTATCTTTGGTAAATGTCTGTTAAACTATATTTACACTCGATAATCTTTGAAAATGATTAATACCACACGGCTATGGTCCCGAACTTTCCTGATTGAGAGAACTTACAGTTTTGACAGCATGAAAGTCATTTGAACTTAACGTAAAATATAACTTAACATATAAATTAAATTTTAAGTAATACATACACTGTTTTACTTTTAATAGAAATATTTATTGATCAAGATTTTATTTCTAATAATTTTGTTGTTACATTTTCATTATAAGAAGGTATGAGAATTTTAAAATAACCGTGATAAATAGAAACAATAAAGTCTTTACAGGGTTACAGAACGTAAAATATTTTTGAAAGTTAATTTTTTTCAACAAATAAATATGGTTTTAAAATTTTATAATGTAATTTTACCTTTTGCACCCTTTTAAAATATATTTCTCTGTTTTCTAATTAATTTTTTTAAAATCTTTTATCAATATTAATTTGTATGTACTTTTTTATTTTGTTTAGAATATTCAGAATTTATTCTCTGATCTAAAACATATATTCGTGTTCAAAGTTATTATATATTTACGTAACAAATTATCGAGCCATTAAAGCGGAAATTTTCAATAATTCTACCAACTGTCCATTAGAATTATGAATAAACTCTTCCGAACGTGTTTAATTTTTCCTCTCGCCTTGTATCTTTTATTTAATCATAACGCAAACAAGTCCCAAACGCATCTAATAAACTTTAATCTCTCGTTAGATTTTTCCACAAATGAACTACGTTCCCCTCCCCTTCCGAAAAAGATATCTAAAGCGAATCCTCCGCTTAATTATTAGGCAATGAATGCTCTTCAATCCTCTCGCATAATGAAACTGACAATATTTGATAATTAGTCTCTCTTCAGACAAAAACGTTCGTCAGTGGAAATGGTAACACAGTTAAAAGAGAAATCATTTTTACTTTCTTTTGCTATTTTCACTTGAACAAACGAAAAGAGTTTTACACACTCTCTATTTACATTGGCTCCAGGGCCTCTAACCTTGGATTCGAAAGTTTATTTTTTTCCCCATTTCAACCTCTTTTCAAATGCTGGGAAGAACGTGGATTTATTCTTTTCGGAAAGACTGCTAGCTACCTTACCTAATTTTGTCTTTTGTCGTGGCTGCAGTATAAATATACTATTTTAGAATGGAGTCTTTTTCTCATTTTCCTTCATACAGGGGTATTTAAATTTGAATTAAGTTGTTGAAGTTTTAATCCGAATTGGATGATGTGTTAAATAAGTTTTATGCCTTTTTTCAGTTAAATGTATTATTTGGATTCGCTTAAATGGGTTTTCTATTTTTTCGGGGGCTATTTAAATCATATTTAAAAAATATAAACGGAATTACATGTCGATTAAAAAATGTTTTTCTCTCTTGGTTGATTGTTGAATCGAATATCACATTCTATGTAGAAAGGTATGTATCAAAAATGTAAATCGATTTTATGTAAATCAACAATATTTTTTTTTCAAATATTAGTCGGATTTGATATTAAATAGAAAGTATAATCTGCTGTTATAAAATAAAACTTATCGTTTTTGGCGATTAACTCTAGAAATTGAAATGCTCGTTAGAGTGTTTCCTAAAAAACAAAGAAAACGAAATAGACTATTATATTTTTACTTCAAAAAATATTTTTTACAGGAATATATTATCAATTTAGTACCAATATATTCAACAAGTAAACGGAGGTAAGATCTGATATTTAAAATGTCTATTATTATTCGAAAATATCTCGTATATCACAAAATACATGCATTTTAATTAGCATTAATAAAATATACCAATAAAATTACAAGGCGTCAATTACAATTATAATAAAAGTAACCTTAAAATCGAGGAATGTGCACTATTCAATATTTAAGTAAAATATCTTATTTCATTAAGTATGTACTTAATGAATATACAGTCAATTTAATACCTCTATACCTATTCACTTAGTAAGAAGATATTTAGAAATTATATTTATAAAAAAATATTTAGGGAAGATCAAAAACAACACTAATATAGAAATTAAAAGCAATAATAATGTTGAATGAACAATAAAATAGCTGATATGTAAAACTTCTTATTATTAATCGCAATTAGAGCTTATTTCCCAAAATAGATAGGTTTGAATTAAGAATAATGTAAATCATCAAAAGTAACTAAATATTTTTCATTTTTAAATTGAGGCTGATTTAAAAATTGAATTTCACATATTAATGTACGTGTAAATTAAAACTAATTTATTGGTGCTTGTTTTGAAAATCTTAATTTCCTGTCATTCAAAAGTCTTGGTAGTCTTTTATTTATTTATTTTGAAATTCGGTTATAATATGTGACATCTTCCATTGGTTTCTGTACGATAAATTAAAACAAATAGTAATGCTTTTTCTTGAAACATAAAATGCAAATGTGATTATAAATAAAAAAAAAAACATTTTCTTCCAAGCATCAAGTATAAAATATTAAAATCATCTGATTACGTCAAATGAAAAAAGAATGCTGGTATTCATGAAATTTAAAAACATAACTATTTTTTAATACCATTTATATTAAATTTGAATGATGAATAATTTATTACGTCTATTTGTGAGAACTATCTTAAAATATTCGAAATTGCATAAAAACGTACAATCAGTTAAAATATTCAAGAAACTATCATTACTGGTAGTATATCTTAGATTAATAAAAGCATCTTAATAAAATGAACTCATGACAAATTCATTAAACATCAATAAACCTTATCTTAGACGAATAATTAAGCATACATGAGCTTTACTACTTTCTGCGCCATTTGATGTTTTAAAGCCTGTACATTCGTTTACTCTGTCATATTCAGAGATAGTAATCCTTAGAAATATTTAATTCAAAGCGTTTCGGTACTTTTACGTCAAGAAACACGAGATTTATATCTCACCCAATACCTGGCGGTGCAAATAAATTAGAGAAGTACCTCAGGGCCCTGCTGAATCCATTACTTCGAGTGGTCATTAATATTCAAATAATAGTTATACTCGATTGCATTACGGGATGTGATACTTTGAAATTACTTTACTTGTTTTGCTTCCAAAATTCAGGTGATGTTATTTTCGAGGATTATGTAAATCGAGAATTAATACTACATCGAAAATGTTTAAAAGTGTGTGCAGTCTGTAATTAAAATGTTTTTGATTTTGCGAGAGAAACGATTTAGCATTTATTGTTGAGCGCTTCGATGATTTTGAATTCCTCTCTTAGATTTTCGTGGAGAATTTGAAAAATTAAATTGCACTCAATACATCTGGATTATTGGTAATCCAGTTTTACATGAAATTTCTCCTTACGAATATGGAGGGAAAATGTTAAAAATAATCATTATAAAAACATTCTAGATAAAGACAAAATTTACTGTTAAATTCCTAGTGTGAATTTGAGTTCCTCCTATATTTGTGTGAAGATCTTGGAAAAATTAAATTGCACGCAATTCATCTGGATTGTTTGTAATCTAGTTATACATGGAAAGTTCGCTTACCAATTTCGAGGGAAAATAAAAATAAAAACGTTCCAGGTAAAAGATATTTTTATTGTTAAACTCAAGAGTGAAATTGAATTTCTCCTGCATTAGCACAATGAATTAGAAAGATAAAATGTTATGCAGTAAATCTGCATTGTTCGAATTCCATTTACCTGAATTAGCCAGTTATCAATATCCTGGAGGGAAACTAGAAGATTTTTGTATAAAACAATTGAGTTAATTGTATTTACTGTGTTGAATCCCAGGTAATTTCTAATTCCTCTAATCTGTTGTGTGAATAATTTGGAAAGTGAAGTTACACACATAGAATAAATCAAGATAATTCGAAATCTAGTTACTTAAATTGGTCTATTATCAACATTCAGAAAAAAAAAGTTACAGGAACATTTTAGATAAAGGTGACCAGAAAGTCTTATTGCGGAAATTTCAGTTTACGTTATAATTTTTGGCTATGTCAGTTATATAGTTCCCATTTGATGAAGGAATGCGTGAGTGACAGTTAAATCTTTTGGCGCAAGAGCCAAATCTGGCTAAGCAACTCCAAACATTTGTTTAAACTGTAATCTGGACAGAAAAAAACGAGTAAATTAAGAAAAATTGTGAGACAAAAATGAGGCTAGAAAATAGAAAAGTATCTCTAGAATATCCCGGAAGCATGTCACCCATCTTTACCAAAGACAGTAAAGCCCATGTGAAGAAAACATCACTAGGGTACCTTGAAGTATGATTCCTAAACTTACCTAAAACAGATAAGCATTTGAGGTTTTATTTGATGAAATTAGTCCTGATTTTACTTTTTTTAATCACTTTCTCAATATATTTCTATTCTACTTTTACGTATAAAGAAACACAAAAAATAAAGCCACGTAGAGGCAAAATCTTGCACTATTCAAAAGATTTTGGGGCCTGAATGGGATTGAATCCGACACAAAACCGATTAGACCTATTATTTTGGTGTCATTATCCACTGTTAGAGTGACCTTACGTGATGCATGTCCTTTTAATACCACTGTTTACATATTTTATATTCCTGCTAATTAGTTTTCAATCCATATTTAAACTCGGCACCTTAGTGGAAATTATCCACATAGGCTATATGTTGTTAAACTACTGTTTTCGAGCCACACGAAGTAACGTAAAAATCCGAAGTTGTTCGTATGACATCCGCAAGCAATGATTGTTTCCTTTGTCATTTTTTTCTCAAACATTTTGCAATGTTACATATTATTCTGAGGATTAAGTTAATAATTCTAATATTTATTTAGTAGTTGTGGATGTTTCAAATAATTTATTAATAGGACGTATTTCTAAGCGTTGTCTGGTTTATAACACCATGACGACTTAGAAAACAAATTCGAAAAGCTAAAAATTGCAAAAAATATGTTTTGAAGTCTTAGGGAATATTTTATAAAAATAAAGCCATCTGGGATGAATGACACATATGTTTTCTAGAGAGAACAGAAATTCATATAAAAAATATCTATTGAATTTATTTAATGGAAATCATCATGTTAATATTCCAATAAGGCAACACTACTATCAGTGTTTCATTGGTTCAGAATAAATCAGACGACTTGTAAGAAAAAGTTTGAAATATATATATATATATATATATATATATATATATATTAGACAAAAAATATTTACGAAGATTTTACAATCGTTTCTCTCATACATTTTCGAATACTTCTATATTCGTTGACAGCTCCCTTGATTTTTACAAAGAAGAAGCAAAGTAGATAAAAAAGAAAAGCATTCCACAAATTCCTGCTGTCCAACAGCCGCTGATTGATATTATTAGCGCTTGTTTGTTATGATTATAGCTAAAATTTAGTGATGGACTTGAGTCTTTATTCCGGATTTGGGATGACAATTTTTTAATATAGGTAGTATTATAGATATTAACGAACTACTCAACTCCTCGAAATTTGTAATATTGTAAGTTCCAAGCTGACTCTCAACTGTCATTTGTCAGATAACAGTGACGAGGAATTAAATAATTTCTATGACGATAAAAAGATTTTATATCTAGAATAAATGTATAAAAATTGTTAAAAGCCTTTTTCTAAATTTTAAGCAAAAAAAAAAATCAAGTAGTTTCTTGTAAACATTAAAATACGGTACATCATTTTTTTATACGCACATTGGATGAATAGTTTATGAAACATTTTCATTCCCATATGTGCCTAAATGTTTTAAAAATAAAATCAACCTTTGGGTCTTCCAAAACAACTTAAAACAAGCGAAAAAACAAACATTGGGGCATCGGAATATCCACAGAACCATTGCCATTCGAGCACACATAAATATCGGGTTCGTTCCGAGCAGTTTATTCCCGGGTCACCAATGCTCAGATGGAAATATCGATATGACGCGTATCTTAATGCATATCCCATTACCCTTTGATACCGGGTGAGCCCAGAGACTATATTTTTAAAGTTTCTTTCTCCGCGATTGCTCCCACAATTCCCTTTGCGGGCCCTCAAATTGCTCGTTCGACGATAAAAATTCCCGCGAATCCAATAAGTAATCGAGGCAAAAGTAAATAAATAAGACGCATTTGTTTATATATCTATACACACATGCACAGAAGAACATACTATTGATTAACTGATTAGGAAACCATTCCTTCTTCTAAGTTGTTGCCAAAGCACTTTAATCATATTTGCGGCAGACCAATTGCATTTGCTTGGATTAGCGATCTGAAGTGAAGTGGTTGGCTGATTTATTTATTCGTGGAATGTTTCCCCCCTTCCTTCTTTTCTCTCTCTCCCGCTTCTGTTTTATTATTTTTTATTAATGTTTTTTTTATTCGTTCTATCTTTCCCTTCCCTCTTTCTAACTTTTTACGCGAGTTTTAACTGTAACCGTGCCGTTTGCAATCGATTCGCTCATATAAAAGGAACAAAATGAATTCCTTATAAAAACCGTTTTCCAGAGGCAAAATGACGCAAGACGCTTCCATCAAAAAGGCAGAAATAACTTATTTATGTAGCATTAGCATAACTTTAAGGAAATTAGCCGAAGTTTTGCTTCTTTAGCCGTTTTTGTTTTGATTTGAATATTTTCATCTTCGGCGGTTTTGCAGTAAGCTCGCGTGTGGTTTTTTTTTTCCAAGGAAGTTTTTAAAAAAAGAATTACTCCGCTGGTTGTTGATTGTTATTTAAGAGCCATTGTTAGACTTTTAAAACAACTTGAGGGAACTTGCGTATATATTTAAGGGACTATAAATTACCAATAAAATGGTACTCTCCTGAGTTTGAGCATTCTTCAAAGAAGATTTGAAATCAATGAGATGTGTATTGACATTGATTAATTTTTTGAAAATGTACAGTTCACTGACGAAACATTCGTAAATTAAGGAAAATTATTGGACAAATTTTTCAATTGGATAAATAGAATGCGTAGCTCAATATTTAAAAAAAAAAATAACATGCATGCATTTTAAAGAAGCAAAAATAGTGATTTTTCTGTTGTACAAACTTTTGAATTTCACTTCAAAATATGTTTACGAAGAAATTTACACAGTAATGTTTTAATTGAAAGAAGTTTGTTTAAATGGAGTTCAAACTTATCTCATTTTGATTGTATTTAGTTATTGAATTTATAACTTCTAAAAGAGTTTAAACATTTCATTCGACTTAAAAGATGAATTCAACAAACTGTTCCTTATCCAAATGTTTAAAAACCTCCCACCTATTTTAATAGATAAAAAAAATAACCCTCATCAGAGTAAAAATATTACAAGTTCTAGACCAGGGAGACAAAAAAAAAAAGAAAAATTTTTTTTTACTGTTATAAGGACGTAACATGTTACTTATAATTTAAAATGTACTAAATAATTAACTTGTAATTTAGTAAGGTGTCAATATGAGTTACTTATGATTTATACTGGCCGTAGTAAATTATTTGTAATTTAATAAGCTCGTAATAAATTCGAGATCTGACAAAACCGTAATAATGGGGAGACAATTTACCACCTACACAACTTTTGAATAATTGATTAAATTTAGTAACAAAAAAAATGAAGTTTACATATCAATATATACATAGAGGGAGTAAACCCCTTCTCATCTATCAATTACATCACTCTCAACCCTTTTTGAATGAACCGCGTCTTTCCATTCCTGCTTTGTCGGCCTTCTCTTGCGTCTGGTCTTCCTTCCGTTTTCCTCCCTTCCTCTTTCCGATGGTGTCCCTCAGCAACATTTGGACTTTCCGAGATGACATACCCTGGTTGACAAAAAGGGAGTCGTCTCTGTTGCAGTTCTGCCGGTCCATTCCAGATGAGGGATGGAATGTGATAAATTTTTTCATGATAAATTACTATCGTATTTGTCTAGAGTTGACAAAGCCAAATTTGAGAAGTTTTAATTAAACACGCTTAGTAATACATATTACTATAGACAACTTCTCGCTTGTATGCAAACAAATTATACAATTTTTTTTATTTCTTACCATTTTAGAAGCAGTGGTACAAGTTAATTGATAAACGAATGGATTTTTAATTACACACGAGGAATTATAATCATGTGCATATTAGATATGCGGGAAAGCATATCTTTGGCAATACTCTAATTGATGTTTATAAAAAATTGTATCTGACAAATAACAGTATGAATGATAGATCGGAAATAAATTTTTAAAAATATATTGCGAAATTTTTAAGGTTATTTTTCGGAAATTAGAATTACTTAAAGGCCATTCTTGATAATACAAATCATCCGTGCGACCTAAAGGCTACGCTTAACCAAATCGTATTTCAAAATTTTCTGTGTTTCAACTTAATTGTTTATCTGCAATAATATTTAACATAAGATCATACAAAAAAAATCTACAATCTGTTACATAAATTACCCTAATACACTAAGAAATTAAAGATTTTAAACCTAAAATATAGGGAGTTAACACCCCTCCCACCAATTTTCAAGTACTTCTATTACAAAGCTAAAGAAAGTACATCGATGTTTGGACAAATTAAGCTAAAATAACACTCTAAAGTTTATAAAACTATTAATATTCTATACTACATCCACCATAAGCACGAACAATATTCAATTGAAAACATAGCTCTTTTCACTCTTTTTTTGAGTATGTTCGGTGTTATAGTTTGAATGACTGCAGTTATTCGCGTTTTCAGTAGGTCAATGTTCGCCGGTAGTGGAAGTAAAAATCACTTTATCTTTTTAAGTAGCACCAAAGAAAAAATTCATTGGGAGTTAAATCAGGCTTCTTGGGACTTCTGCTTAAGAGCCAGATCTTCAGCTTCTCGGTAGTGTTGTTTGTCATTTAAATATCCCCGAACAGATGCGATGTTATGGAAAGTGTTGAGAAAACGATTGGTTTGAAACCATTCAAGTTACAGCTGGCTTATGCTCTTACCAGAAATGACAAAGAACGGACAATTAATTTTTGAAAGTTTACACTTAATGAGGTCCACAAAGACGACTAGTTCATATGAGGTCGTCTTTAATGAGGAAGCAAGGTTTCATACCAACAATAAAGTCAACCAACTCTGCGTTCATATATGGGGTACAAATACCGTTGAAGTGGATCCCTACACTACAGTGCATATTGCTCTCTTACACGTCCAAAAAAACTGCACTTCTTTTCGTAGCACCAGGCGAAATAGAGGAAGAGTTTTCGCTCATTAAACTTAATTCAACAAAAAAATCTATTTTACTTTTAAATAACTTAATTTTTTAAAATTTAAATAGATAGTGTATTTACCACTTAGATGAAGGGGTTTCATTATTCCAATTTTTTTTTTTTACTTTTGTTTTATTTAGATAGAGAAGTGATAAGTTAAGAAGTTAAACTATAAAATGTGAGGAAGTGAAAGTTAATTAATATTAAAAATGTAAAAATATGTTTAGATACACTTATTCACATATCTAGACTCACACACAAAAAGACCTACTAAACACGCCAGTAACTTTTAATAGATTGGTAATATTAATGCACGCAATAAATTTCAATTAGCAGCTCCATATGTATCTCTACTCATAGATAAATTTTTTACTTCGCAATGTATGACAGAAACAGCTGTACAAATGAAATGAATGAGAATTGATCCTAAAACTGAAATTGAAAATCTATCCCCGCATGCAATCCGGAAAAAAAAAACATGGCTTAAGCATAAACAATCATCTTGTAACTAAAGCCCGTGGTAGTAAATTTAAAGAGACTCAGATATGTGTTTATTTACATTAGCTTCTTCTAGGTTGAAACCGCTTGGAATCGGTTATGATCAGCCAAATTATTAAGAAAACTCTCTAAATATAGTGTATTAAGACTAATTAAGTTGAGATATATATAGTGTGTCACCAGTTGGATTTAAAAATGTTTGAAACTTTGTTCCACGTCACATTATCGAATTTGAGGCAGTCGTCCTTATCAGAGGAATTTCCCTCGTATTATCTATGAAACATCAGTCTTTCAGGTGAGAATTTTTACCACATCGTTAGAGCGACAGCCGTCTTGTTGAGATTCGATTCGTGGAAGTTTAATGTGTTTTGTGCCTATCGCAAAACAAAATTTTAGTCTCGTTCTTTCTTCAGGAGTTTGTTGTTACTGGCTTTACTTATTTGTATACGCTATACATTTGGCTGTTTTCACATAAGAAGAAGCTGATGACTTCATTTTCCTGCAAGATGTATTCAGTTTGCGTTTCAAGAGGTCTCAACGGACATTTGTTATATTATAAACTCCAAAAAGTTACTTTAAATTTTATTTTTCCCAAGGCATTGTAACTTTTTTTAGTTTTGTCACAATGGCTCTTCAAATTTGGGATATCCTTTTGATAAAAACTCTGCAGTGTGTATTAACAAAGTCAACGCTAAAATAATTTAATGAAAAAATCCGCTTATTACTAATCTACCTTTTCCTCATTATATTTTTTAAAGATAACCAAGCATAAAAGATCATATAAGAAGATATGAATTATCTTAGATTAAAGCACTAACTTAACAAAATATATACATACCTACTGTATTCGAAGTTTCTATGTTTTACACTGAATATTCGTAAATCAATGAGAAAAGAAAAATATCTTTCTCAACCATTCAAAATAATTTATTGTTTTTGAAAGAGACATTAATGATTCCACTTCGTATATTTTCGATTTATTATTAGTTGAGTGTTTCTTAATCTTTTTCCTGTGACCGATGTTATTTTTAAGATTCTTTTTCGTGATCCACTAAAATTCTATTGCCTTTTTGGGATTAGTACGTAAAATTAAACATTATTATGTGTGTAATTCTGATTTACTTTTATAATTGTCTATGCGAAATTGTTATAAAATTATTGCATAAACGAAATATTAATACCATCAAATTATTATTGAGAAATGTGAAGTTGTTCTTGCTAACTAAAAACTTCCTATTTAAAGGAAAATATAATAATTTAATTTTTAATTCAGATTCGATTTCAAATCTGCTTTTGGAAATTAGCTTCCCACTTACAGGTCAGGAGAAAAAGTATCAGAAATTTAACAGCTTTTTCTGCTTAACTGGGTTCTTTTGATGCCACAGTAACATTGTTACCTTGAAAGGCCAGATTAAAATGTTAAAAAAATCAAAAATATCACAAAGATATTCTCATCTCTTTGTGAGTTATATCATGGAGCGGAAGTGGAGTGAACAGGCAATTTTCAGTACTATTCGGGAAACCTTGCTTTAGTCCATAATAGTTTTGGTACAGTGTAAACAAATATCATTATTAAGAAAGGTTATAGTATATTTCCCCCATTCAAGAAGAATAAATTATTTTAAATGTATGTTACGTTTGTCTTAATTCTAAACGTGAAATAGTTTCAAATATCGCACTGATGTATAATAAAAAAAATAGGTATATAATGACTAACAGTCTCTTGATTTCCAAAAATGTTTTATATATATATATATCATCATCAAAACAAATATGTTAAAAAAAGAAAGAACTGGGCAATGGACATAGATGCATGAAAAATAGCAAAATCTCAATTGTACCATTTATAGCATCCATACTAATAAAATAACAGATTCTAATAGAATGATTATACTTTAAGCATGAAGAAAATTGCAGTATGAAAATTAATCCTAAATTATTATTAGTTATATTTATTTTATTTTTATTTTAGGTACACATACATACATGCAATTTTGAAGCATTTTGATTTAATACTGCAGAGTAGATAGTTGTAAATATACGACTAAAGGGAACTGCAAGTAAATTAAAGTGCATTTTTCAAAAATTCTTCTTGATTTAAGAAAATGGTTCAAGGAGTTGTTGAACCTGCTTGGTTTTTTCATTCTAAATGAACATACTTAAGGTTTGGTTAGTAGTTTGTACTTTACAATGAAAACCAAATGAACAGCATTTTGTGAATACTCATTTTATTGATAATTTAAAAATTTCGAAATCTTGATAATAAATAGTAATTTATTTAGAATAAAATATGCTTATTTGTGATATTTGTTAACAATAACAAGTATGTGAAGATATTGAAATTGAAAAAAATTAATAAATTTTCTAACATCCTTGAAAGCTTTTCTTATTCTATCATTGGACATTCTTGATGTTTTATTTTTGTAGCACTTTTTGGATTTTAATATTTAATAAAACTTTCATAAGCATTGTACCTTGTCAGGAAAATAATCAGCCTTATATAATTTTTGATTTCAAATGGTATAATAAGCTTCATTTAAATAACAATTTTAATCTACATAATCTGCTGCAATTCTATGCAGCCCTTTTAAAAGTAACTGATTCTTTGAAATAATTTCTATTTTTAGAATATATTACATCAGATTACTAAATTAAAAGAGCCGATATAGACCAATCAGCTTTTTTTCTCTCTTTTTTTTACAATTAGCAAATATTTTCCTCCTCTTAAGACTGAACTGAATAATCAGAACTACTGCTCAATGTAAGACGGAATAGGAAAATGAAATTGTGGAATCGTACGAGTACTTCAACAAATCAAATGCGGAACTTCTCTGTGACACATTTTCCTTTTATATAAAATGAATTTTGATAATAAAAATGATATGATGTAGAAGTTGTATTTTGATGCGTATAATGAACCCTGATATTTGGAACTTAAAATTTGGAAAAATTTTTGTTCATCAATGATACTCTTTTTATTATAAGATAAAATAAATTCTTTAAGCATCACCGAAACAATGAAATTTTCCAACACACTCATTTAATACATGGCAATTAGAATTCTCTCTGGGATTTGTTGAGTTGCACCATTTTTAGAATTGAGTAATTTCTTAATATTTAGAATACTATTGATGTGTAAGAACCTCTTCTACACCTTTGGTGAGTTCAATTTTCATTTATAAGTATCGATCACAGTAACTAAAGATACACTGTAAATGAGACTGAGGTACGTTAAACCTGTCGAGGCTGAAAGTCCTCCTGTTGGTGCTGTGTGGAAGTATGGAGAGGAGTTGAGAACTCAGGTATCGTCCTCTTCACTCGACCAAAACTCATAATTACGAGGTCCGTTGCCACTAACCCTCATACGACGTTAATAAGCAATAGTTCAATTTGGCAAAAAGGGATTCTGTTAAAATACGCAAGTTATTGTTTAATTTCTGGTTCTTACATTAGAATAATTTCTTCCTCCAAGATGGTCAACGAAGTTTTAGAAATTAAATCTAATTTCTTTTGCATGTAACCCGTGACCGCTGTAACCGAGTAGCAAGCTCAGGGGTAGCACTCTTTTCGAAAGATGTGGCCTCGAATACTGGTTCCACTAATACTGTCGTGCAGTGGTGCTTAAGTGCGTTAATTTATCGAGGTTCGAAATTCTAATGGGGTTGGGTGGAAGTTAGAAGAATGTGCTCACTTGTAACTTTTATTCAGATATTTGAAAAATTGAAGGTCAATCCCTAATCTACTCTATCTGGGCGAAAGATCCTTTCACACATCTGATCTAATGTTTAATGCAGTAACTTAGCACTTATCTTACCGAATCAATGAGGTTCGAGTCCATGGAATATATAAAGATGAGGGCTCGAATCTTTGACTCATTAACTTTGGGTTCTCTTCTAAAGCTCCTTAATCAGCGTTTGTACGGCCCAAATATCTTACATAGATAACTTCAGCTCACAATCTTTAACACTAACTAAAATTACCAACTCCCATATTAAACACTTTAGTGCTTATACATGCATCTCCTCAATTCTATTCTATTCACTTCGGTAACTCAGATCAAATCTGGATAAGTCGCGTTTCATATATTAAAAGAGATATTCAATTCAATCAACGTCATAAAAATTCCCCGAAGTGTTAGTTGAAGGTGGTAGACTCTTACTTTACACTTGATCGAGTTTCAAAATTACGAGGTCCATCACCATTAGCTCTGCTTCTTAGGGCAATGTTAACAAGCAATCATCCTTTAATACACGAAGCCGAAACAAATTGTTGACCAAGATTTGCATCATTGATAATGTGATGAAAACTTCTTAACGGGCCTTATGTTTGACTTACATCATTTCAACTCGCGAGATCGGTAAATCGCGTGAGATCGGAAAATGTGACTTTTGCTCTCGAGACTCTTTCTCCGGCAAATGGGTTTAAATAAGAGCTTCCCTTTGACCGTTTTGACTGCACACGGATAAAAACCAGTCCCCGATGCGTTTTAGAATCCAATAAATGTGTAGTTTCTCTTCTTCCTTTATTGGTATTATTTTTTCATCCGGCGCGACTTTTGACTACATCTCTTTCGGTTTATTTTGCGATTTGGTAAGCGAAAGGAGGAAAAAAATGGTATGGAGAGACACTGTTGTTTGATTTTTGAGTTTGAAGAAGAAATCTTTCAATATTTAAAATATGTTTGCTGTCTTGTTTTTCAATAAAAAGGTCTGATCGAATGCGAATGGCTGAGTTTTATGTAAAGTTTCCTGTTTGTGGAGTCTCTTTTTTTTCTTATTTTTTTTGCTCTTATATATGAAAAAAGGGATTGTTTTTGAGATTGAAAATATATTTATGTTCAAAAAAATTATTATTTTATATTTATATATTTCTAGTATTAAGGTGTATTGCAAGATTATATTTAAATAAAAAGCTGAAGGGAATTCTATAAAACTCATTGTCAGTTTCTCTGGAGAGCTATTATTTGCGTAGATATTGTTACTTATAATGTGTTTTACCTTGAAGTTTAATTTAAATTTCTAAAATAGAGCTTTATAAAACAGTAAAAGTTTTCTAACAGCAAATATTCCTCTTTTTGAAAACAGACCAGAAAAACATATTCACATTATTTCCTAATAAATACTATTTCTTAATGGAAATCATTATTGAGTTTGGGTAACCATTATTTCATATTTGTACTATTCCGTTGTTCTCGAGTTTTTCACTGTAATTATATAAATGCGGGTGATATTTTTAATAAAGAAAACACACAATTTTCTTCTTTTAACTTCAGTTGTGTCACGAATTCAGCGGCTAGATTAGTGGATGCTTTTCCCACCGCATTGGGAAATAGAAGGGTTGACCTTGAGCGACACTAATGATTTTAACTCTCGACCTGTTGGTCTAAAGAAAACCTGTCCGTTCGTTTTTACAGTGCTCTTATCAGCCAGACAAAAAAGGATATCTCTCGAGATAGTTATAAAGGCGTAATAACTTCTGTTGTATTTGTTGAAATCAGGCACCGCATATTCCTCCTTCAATATCATCGTGATGATACAAAGAAGAACGTTTTGGATGAGAGTTAAAGGGAAGGTGTTTCAAACAATTTCAATTTAGCGTTATCAGCTTTCTCGAGTTGAGATACCGAGTCTGTATGACGCGTGTGCCGTAGCCGGCACATGGTATACATTATAGGTACATCACTAGTTGGCACCCATTATAGGTACATCACCAATAGTGATTTATGTGTGGTTATCTTAGACATACAAAGGAAGATTTTTGTGTTGGGATAAATTCAACCAGTAGTTTTAGGCTGTGCTGCCATCCTTGACCTTAAGTGATGGGGATGATATGAAACGTCGATCTGTAGGTCTAAAGGAAACTTATTAGGTTCAAGTCCTGAGCGGTAGCAATGTTTTCCCGCCACCTCGGGGTATGTTTTTCTATCCCATTGTGGGTGAGGACAGTTGACCATGAGTGCCGGCGGAGTTTCGGACCTTCTGAAGAAAACTTGCTCCTTCGCGTTTTGCAGTGCTTTTATCAACAAGACCAAAAAGAATTCTCTTCGGGCTAGTTATTGTTTTTTAACTTCTGTAATCCTTGTTGAAGAAAGCCGATGCAAACTAATGGATAAGGATGAAGCAGCATATCGCTCTGAAAGATGCTTTATTACGTTCCGCAGAGTAATCATTCTCCTAGACAATTTAAGATCCTCCTCATATCTGATGTAACACAAGAAAAATTAACTAAACCTCAGCAGGTTTATTTAATTTTTCACTCGACAGCACTCGGACGACCTCCACATAGTCCGAACTTTGCACCTTAGAGCTACTATTTGTTTAAATTCTCAAACAAGTGTTGGGAAGTGAAATAATTTCATCAAATTAAGAAATAGAATTTATGCGTTGTTGGCTCTATTCCATTATGGAATAAAAGTTCTAATATTCGAATATAATTACATAGTTCAGAATAATTTAGTCTAATTGGAAGATCATTTTATTATGCTCTATTTTCAAGTTTTGAAGAGTTTTATTATGCTCTATTTTCAAGTTATATTTAGGCCTAGCCCACAACATGACGTTACTTCGTCTACGTCCTATCTTCTTTACAATTCCCTCGCGTTACATAAATATTTAGATTGAGCTCCAAGAAACGCCACCTACCGAGACAAATGAGTAGACTGCGTACTCGTACGACTTCTATTTAAAGTACAGGAATAGAAAGAAGAAAAAAAAATCTTCCATTAAGTGTATAGATCTCAATGTCGAGATATATAGGTACAATTTTGATAAGTGGTATATTTCGGATTATTTTTTTAAAGTGTCTCGTTTATATTTGATCCACCCTTGTATCTGTAACACTATTCATGTATTAGATCCTCCCCCCTTCCTATTTTCGGCAAAGAGGTGTTTCTTTTTCACGTTAAAATAAGGCAATTATTTGCCATAATCGCATTTTTTAACATAGTCAAGAAAAGAGTATTTGAGAAGTTTGCAGAAAAGCACAACAGCTGAACTTTGTCAGCCAGCCTCAAATTTGAAATCAGCAAAGCAGCTTCAATGACATGTCCACTAAATTAACTATTTACAAAAGAAGGGGGTGGAATCTTCTTCGCTAAGCAGCTCGTCTTAGCGCAAAACTATTTCGGTTCAAAGAGGGTCTCTTTTTCGCGACAGGTGAGTGAAGTGAATCCGATTAGAGCGACGTATTAATCTAATAATCTTGTCTTGCTGCCTCGCAGAGAATCCATTTCGCGTGTTTGCTTAATTGAAATTGTGCCCGAATGCAGGAACTGTAAACATAGCAGCACGACCCTTAATGAACGGGGGATCGTTTGCTCAGCACTCGCGCGATATTAACCCTCACCCAGTTGCAGCTAAAGTGGTGCAAATGATTCCCGTGTCTCACCTGGAAAGTAGATATAATTTGTGAATAGTGATTTACGAATAAAATTTATCGGGATCTGTTTCCCTTGTAATTTAGAATAAATATGTAAATAATACTGTTGCACGAATAAATTGTATCGGGATCTGTTCTTCCCTGAAATGTAGAGTGCATATGTAAATAAAAGTTATCTACGAATATAGTTTGTTGGGGTTGTTCTCTCCTGGAATGTAGAATACACAGGTAAATAATACTATTTCACGAATAAAATTTATCGGAGTCTATTCTCAACTAAAAACGTAGAATACTTATGCAAATAATAATTAGCTACGAATGAAATTTATTGGTATCTGTTCTTAACTGGTATGTAGAATAAATATGTAAATTAAAATTTACAAATACAATTCAATGGAATCAGTTTTGTTAAATGCTGCGATTGGTATAGCACTGTTCAAAAAACCATGTGATTAAGGGTATAGTCTTTTTAATCAATAAAAAAAAAATCCTCGAAAACTGCTGTAGAATTTTGTTTTCTTAACTGCAAACCGTACTATTTAAGTATAATTCGTGACGGGTTATATAATAAATCTCCAAACTATAACAGATTTGGAAATATACAGTCAGACCTCTTTATAGTAATCTGGGGGTGTAGTGAACTCTCGGTTACAAGGGATGTTTTCTTTGATCCCAATTGAACTCCTATTTAACTAATGCTATGTTAAACGCTTATAGTGAACTCCTGAGAAAATGAAAGTTAGTTTACAGTGAAATGAAATCTCCTTTACACATGTGTGTTTTTCCAAGTTTTTTTTAAAGGTAATTGTGCGTTCAAGTATACGTATTAGGATCCCGAATGTCAGCATTCTTAAACTTCCATCTGAAATCTCACTCTTTCACCATCCTCTTCGTATCTGGGAGTCAACTGGTGGTCCATTACCAGAGAAAAACTGTTCCTCTTTAACCCCCTCCCATATATATATATATATATATATAACAAAACTAACATCAATTGATAAGAAATTTAACAAATTTTGATATAGTGATCTTTCGGTTATAGAGTGGAATTTGTATTGGGTTCTCAGACGGTTAGTTAAAACGCTGTTCGACTATTATATATAATATAAAGTTATAATTCAAATAAAGTAGCTGAAAAATAAACCAAATATCAGAAATATTAAAATATATAACATTTGAAACAACTTAAAAAAAACAATTTTTTTTTTGAAAAGTCAGGAAAATGAGAAAAAAAAAAATATATATTGAAAGTTGTAACATGCTTTAGACTGTTAAAATGTGTTATTTCAGAATTGTAGTCCTAACTATCCCCATCAAAAAACGTATCATTAAAAACTGGTGACAAATCCAAAATAAGCAAATAAATAAATCTGAAAACTAAAATCCTGGAATATATATATATATATATATATATATATATATCCTAAGAAATTTCAAGCATAAGACCCTCTGTTAATATAACATGTATTCTCAAAACATTGGCATTAGTTGAATTCCAACCAAAAAGAAAGAACAAACAGAAAAATGTATTAAAAAAGTTTTTTTTATGGACATTACGGTAGAAGTGGTCCTTATTTGCTCGTATGTGGAACGTATCCGGTTACTTAACACAGTTGACAAGTCTCATAATTTTGAGTCAAGATCAAATGTTAAAGTCAAAACTTGATCTAGTCCCCCTACTCTCTCATGTGTGTTAAAGAGAAAAAAATTAGTCGGTTATATTATGATAAATATTCACTTCGAACTTTATTTAATTTACTTTTAAATATTCGATAAGAACTGAAATCTTTATCTGCCAAAGTAACAAAATATCACTCTCAATAATTTATTACGATGTTTGAATTCATGATTTTAAACTTGAGTTAAGAAGGTCGAATACTTATATGCATAACTTTGTCTTCATTATCAAACATGGTGTAATTTGATATCTTGGTAAAATTTTCAGAAATCTATTTTTTGTTGGAATTTCCAACCAATAAGGCTGATTGATTTCATGTTCCTGACCTTATTTAGGTGGTGAAAATTTGATACTTCATCTAATACTTACATATAAAATATGTATACTTTCGTTTAAGCTAGATTCTTTAGTTCCTACGGAAGTAATCGAAGTATGTTTCACTAGAAATACCCTCTACTAGATTTGAAATTCAATTTTCTAAATTTCTGATAAGTAAACTGGAATTCAAGTAACCGTAATGCCGTAACCAGCCTTTTAAATACCTTTTTTTTAAAAAAAATATCACTAAAAACTTTATTAATTAATTTATTTCCTCTGTTTTAATAAGAAATTAATTTAGGGCTCATAATTGTTCATTTTTATGATAATCAGATCAAAGTAAAAATTATTTATTAAAGCATTTTAATGACATTATTGGCAAATAAATGTGCTGACGTCGTTCAGAGAAACAGTTTATACTCTAATAATACTGAAAATACAAAAAAAAAAAAAAAAAAAAAAAAACCCAGACCTTATCATAATTTCTCTGTACTGTGACTCATCTTTGGCAAAGGTATTTAAAAAAGAATCTTTATAAACCGGTTCCGCTATCTTTTGCTGATCGCGGTGGCTAATCACGCAGACGATAGACTGGACACGTGATTGAGACCAATTAGTCGCGGAGGACGTGTGACATACCTTAGAATCTCTTTGTCTTCACGCACGTGAATGAAGTTACTTTAAAAAGTGTTTATCTTTGGACACTAAATGAACTGTTCATGTTTGGCAGATTTTAATCTGTCTTTTGAAACAATCAACTACTTTCGATTTCTCGAATGACCTGTGGCTTATTGTGCACTCTTTTAATGATTCTTGCTTATGAGAAAAGTACAAAAGAAATCTTTTTTAATAATAAAGTGACAGCAACCTGAATCAACAAATATATAGAGGTCGCTGTACTCAGTGATATAGACGCGAGTTAGGTTGATAATGGGTCAAGGATCCAAGTCTGATACTACTAAAGACTGCTAAAACTATTGTGGAATACTTCATGTCGTGGGGAAGTTGAGAGTATGATTTACCAAATGAGGTCTCGTTCTCGTCCATGATTCAGATTTAGAAGATCTGTCAACAGTATTCTTTTGTGTAATTTGGCTGCAATGTTATTTTGCCTCTCAAAGGCTTACTTTATGCAGACAAGTATAGGATTTACTCACCCCCTCCTCAAATATGTCCACGTGATCTTCTGTTTCTCCCGTAGTCTCTTGTCTCTGATAAATACGACTGATGCTCCTTCAGACTTTTCCAGCAATATTTCTCTGTTATCAGGTTTTCTCCTAGTTATTCAATCCCCTCCCCTCATTCTTTTCTTTTCTTCCATTTCCAGAATTTGGGATAGATCACATATTCATGATTTCTTGTTAATTAATTGCTTGTCTAAATATGATACTTGCATTAATAAAACCATCAGACTAATCAACGTTAATATAACAATTCTTGTAGAAACGTTCTCTTTCTATACAATTAAACAAAGCAGAAAATTGTCTTCGATGCTTTTCTTCTCTCGGATGCCAAAGAGTTCATAGGAGATAACTTTAACTATATATCATTGTACTGAGTTCTGAATCAAATGATTCATAAATTGGAACTCGATTATGTACTGGAAACACGTGTTTAATTAATTATTTATTAACGGCTCACTTAAAAGAAATATGAGGACCATTGGAGACGGGCTTCATTATTTTGAGCTTCGGTCAGTGACGATGACTACATTTGAAATGGAACCCCGTCTACAAACTTCCACGCCACTCCAACGGGAGGACTTGTAGCCCCAACAGATTTAAAGTATAGCAACACCTCAACCAGACAGTGCTTAGTGGCATCAAGACTCAAGAGCCATGGCTCAATAGGAAGCAACAGCGGCCAGGAGATCGCGATCATGACCATTCGGTTGTCGTGGCCAGTGGAAATACGTGAAAAAATTTGAATCTCAACTTTAAAAAAAAAGTAGACGGAGCACAAATTCGGAATGATTATTGAAATGTCATTAAAGCTGAAAACTACACCTCCTTAAATTCAAATAGGACCGAGAAAATTTTTCAACAATCAAAATTATACCTGAAAAAGAAAAAAAAAAAAAATACGTACGTTGTCAATTACTCATAAAGACTTTTGAGCAAAAGTCTTATATTAAATTTATTATTCATGCGATCTTATAAAATTTAAAATATTATGAATATAAGTATATTCTTTGGAAAGTTTTCCCTATCACTGCAAGTAGCTTAGATCAGATATAAAATAAAGGTACCAGATGTTGAATTGAAGGATCTCGATCTGTTGAAGGTCATAGTATAGAATGATGTTTGGGGGAAAGTTTCATTTATCCATTTAAACTAGATTTTAAGGTAACTCAAATCTTATAGTACTTCAAAATTTGTCTTTTTTTTTTTATTTCGCAGTTAAAAAATAGGGAGAGCATTGCTGCGCCTTTAGATATATTATTTATGAGAGTTTGAACAATAGAAGGAACTAAAATTGAATTTTAAATTATAAACAAACATACCTCCCTCGCTAAAGAGGAAAATATCTCTCTCGGCCGGCGTTGTTTCCATCAAGTAGTGGGTTCAAGCCCTTATGCTACTAAAGATCCGTCGCACAGCGGGACTGATGCAAGTAAAATCTATCGAAGCTCGAGCTCCTCACATTTACGTGGTGTGGAAATTTTGAGAGGGAAGAGCCAGCTCAGGTGTCGTCCTCGTCACTAAACCGAGGTTCAAAATTACAAAGTCCGTCACCAATAGCCTTGTAGTTGCTTTTTAGAATGACATTAATAAGCAATCACAATGGATCTAAAGTCCATTTAACCCATCCAGCTCACTTCGTAATTTTGAGTCACTCTTATATGTTGACGTCGACACCTGACTTAATATCCAACACTATGCAATCACACCTTGCTAAAAGAGGACATTGAGTCCTGAACTATTCAACGTGAATCTATTTCGGGTCAAATAGTTTTTATTTGAAAACCAAAATAGCTATTCATCAATTATGAGTTTGTTATTCTGTTGACTAGGCTACATTGACTCTTTCTGTCATGTTTTGCATATTCTATAGAGAGCATATGTCAACTCAGCACTATATTCTATTTGGTTTGTTTGAAAAACATCGTTTTAGTGCAACACTAGTGTACTGGAGATTAATCTTGTCGTTGAATCGTTGATTATTAAGAGACGAAAGCGACACTAAAGCTGGTAACTGCATTCATATCTAACTTTCGCGTCATAAGAGAAATTTGAATAGATTTTGATATGCATCAAAATCAACTTAACTTATTCTTGTATGGCTGTTTGAGAAGAAATGGATCTTGAGATCGCAACCCACAACCACAAGGTTGCTACCCTAACAACGATATAATTTCTGAAGATTGGATAAACTAATGTTTAGTGCATCTTAGCTAGATTTAGCTGTTGAGCCATGACCCCCCCCCAATCATTATTACTGCCTGAAGGTTTGAACTATTGAAGATGTGCATGATGGCTTTGGACTGCTCAAATGTATGTTGGAAGTTAAGTTTTGAATGCGAATTGTGATTATTTATTAACGGCGCACTTAGAAATAATACAAGGGTTATTGGCGAGTCGAATTTTGAAAGGAATGGGAATGAAGTATTATGTCCCTTCATTTTAATCGTCTCTACTCAATTTTTCTTCTTGGCGAGACTAAATAGTTAACAGTAAAATTAACATTACCGTTCTCTCAACATCGATAGAGGGGATATCAAAATTCATTAAAATCGCTTAAGAAATTCATTGAGCATTAATCATAGCTTTATAACTTTTCTTATGTAAAAAGTTGAGATTTTATATTAACTTTGTTTCCATGTCCTTTCTGAGATATAATTTCCAGTTATCCAGCTCAGTATTTCGTCAAACAGTATTTAGAAAACTTATTTTTGCTCTCAAAATTAAGAATTATGTATTTGAAAAGGGAGATTTTAAACGGTTGAGTAGGATTGTTAAAATTTCTCTAATAGTAATATTAATAAAAGTACTACTATAAAAAAGATATTTACTAGCCCCAATAACAAAGCAAATTAAAAGTTATTCCTTTCGAGATGAAAAAAACATTATTCATTTTTTTAGTTTATAAATAATGTTACATTCTGATAATATTGACAATAACGTCTTTGCTATTGTACCAAATGTATGATTATTATAATGTGTTGGCTATACAGCTTCGAATTCCGTGTTTGAATTTCCATTCCTAAACAGATCTCTGTTCCTATCTTTATTTCCTGGAACATTTTGGCCCACTTTCACCCGCATTCCATTCTCTCGCAGGTAAAGGCCTGGATCAATAGCTCGAAAGAGAGGGGGGGGGGAAACAGTAAGATTCAGGCGCGTGTAATAAAGTTAAGTAACTTCGTTATATGATCCTTTACAAGTTAAACAAATATTGTCCGTTTTAATCGGCACATTTCGACTATCAGGCCGAGATGCATCCGGCTGAACAAACACACGAGGTCGCGCCAGATAAGTTGATAAAGAGGTCCGAAATTATATTAGTTTGTTTTTCATTTTTCCCTTCTTTTTTCCCTTTTTCATTTTTAGAATCCCCCCTACCTCTTTTCTCTCTCCCGAGTATTGCAGTTGCTATCTTTAGAGGGAATGTGTAGCCAATGGTGAGTTCTCAGCAACAAATGAAGGAAAATAATGTAATTTTGTACAATTTCGAAATTTTATTCTTGTTTTGGTGAATAAATAAATAGTTTTTTTTAAGGAGAAATTGATTTTTTTTTTTAAAAAAAAGATTTTTGTTTTTCTTTACAGCTTGATTTCTTTTCAGTTAACAAAAAATAGAATTTCAAGATTTTTTATTATTTTTTGTGTAAAGTGTTTCAGAAATTGAGCATGTGAGAAAGGATAACTTGTGTTGAAATAAAATTTTGAAATTAATTATATCTATAATTGATTCTGGCGTATTAAGGGTAGAAAATTGAAAAACGTTAAAATATATATTTGTATGTGTGTAAAATTTTACTGTTATAACAGAAAATATTTCTTTATGAACTTTATCAGAATATATTATAATACACATAACAATATTTAAATGTATCTAATCTATTATTATAATCTTATTAAATAACTATGTTGTCCTAATTATATTAACAATATTAAAATCGAAAAGTTTCATATTAATTCAATTGCTACTTTCATTTTTCAATCGTAAAATTTTTAATTAAAAATAAGGTAATAAAGAAATCCATTACTGTTAAAGCAGAAATCAGTTAACGAAAATTATATATATATCATAAATAGCTCTTAAACTGCACTATTTTTTACACGAAAGTAGCAGCTTTTTCGTTGGGCAGCTTTTTACCATCCTAGAAAGCGCCGGACATTACAGGAAAGACCCCAAAATGTGTTAATAAAAAATTAATTTTTTATATCACAGATTAAAACATTGGTTCCTTTATTAGTTTTTGTTTTACACTTTTTTATTATATTTATTTTATTTCATTTTAGAAACAATCGTAAGCATATTTTTATACATTTTACATTCATATAAATTAAAAAAAAAGTTTTGAATTATAAATAAATCTTAAATGGGTATAAAAGAAAAGCCAATAATATAGAATATGCCAATACTGATATTTGCATAAAACATACTTCTCGAAACTAAAACTGTAATGAAAACCAATTACCGAGCCATATTAATAGTCGAAAAAGAAATATGAGTAGCACTTTCTCCATGTCCCTTAAGGTTTTAAAAACTTTGCTCCAATAAACAACAACAATCCTCACGTTAAATTTAGATGAGATAGATGTGGATGAGTTAGATGAGATAGAATTAAACTAAAAATAACTGTGTTCATTTACGTAAATGCTATAACTAAATCTTATCATTATTCGCTAATTTTAGTTTTCACTTTTTTTTACAATGAAGTATTATTATTTAAGACATGCCTATTATAATATCTTGATAGGTCATCAACTTCTCAAATTTTAGATCTATTTCTTTTAATATTCTGTTTAATTTTGACAAGATGGCGTTTTTTAAATAAAACACTTTCAAACAACAGCTCTAAAACTGCGTTACATTTACATCGCCCACTTGTAGAGGGTGTTTAGTAAGGGCCGAATGTGTAAGATGTTTTCTTACACTACACTTCAATGAGAGAGAAACACTCAAAACGTACACACAGAGAGAGATCTATATTCTTAGCAGATGAAAAATAAGCTAAAAGTAAACTGCGGTTCTCACCAACACAAAGCGATAAAATTATGTTAGAATAAAAAGTAATCGTTATTGTTAACTACGTTCCTTTTATTTGTCAGAAGTTTAAAGACAAACAGGTAATTAAAAACCAAAGTAAAACTAAAAGTTGAGTAATAAGTAAAAGTTAAGTTATTATTTGTTGAGAAAGTTTGCACTAATTTACAATTTTTTTTGTACTTGATTATGATGCTATATTACTCAATATATTGGGGGTCACGTATCCCTCGGGAAACTCGCAAAAGCCCACAAATCTTCGTTCCCTTAACTTTTGGGGGTGTCTCTGAAATGTCTGTTGTCAAAGCACAACAAACAGCTACTTTGCCCTTTACATTCCCGCGCTTACAAAGCGCCCTCTACAGGTGGATTGTAGCAATCTATTAAAAAAATAAAAAGTACGGAAGAGCAGAAAAAAAATCTTTTCACAAAGGCTTAATAGCATATAGGTTGGAAATAGTTGCCTTTACACCTATTAAACTAGGTTTTATTAAACTTTAGAGTTTATTAAACTAGGTTTTGAGTTCTCACCAGTTTGAAACGCTATATATTATTAACTTCTCATTACATTATTAATCAATATTCAAAGAATCATTAGTCAACACAGTCAAGAATGAACTCAGACCGAATTATCAGGATATCAGTATAATCAAAAGACAAGATACTTATAATATAAACAAGTCCGGGGATTAATTACTATACATGTCTGAATCTATATATTAACTGGTACTTAACTAACACGAACCAACCGGGTCCGAGTTCGTAATAAAACCTTAAATGTAGGTCCAATTCACTGACTTTTTGTTGATCCTCACTATCTTTAATCCTATGTATGTTTACAAAGTGTAGGCACTATTCTGATGTCTTCGTTGATATATTTATAATTTCCATTTACTCTCTCTCTACTTCCTCAACCACAGTATTGTTCCATTTACTCTCTCTCTACTTCCTCAACCACAGTATTGATTTTTCGAAGCTTATAAATGCATCTCCTCAGTACTATTCGCTACACTTTAGTAATTCTATACTAATCTACATAAGACACGTTTCCTTCAACGGGTGAAACTCTCAATTCAAGCAACATCATATTAAAGTCCCCAGGAATTAGTTAAAAGAAATACACGATAAAACTTTTTAAAAGCGCCATAGTCTTTCGGCGGAGATCGGTTGACCTTACTGCCTTTAAGTAACGATTTCCTAAGAAACCGATGAAGTTATCTAGAGGCCATAATATTATTAATGGTGGAGGATGTTATCCAAAATTTGTCTATGCAAACCAGTGGCATGGTTTCCTGGCATTCAACTCTCTTTAGAAAACCATGCCTTCTGGTTCCCATAGACAACGTTTTAGTGACGCCACGTACTTCAATATGATGATCGCCATATAACGGGTACGGTTTCCTAGGAAACCATAGCTTTAAGACGGAAAGCATTGTTTCGGCGCGAAATATCTTGACCACTGTCTTTGGGACCGTAAATAGATTCTCCTTATTGAAAGTTTTCCTTCCAAATGAATTCCGAGCAGCTCTGAGAAATCTAAAAAATTACAAGAGCTATACAGAACAAAAGAAAGGGAATGTGAAGGAAGAGTATATTTTTTGTGAATTACAATATACATCCCCTCACAGCCAAGTCACTAAGCAACTCTTGGACTGATTCGGTTGGGATATCATTTATCAACTTTCTCAAATCCTAATCTGGCACCTTTAGATTTTCATCTGTTCATTTTTCTGAAGTCGTTTATGGGTTGAAAGAAGTTTTCGACCTCCAATGAGGCCCAGAGTATAATAAAACAATGGGCCGAATAGAAGGCGGGAAATTTGTGACAAAAGTATGAGAAAGTTCATCCATCGTTTAACAAAGTGCATTGTAACGGAAGATGGACACTTCAAAAACAGTATTTGATGTATGCATATGATTTTGTAAATTTTTCAAAAACATATTAACTTTATAATATTTTAGAAACTAAATTCTCCCATTTTCTGAACAATCCTCGAATAATCTGTAGAAAAAAAAATTAAAAACTGTTTAATTCTTAAATTGTCATAGAGTTTTGTATCTGAATCCTGGATGTATTTTAGTTAATCATAGAAATAGAGGAAGAAACAATAAAGCATAGTAAAAAGTTGATGTTGTAATATATGGATTGATCTTTTTGTGTATTCAATAATATTATATAAACGATAATACATTAAATAGAAATACATTGATTATAATGATAAATTATATAGAAAATTATTAATAATTATACCAATGTGTATTAGAAAATTTCTGTTAAAAATTTTATTTATCAGAAACATATTACCCTGAAGATTTATTTTTCTTGAATAAAATCAGCATGTTGTATTTCTATATCAAATTCACTTTATATTAATGACGTTTATTGGTTATATTTATCAAGGAAGGAAACTCTCCGTCTAATTGCTGTTAATAGAAAAGAAAGATACAGAATTTTTTTTTTCGCTAAACTCCCGGACTCGCTTTAAAATTCTATCATTATTTCGTAAAAATTTTAAAATTGCCTCGTTAAGAGCATCGGTTCAAAAACGAAAGGTTATTTCTTAAAAATCCAAGCATTTTCTATTACCGTAAATTCCGCATATTATACTATCCTTGAATAAGTACAGAATCGTTTTTTTTTAATCTATCCTAAATTCAAAACTCGGGTATGTAGAAATATATGAAAGAAAGGGGGAAGCGAAACGGACACGAACCTTAAGATATTCATGAGATTCTATTTTTCCTTTTTTGCATAAACATTGCATTGAAAAAACCCAAAATGTAAGTTAGAATTTAAAGTAATGTTCCTCTTTCTTTGAGTTATTTTTAATGCGCGTATTATCTAAGCTATTTCATTATTAATTCTAGTGTAGTTATTTATACTTTTTTCTGTCTGCCAGGTATAAATTTCTCCAACGTCAGATTTGAGCGAAAAATCAGATGTTGGCTAAAGTAACATTACTGATTATTGGCGACTCAACCAATCAGTTTAGTAAACACTTTCGATAACACAACTCATTATATGAAAAGAAGGGTCATTTCATTTGAAATTTTATTCCTTTTAAATTAAAAATAAATAAACTAAACAGACAAAATCTTGCTATATTCGGTGATTCGTCGCTTAGGCGCGGCTAACAGAAAAGTACCTTTCTTCGAAATAACGAATTCATTCATGAGCCGACTTCTCCGTAATTCAGCTAAGAAAAAATTCCAAAAATTCTTGGATTATACATGAATATATATGGTATATGTATTCCTTTAGGGTTCTTTTTCCCAAGCTGTTCACTTGCTATGTAAATACGTCTTTCCAATTCGAAAATTGTACTCGAATTTTAACCTCTTTCCTAAGATCCGATCCAGTTAAGTTTTGCATGCACGTATAATTCCAATGACAAAACTTTGGTACGCTCAAACAGAGACGTATTTAGAGGAGATTCGGGACTTCACTCAATAGCCTCCGATTGAGTTGAAATTGTGCTCTCCCGTATGGCTCATGTAATTGTTTTTTCTGTTTTAAATTTTTAGACTAAAAAGAATTAAATAAAGCTAAGAAAGTATAAAAATATATTTTCAAATCAAGTTAGATTAAATAGCTTAAAAATACTGGGTTCTTAAAAATGACTCATCAAATTTCAAAAAGCTATATTTTCATAAATAAACGACTCAGAATGATAAGTAATACATGAATGCAAAGGAAAAATATGAAGATAGATATAACTTCCTTGAGTTATATGTGTAACGTCGATTCTAAATGTAAATTCCTGCCCAACACGTTTGCTCCCGAGTGTCTTTCCTGCCATGTCCCATACACTGTTTATCACATTTTAATTGAATGTCCAGAGTTTCATCTTCATCGTAGTACCCTTTTTCATTCATCTATTTTAAATTTGATTGATTTGGTGGGGAAAAGCCCCCTCCGTAACCTATTTACGTCTTAAAACTAATTGGTTTTTTACATCATATTTAAGATCTTACCCTTTTCATGTTTTCATCTTTTTCTTAATCTATCTTTTCATTCCTTCCTAGTCTGCTTTTAAAATTGAATTTTCTTGTGGAATCTTCAGCGAGTGTTTGGCGCAGTGTAGTCAAAATTGGCTCTTGCACCATAAAATTATTATCACTCACTCACCCGTCAAACATGTTGTAAAGCGTCAAGGGAAATTGATTATACTGGAGAAGAAATCTATTGTATAAGTTCAGATAAATTTGTCGGTAATAGCGGTGCTTACATTTTTATCTTTTATAAACCCCTAAAAGAAGAAATCGCTTGGGGCCATATCAGATGACTTAGGTGGCCAGCTAACTGCGTGTAAGTCATCTGGTCCACTGCGACAGATCCAAATGCGAGGTTGTTCCATGAAAGCTTCTAAAACAGCTTTCATGAAAAAGCCTCACGAAGAATACTCGAGAGGGTCACCTATTATTACTTATCATTCTGTGTCATTTATTATTTGAAAATAATCAGATATGAAATCGAATGAATCGCTTTGAATAACCCTTTATTTTAAATGCAAATTAATAGGTAATTTATAAAATTTTGAGGCATTAATACTTCTTTTGATCTCATATATAAGTAGCTAATGTACACAAATTACCGGTAATTAACTTGGTATGTTAGTTATGCCCTTCAAACTTTTATAAATTATGGATTATTATACATTAAAAATTATTTTTATACTTTAAAATCCATGTTTAAATAAAAGGTTTATTTAAAAAAATGGTTTTATTTTTAATATATACTTATAAGCGCTTATCTTTCAAATCACATTTACCATCTCTTTATTAATTTGACACTTTTTAAAATAAAAACGTTTTATAATTAAAAAAAATCACATTTCTATGATCATTAAATGTTTGAAATACAAGCGATGAATGATTAGATGGCACTGTAACTTCTCGCACAGTTTCACACCACCCCTTTCGACATCCCCCTTTCCTCGAACTCGCCATCTGCCTTGTGCCGAGGGAAGGAGAAACTTTCTCAAGTTTATTATTCCGCTTCTGAGGGGGAAGAAAAAGAAAAAGAAAAAAGTAAAGAGAGCCTGCCCCTGTATGTAACACAAAGGCTGACAGCTCTGTAATCAAAGAAGCTGAAGGGATATCAAAATACCTTGACAGGTAACTCGCGGGAGAGCCACCGCGCACACAGTCACCCCCGACCTCAGAGGAAAAGTGGTGCAAGTCATCGTGCTTGAGAATCGCGCTGTAAAACCAGTGTTACGTCTGATGTAAGGCCTCTCCATAGTAAACTTACTGACTATTTAAAAATTATTACAAAATGCAGTAAAACCTCTTTATGTCTGATTTATTAGGATCAGAGCTGGTTCGGGATGGAAATCTGAATCAAACGGAGAATGGAAAATAATTAAATAGACGAGCAAATATATCTCTGTGTTGAGTAAATCGAGTATGAATAATATTTGCAGAAAATAAAAACGTATACTTTAGGAACAATACAAGTGCGCTGAATGTTGTTTTATTGCATTTTCCATTTAGATAATGTAGCACCGTTTGGTGTTTGTCACTGACAGTGGAAGATAAAAATAAGGTTATGTTAACTTAAACATAATATTTGTAAAGTCCCCTTTTCTCCACATGCATCCATAGCTGTTGGATTGATTATTTTATTAACGTCTCACTTAACTAAACGCAGCATAAGGTCTAATGGTGACGGATTTCATAATTTTGAACCTCGATCAAGAGATAGACAACACCTCAACTGGCACTTCTTTTTCCTAACTTCCTACCAAACCAGCGGAAGGTCTTGGAGCCTCGGCAGATTAAATGTGCATTAGGTTCGCTACACCACAGGTCTTTGGTGGCATCAGGACTCAAAACCACGACTCAACGAAACAATGCCGGCTTCGAGTTCATGACTGTAACCGGTGCAACTCATCTCTCTCGATAGACATCAGTAAAGAAAATAACTCTTCAAAATACGTGGATGAAACAAATGTATGTCATTAAGGAAATTTTCAGTAGCCTCACAAATTTCAAAAAGGGATTCTTCGTACAGATCTATCCGGGTCATCCGGAGATCCGAATTAAAAGGGTCTGACTTAAAGATATTCTAATGTAATTGTATCCAATATTCTGTCCAGTCCTCCGTACAGGAAGAGCTGCTGAGTCGGAATGTGTTAAGTAACTTAAGCGAGTTGTAATTGAGAAGGAAAAAAAAAGATATCTGGATAAAATATCATCTATGATGTGAGCCAAGCCCAAATTCTTCTTCAAAAGTGAAACTAGAATTTAAAAAAAAAAAAAAAAAAAAAAAAAAACTTTTTGTGCTTTTATAATTAGACTATTTTTTTGTGTAATTGAGAAATTGTTTGATTATTAGAACTTTTATTTCGTAAAAATGCCCGGAACAAATACCTAGATTACATTTCACACATTTGATTGTGATGAACATATGATTTAATTTTTATAAAAATATTTCTTTTGTTAAGCATGGTAATGAAAGAAAGATAAGTACGATTTCATTGATAAATAATTAAACTGAGCACGTGTAATATATATACACGAAAAATACAAATTTTTTGCAAAACAATTTTGTTACATGAGTCACGATGACTTATTTCTTTTCGGTAAATAATCAACATTCGTAAATCGAGTGTTAAATCATATCATGCAGTATATATTTATGCCCTCATTAGTGCATAAAGACACTTTCTTAGAGAAAAACTGTTTGTATAATATGTTTTGTAACTAACATTGATTAAAGCATAATTTAACTCATTTTCAATATCATATTACACAATCAAAGTAATTAAGACAATTATCTATCCTTCTGTATTCTTGATTTATTTTTCTAATTAATAAGAATAATTTGCAAATAATCTATACTTATTTCTTTGAAAATCAGACTTTGTTAAGGTAGTAAAATTTTTAAGATTATATTTGTATATATTTCGTTCTTTAATTGATGATTTTTTTTATTTTGATATTTCATCGATTATCTGAATATTGTTCATCAGTTTATTTGCATCATTTTGTGTAATGATGGGATTTACAGGCGTTACGAGTAATTGCGGGACAATGTTTTTACGTTGGGGAAATTTTTTGAGTTAAAAACAATCTTGTCATGAAACTCGCCAACAAAATTATCCTGATTTCATTTCCGTGAAGCAGAATTTCGAGAAATATGTGTTTTAATGCAACTTTGGCTTAACTACAACTAAACTAAACTGTTTTTAGAAAATTTGTAACGGGTTGAAGGTAATTTGAAAAAAAAAGAGCAAGAGAACACGTAATAAAAGGAATTTTAACTGTAAGCTAACAATAATTTAAAATCAATGACAAGTAGAGCTGTAATTTTTTATAAACTTATATTCAACTGTTGAAAATGCCGATGAACAAATCTTATTAAACCAATTTTATATTAGTGCTAAGATATTCAGAAGAAAGTCTAATTTTCAAAATTTAACTATGATTTAAATATTCTAAATAAAACATATATGAAATTACAATAAGAATGAAATTTAGAGCTTGATAAACGAGTCATTATTTACATCGAATGCAATTTTTTTCTACTTTTATGTTCTCGTTAAAATGCTCTTTTCCTATATTTTGATATTGAAAATTTCGAATTCAAATTTGTATTCTTTTAAGAGGGTACCGTACTCTCTCAGAGCATTTCTTGAAAATTAGATATCTGTAAGGAAAAGTTTATACTTACCTTAAATTGAATATATATTTTTTAAAAAAAACCATTTCTAATGAAAAATTCATTTTAAAACAAACAACCATCTAAAAAATTAATTTTTTTTAAAAAAATATTTTAAGGTCTTAAAAGGTCTGTTACTTTTACAAATTTAAATGACTAATACAGTTTCTTATCTTAATTTCTAAGAAGTATTTCTTCCTATTAGCTCTACTAAACATTATTTATAGTTTTATACATTTTTTTTCTGTTACACTGCAAAAATAATAAAAAAACAGTTGTAACTAATTTTATGATTTTCTTAAAAAAATAACTATTTACCTAAATTCTTGTTCCAAGCACAAAAAGGATCAAATATATCTGCAAAAAACCAGAAAATGTTTTGAAACTTTACAATGATTACAAGAAATGCCTTAACATTTTAAATACATAACCGTTATGGTAAATAAAAAAGTCCTAAAAAGGAGCTTTTAGCTTTTTTTGAAGATATATGAAATAATTTGACACCTTATTAAGCAAAATTTAAATAACTCGCTAACTTATGTAGCTAAGCTGCGAAATTGTGTACATATGTTTAGAAAAGTCTTACAATTGAAATAAAGTAACCAGATATTTTAATAGTCTTAGGGTATTTTGTCCACTTAACTTTCCAAGAATTGCAATAATTTCTGTAATATTGTGGGTGTGCTATTCAGTAAGAATTCTGCTTAGCTATCTTGAATTGTTGCAGTAATATACATGGATTTTAAAAATTGGTTAATTGTAAAAGCAAAAACTTGCATTTGCTTTCAAGGTGAAATTATTTATTTTTATTCATTCCAAGGCTTGTGTATGCTACGGATTTGTCTTCTTTTTTTTAAATTTTTTTTTTCGTAATTATATGTTAGAAGTTATGATTTCATTTGAAAACCTCAAATTTTCCATAAAAAATCTGTGTGTAATTGCAATGACGATAAGTATAAAAGAAATTCTGATTCTTCATTAAAATTGATTATTTTTAAGTAAATTTGTGAAAGATTCATTACAACTGGCATATTATTTAATCCATTGAAACATATTTAGAAAAATTTTGTAATATAGGAATAAAAAAATTATCGAAATTTTTTACTTACAATTTACAACTTACATGTACGGAATATTTTCAGAACATTTATTTTTTTTTGTCATGCATGTATATATAATTAAGTATAAGCAACCATTTACAAATGAAAAAAAAAAATGTTATACCTACGCTTCTGTTGCATTTCCCTTCTTTTCTTAAATTTAATTTTTATCACGCTGCAAATATTGCCAAATTTAGATTAGAAATATCGATAACTCTATTCACAGTCGTTACACCACTTTCCTTCCAAGCGCTTTAGCAACGAAAACCCTCCGAATGCTCAAGTTTCAATTCTGGATTGTGTCTTAAATCCTATAATTGAGCTCGCAGAATGCTTCATCTGTTTGACACGTTCATTGACGAAAGCTGAAAGACTGCTCTGGCTTCGGAAATTACATTCATTGCTAACGTCAAAACCGCACTTGCAATGAGCGTCTTCGCTGGAAGTGTTTTCTTTGCATTTTGCGATAAACAGTGTAATTTATTCCATCTTTCTCGTCTCATAATCAAATGTTTTTAAGAGGTGCGATTTAGCCAGATAATAATTCAGATTCCTGATTATTATTTTAGATAAGGAAACATTTAGGTTTCGTTTAATAGCGGGAAGGAAAAAGGAAATCTCTTTGCTTTTGAAAATAGTTCCAGTTTTAAATAAATATTTGTTTACTTGTTGAAGCAAAATTTCTATTTGATACAAAATACTATATTTTTAGAAATCTTTTTAAGAATTATAAGACAAAAAGTATTAAATTCAAAACAATTTTATACTGGTAATGCTTTTGACACTGTTATAATATGAAGATATTGGGAATTTATAAAATGATTCTTTCATTATTATTCAGTTAATGAAACGGCAGAATAATCCACAATATTTACAATATATAGGATTGTGATATTTTAATCAAAATTTATTTTTAATATAAATTGTTTGTCATATTATAATTTGATTTATTATCGAAATTATTTTTCACATGTATACCCTACAATTCATCTGATCTTGTTATATGACGGGAGAAGGGGTCATTTCATTTCGATTTCATATACTCATACGACCTATACATACATATTATCATCCTGTTTGTTACCTACGCTACTAGTATTTCTAAAGGCTGATAATAATTCAAAAAAACTTTGATATTAACTACAAGTAATTAACTTTGATGATTACAAATAAAATTGCATAGAGTAAAAAATACTTTTTTTCGAAAATGTTAACTACAATGAAAAAAATTCTTTAGCTTAAATACAAATATATGCTTACTAGATATATTTTGAATAAATTTTGTCAGATTGAAATGTTAAATTGACTTCATACAAACAAATTGTTGTTATTTTTTTTTTCGTTCAACTTTTGGGCTGCCCTTTTTCAGTTTACTTCGATTTAAAATTTTAAATTATAAATCTCAATGATGTTATGAAAAATTTCCATATTTTAGTGGTGAAGCTTAGAATTTTAGAACATTATGGAAAAATAAATAATAATCGCAAAGAAAAAAGATTGAAAAGGCTTTTTTACTCTACCTAGGATTTTTTTTTTTGTTCTTAAAGTTTTTTAATAATTCTAGAGAAAAAGATGATTGAAAAGAATTTTTTTGTCTATCTAAGAATTTTTTTGTTTTTAATGTGATTTTTTTCTCTGAATACCAATCAGCAACTTGATAATAGTTCAACAGAATATAATTATGTAGAGTTAAATATGATATAGTTTTTTTTTTTTAAAAGAAAGTAATATTTCCAAGAAATGTTTGCAAAAAAAAACACCTGGCTGGAAATATTTTTGAGTGTTTTTTGTTAAATATTTAGTCTTATTCATAAGAATATTCACAAAATTCTTGCAACAGTAATTAAATTTTCATATTTGATTACAGTTATTTGTTGGAGGAGAGCTTTGATCATTCTTTTCTTAGAATTGAAAACGAAAGCATCTGCTTTTCAATATGAAGTAAGTTCAAAAGATTATGATTAAAGTAAACTCATTCTCCGTTTTTCGCTATAATTTTAAGTATTAGCCAATTTTTCTTCTCTTGATTTTTGAAACTTGAATATAATTGCTTTGCTTTTTTTCTAAATAATATACTAGGTGTGTGTTTTAAATATTAATCTTATAAAATACAATAATTTCTTAGTGAAACGTATTGGAATACGTGATGCATTGCATTTTCAAGGTCAAAATTTAGCTGATTTAAGAGATAAAAGTTAATTGAGATACATCATAATCAACAATGACAAAATGATGTTTTGTTTTATGTCAAGAAATTGGGGATGGGGAAAAAAGAAGAAAATTACTAACTTTTCAAAAAGTTGTAGTTTATATATATATGGTACAAATCAAAACATATAACAATATAAGAAGATCCAACACTAAGTCAATGTTATTAATAAAAAAAAATCATAATTAAGGAAATTTAAGTACAAATTAATAATTTTACAACTCATATAAAAATCAACATAGGTAATTTAATAATCAAATATATTTTTTAAACAAAAAAAAAAAAAAAATGAATCAAAACAAATTATTAAAGAAACAAACCATTTGAAAGAAAGTAAAGTGAAAGAAAAGCAAAATTTAGAATAATGGAGATAATGTAATTAATACTGTTTTATACATTTTTTACACCGGTAATTATTGATCCAACCATCGCACTTCAGTGAATTACATTATGATAAAGCATGACAATAAGCGCCAAAAATCAACAAATTCAGAAAATCAACAATAAGAAAAAGAAGGTAAGAACAGGAAAGATCTTCAATTTCATTGCAAAAAAAATTATAATTAACAAAACAACTTAAATTTTGTAAAACCAATTAAAAAAACAAAATAAAAGGAATAAATTTAATTCAACTTAAAACTAAACTTTCAAAAACAAAACGTAAATTAAAATACTTGATATATCATTAAAACAAAATGCAGAAACTTTGTAAAGAACGACGAAAATGAATACAGAAAGAAATTAATTACCTAATTCAATATATAAATCTTAACAAATTGCAAAAAAAAGAAAGAAACACACATTCACATATATACATATATATATACATTGACAAACAAAACATTTCTAGAATTTTTGGCCTTTTTAGATTCTTGTATCCAACAGTATCTTGTTGGAATACGATACTGTTGTTTTCTGCTTTAATTGTTTAGAAAAAATGCATCTGTAGGTCTGTTTAAAAACATAGCAGTGACTTATAATTTTTTTAAAAAGAATAAAAATATACAAATACACTCTTATTCGATAATTAATATTTTGCTTAATTTTTTATTTTCATTTCATCTTACGACCTTGAAATTCTATAATATAAAAACTGTATAAACCTTTACAAATAATTTTCAAAGTTTCCTGATAAGTCTTAATTTTTTCTTAAAATGATTTGAAATATTACTTTATAATAGAATATTTTCATTTTTAATATGAAGTAATTAATAACAGATACATTAATAATAAACATTTGTAAATTATTTTCAGTTATATAAACTAAAATTAAAAATATAATTCACTAAACATAGGCTATCCTCAAAATTTTTTTTAATACAATTTATAAGAATTTCAATAATATACCGAATTTAATATTATCTAATTGTGTCCGTTAGATCATTGGAATTTGAATTTTTATTCCTTGGAATTGACGAACTATTAATTTATGTCGAAACATACAAAAGATTTCTAGGAAGTATATATTTCTTGATGACTTACAGAAGACTTCTAGATATTTTATTTGTTTTTCTGGTAAACTATAGAATTAAAATGCCTCTAAAATTTACTTTTAAAAAAATACATATATTAAAATTATTAAAACTCTTAAAATTCCAGCTTACTTATTGTTTCATCTCTTACACTTCTTTTCTAAGATTGTAAATGCTAACTAAAGACTAGAATTTTTTTATCATGAAGAAAAAAATATTTCTTACCGAAAAGGAATTATTGTAGGGAAAAAAACTGTTTGTCAAAAATTATTTCATTTCATACATATATTGTTTAAAGTAAAAATCGCATGTTTCCAAATATTTTTTTAAAAAATTTAATTCTTGTTATAGTTTAATCAAATTTAATACGACGTATCTACCGTACTTTTGGACCAGAAAAAATTTCCTCTTACACAAATTTTAAATAATAATTAATTAATAATATTAAATAAAAAATCAATAAATATAATAATAAAAATTATTCAAATTATTTCATTCAATTTAATCCTTAAGATATTAACCTTATTTTTTCCTTTTATGTTTAAAAAATAAATTTGTTAGACAGTGAAAATCGTCTGATACATTTGAGGTTTGTGTTATGATTTAAAAAATGCAGTATTTAACTAATTACAATACTTAATTCTAAGAGAGTTTCTTTTATATCACATTAAATGTGAGTAATTTAAACAATTTTCCTGTATAATTATTGCATTTTTATTTAATTCACATCTATTAAATATATCTTCCGAATTACTCGGTCTGCCTGTTTTGATAATATGTGTACTAGTACTGTGGGTCCCAAAATCTACGAACATATTACACAAACAAACCATACACTTAAGTATAAAGAAACAAAACACGACAAAACAAAATAAAACAGAATCAAAAAAAATTCTTTGAAAAAAGTATTTTAAAAAAATGTCAGACGATCTTTTCCGAGACCTTATCACATCTAGTCGTCTTTTTCTGTTAGTTCCACTGCTGTGAGTTTGATCTAGTGTCAGAGCCACAGAGAGGCAGCTATCCACCGTTGCTTGATAACCGAATCTTAACATTAACTGGATAAGTTAAACCGGATCGGAAAACCGTGAGGAAATTTTGATACGTTCTCGCAAAACAGTGACACTTCTGCTACAGGATTTTGTTTTTCTTTTAGAAATACGATAGCAATGTTCGATAACATGGCGGTAGATACTTCACGCATGTATCGTTAATTAAAAGAGAATCTACCGAAAATTATCGCACAAGCTTTGTATCTCGTTTCGGTACATTTTTTAATTTATTTTCCAGGGAAATTCGATAGCTTAGTTTTAAAAATATAACAACTTGATACACTTTACCTTTAAAAAAAAAAAAAAAAAAAGGAGGGTCCTACGTATATTGTAATGTTGAAAGAAGTTGGAATATATTTTTAACAAGAAATAATTTAAGAAGTACTATATTTTAAAAGAAAATTTATTGTAAATTATTTCGCATATATATATATATACAATTTCCCAACTCATTTTACAAGGTCATTTTTTACACGATTTTGAAATAACACGGTTCGCCGATATACTTTTTTACACGAATTTTTTGTTCTACCACGAATCAATCCCCTCATGCCTTTTTTAACTCTAGTTTTGACAGTGTAATCAGAAGACGATCGGCTTATGCCCACACATGTGAGTGACTTGGTCTACTTCATGGCTTGTTTACTCTGTCTTCAGGTGTTACGGGGTATACCCGAATTTTATAATCACTTATTTCTTTATTTCGTTGTACTTGAACTTGAACGCAACATTTCGGCATCCAAGAAACTGGAAATTTCTCACGTTACTGTTTCGACTCTATTTATTCGCTTAACTTAAAAGTTAATTGTTTTAACATGTTATAATTTTGAAATATGTCCTTAAAATCAAAATTTCTCCCGTATATGATATTTTTTTTTTTTTACAAATTTCAATGCATCTTTTCATATCTATAATACAAGTCGATAATGACAAAGTCCACGATGAAGTTCAGGTATTAACGGCTAATTTATTTCACGAGGGTTTGAAATTTGCTACAAGTATGTAACACATTTTCTTAGGATTCAGACATGGAGCGTACATTAAAATTTTAGCGTAATCTTAAGTTTTGTGTAGCAAAATAAGTTTTTTTTGTAATAAAAATGAATTGTTTTTGTTTTATAAATATATAATGTGGATTTAATTATTACTTTTTTTGCAAGGTTTTTTGGGAAAATATTTTGAGTTTTTTCATCTTACACGATTTTATAAAGTTGTGGAACATATACCCAAATTTACCATATGTAGCATGCATTTTTCCACGAATATTTTTTGCAAGGTTTTCTAAGGAACGTATCTACCATGTAAAAAAAGAGTTGGTTTTAGGTATATAAATATATGTGTGTGTGAATGTATGTATATAAGGTGTTTCGAAACTGAAGGGCAAACACGTAAGGATTGCTAGAAAACATCTAAACAAGCAAATTTCATTAAAAAAATGCAAGGCGGAGAGCAAACAGGTAACCTTTAGATGACACTGTAATAGAAAACGTAGTGCGCGAGTTTTCATACACATCGTAATATTTACCGTGTTTTTCATGATGTATAATGAAGTACGGTCATCATGAAAGGGATGTAAGCTAAAAAAAATTTTGAACCCCCCCATGGTTTCATTACTCATATGACATGCAGGTGTTTCGAAATTCATGGGCAAAATTTAATGGGCTGTGGAAAACATCTAAAGAAGCCGTTTTCACTCAATACATAGGCGGTGAACTACTAGATGGCGCTGTAATGAAAGCATAAAGCATAGGTTTTCTTACGCATAGTCATTTTCTACCGTGAATTTCACGTCACCATAGTCTTTTCATGATTTTTTACTTCTCTGAAACTCCTGAAATCTACGGTTGAAATAAAGATTTATAAGAAACTCGCGCGTTATGCTTTCATTACAGCGCCTTCTAGCGGTTCACCGTTCGCTCTCCGCCTATAAATTTTATGATAAAAATTGCTTGTTTAGATGCTTTCTATCACCGCTTATATTTTTGCCCATGTAAGGTTGCTCTTATTCCAATCTGTCTTAACTCAGTCAATCGTAGTTTATATATTCTAATAATAAAGTCTTAGCTTATCAAATCACTCATCACAATTCAGGTACTTTTCAATTACAGCATTATCCAATCTTATAACTTTAACTAGAAGTTGTTTCAACCTAAACGGTTCATTGCGGTGATTCTCTCCAGTCTACAAACCTTCTTGTCATTATCCTCCTTTCAATTCTATTTCCTTTATATATCACTATCTCTAATAAAAATCACTGCACTTTCTTATCTTCATATAATATACCTAATAACGTTTCGAAACGGTTGGGAAGAACTTGTAATTGTACGCCATTCAAACTACCAAAAAGCCCCGAAGGTTCGTAAAGAGAAAATTGAGAACAGCCTAACGTTTTAATAATTGTATAAATAAAGTTTTTAATGGAAAGTGAAGGTATTAGCAATAGAGGGGCATTATGAGATATCTTGTAATAATGAAATTTAAGTTTTTCCAAGTATTAAGTTTAAGAAGGATACGCCCCCCCCCCCCCCCCCCCCCCCCCCCCGCCGCCGCCCCCGCTATTCTATCTAAGAAGTTTTTAAACATAAAGTAAAACTTTCTCTTTAAAAGGAATCATGCATTATTTTGGGACCTATGTAACATTTTTCAGATGTAAGAAGAGTAAGAAAATATATTAAATTCATTTCAAATGATTGTTCATTTCCCCTCATGTGTATAAAAATCTCTTATTCACACACAATAAGTACTAAGAAAATAATTATAACAAAAAAAACACTTAAAAAAGAAGTTTTCTTATTCAATTTTCTTCGCTTGAATGAATTTAAAAGGAGGCGACATTCACACACACAAGATCGCAATGTTTTGCTCTTAGGATATTGACTCTAAAAAGTTTAGTCTTGTGAATGTGAAAAAAAGTGGAATGTATTTGATAAATGTCACAGAGGTATACAAACTGTAAGTACAGTAGGCAGAAAGTACTAATTTAATAAAATAAACCTTAATCAAAGATATAAACTTAGGGCATCAAACATACATACTTAGAAGTTTTTAAATACTAAAAATAACAGTTTTGAGTGGTTTTTAAGCTCAATTTTCAGGATGAAATATTTTTGTTCAGATTTTTTCACTTCGAAAAGATCAAAATCTTTTCAGCATAATTGCGCGAAACTTGGAATATGCGTTCTTTGTATACACTAATTTTCTTTAATTTCTGAAGAAAAAAAATATTTTGAATGTTTGATAAAGCTTGAATATTGTTTCTCAAAAAATGAAGTGAAATCTTTGTTAATTTTGGCTTTTAAGAATTATTTTTTTCCACTTAAAAAATATGGAGATAATTTCCTGACGTATTACTTTAAATAACTATTAAAATTATGACCTTTCGTGAAGAAGTTTTAAGCTATATAAAAAAAAGCTCTGTCCTTTTAAAAAATTAAATGTTAAAATCAACCAAGGAAACTTTTTTATCGTTTTTAATATCTAAGTGAGATATTATAATTCTAAGTATTCTCAAATTACTATGCATTAAAAAAGAAAAATAATATGTTACGGGTTTTTTAAAAATAATAGAAAACTATAAAAGCCACATATAACACAAATTAATTCTTTAATAAATTACAGCGTATATTTTCACGTGTTATATATTTTCTAGTATCCCAAATACTCAATGAAAGCAAAATACTCATGTTATAATTGGTTCAAAATCAATTAACTCTTTTATATTTCAATGTAAAAAAGTTCATTGACACAGTATGTGTTTTACAAGTATTGTCACTCTCAACAACAACTTGTTATGAAAATGTAACTGTATAGTAAAGTTTTTGTTAATTCTTTTTCATCCAAAAACACTGAATTAAGACTTATTGCAACATGACAGCCTCCCCGCTCTATTTTTATATCATTTCAGTGATGACAATTTGGGCTTAATACCCCAACATGTTCCACACAATACAGCTTGTCATTAAAAGCGATTACTTCCAACCTTACCCACCCCTTGGAAGACCCCGTAATTACACTCCCTACCTGTTGTGATTTTCTTCCAAAAAGTACATCGGCGGTACCTTTTGATAAATCATCGAGATAGGGCCTCCCCTCCTCCGAAAACCATTTTTATTCTTCACCCCTCTTTCTTGCTTGGAAGAAAGAGGGGTGAAGAGAATGGACCCACTCCAAATTCAACTCGTTCTCCAGTTATGAGATTCTGTAATTTATATAGTGGGGATAATAGGTAAGTAGGTGATGATGTTATTTACATGAGGGTTTTTGTTTGATATTCTTGCATTTTAGAATTCTTGCATTTCTATTTTCATCAAAAGTAAATTTTTCTTAAATAACGATATCATTTACATGAAATGGAATCATATGATAATCAGATAGAAATATGAGTAATAAAAGTAATTTCCGTCTCATATTTCTATATTCTCATTTTCCGTAAGGTTTCTTTCACATGTTGATACTCTACTCATATGGTTATTAAACTGTGTTCGCGAGTCTAAATAAAAATTTGAAGAGAAAATTATAAAACAAACCCACTAGTCAACATATGTTTATCAGCTAAAAAAAATAAATTTATTTCAAGTTATCTTGGAAAAAATTTTCAGAAGCTGCGTGTGTGGGCTGCTGACATTCGAAACGAATGTCAGTAGAGACATAAGTGCAAAAGTAGTCCTGGATTTTCAATTGCTCAGTTCATGTGCATGCAAAATAGATTCACGTTCGTTGCGGAGTTTGTATGACGGTGATTATTTAGAAGCGAGCTAACGTTCAAGGAAAATATTTTTTAGCGTATGTAGCAACAGAAGCAAAACATAGAAACAAATTAAATGCAGAATATGAAATGCGACTGTTGATAACAGAGTTATTTTCAACAGTTTGTGAAAAAAAAAATGCAGCATGAGGCCAGATATCCCAACCTCACTATTCGATAGGTCTTTCGTGGTATCAGGACTTGAACCTACGACGGCATTTACAACGGTGACGAACGAGTGATCATGACCACTGTAATGGAAGCTATAACCGGTGACATTTTATTCGAGACCTGAGTTTGAGTTCCAAACATGCGTAAAATTAAAAGGGGGTAGGTTTGACGCTCATTGGATTAAAATGTATTTCAAAGTTCTTGTGGCCACGGTAGCCTAGTGGTCCTGGTTCACAAACTCGCGGCCAACGTTGTTTCCGTTGGGCCGTGGGCTCGAGCCTTTGTGTCACTGAAAACCCACAATATAGCAAGGCTGATGCACATTAAATCTTTTGGACCCCAAGTCCTCAAGTGGCGAGTTGGGAAAATTTGGAGAGGGTGTGCTGAGTTATCGTCCTTGTCACTTGATCGAGGATCAAAATGACAAGGTCCATCCCGAAAATCCCCCGTATTGCTTCTAAGTGCGTCGTTAATAAGTAATTAAACAATCGAAACCATTGCAAAGTTTTGTCAGGAAGGTTGAAAGAAGATACTCTCTGAATAATCGAATCGATTAAGATACTCTCTGAATGTCATCTTGTTACTTGATGTGATTCATAGTTAACTACCCATAGAATACTTATCTTGGACTACATTGATTACAATCAACCAAAACATTTAGAGGAGGAAAACATATGAAGATTGAATATATATATTTTGTAAATATGAATTTATTAATGAATATTACTAGGATGAGAATCTCTTATGGAGGTATAAGGAATTATTGAGATAAGACATAAGATAATTCAATTTACGGCTTTCTGCCTCCTAACTAATCCCCTTTAATAACTGTAATTTACTACCATTAGGCATATAATAAACCATTAACATACAGAACAAATTTTATCCAGATATCTCGGTTATTGCTTAGTAATTATTAAGACTTAGCGATACCCCTACGTATTTATTGTATGTTTCAGAACTGCTATAATGTGAGAGAGCTGTGGGGAAATTAGAAATCGCAGTTAAATAATTACTTTGAAAACATTTTACTTATGTTAATTGATATGAACTGAATATAAGAGTTAAGACGCTTTATTATTTAACCAGCTACAAAATAACATAAGTAGACTGGTATTTAGCTAAATGTTTATTTACGAGGATGGATAAAAGGTGCCTCTTTTTGGCGATAGATGGCATTGCTAAGAAATGCTGATGTTATCATTGTTAGCTGCCATCTTTTAAGCGACGCCCAATCAAATCTAACTCTGATTTATAGGTTAATTTTTATTGCTGTAGCGTCGAGTTGTCACCATTGACGAGACCTAGATACATCAATATACACCCAGAAATCAAGTGATAATTATAACAATGGATTGTTTCTAGTGAATCTATTCCAAAGAATATGAATATGGCTTCATCGGTCAGAAAAAATATGATGATGAATTGTTGGGTACAATACACATTAACTTCACAAAAAAAGAGGTGGTGTGGGGAAAGCTGAATGGACGATACCAAAAAGAGGTGTCATAAACTTTTAATCATTACTAAGAAATTGCCGAGATATCCGAATAAAATTTGTTCTTCATATCCATGGATCCTTATATGCATATTGTCGCACATTACTGCTATTCATGTTGATTTATCGAATTTATTTAAACCGTAGATAGAAATAATCTGCACTTTGAAGAAAATAGATTTCAATCAATGACGGCCTTCGAAAAAACAAGAAACGCTGCGAAAACTATTCAAGTATAACTCTAAATGGTGACTGAAGAGAAATCCTAAGAGTGATAAATAAAATTAAAATGGACAGAAATATAATACGTAATAATAATTTAAACTTTACGATGCTTAGGGTTACTTCATTTTACGGATTCCTGAAACCAAAAAAATCAACATTAATAGCTGTAATTTACAACATTATTCACATAACGATCATTGATAAACAAAATATATCTCACTCAGATATCTTTGTAATTTCTTGGTGATAATTCAACCTTTAACGATACTCCCTGGTCCAGTGAATTACTACATTTTCCGTTTCTAACACTGGTACTTTTTGCACCACCCCGTAATATACCCTATTTCTAACTGCAATATGGAAATCTGGATCTTATTATCTGAGATCCACTTTTCTTAGACAAGTCTACACTATCACTTTTTGCGTCTGTGCTGAATAACTGCAAAAGGACTCCAAAATTTCTCAAAACTTACCAGACGATGAATAATTCAGCGGGTTCCTAATTAACCTGTTGGCGAATTCACTCCTCCCCCCTTCTGTTCCACATAATTACCCATTCCATTAAATGCACTCCACTCTCCTCCCCCCTCCAAATAAATCGTCGTCATAGCAACCATCCACCATTCGGGAAAGTACACGGACAGAGTTGAGGCAAAAACAGACTCTATGGAAATTATTAAGGGGGAAGAGGAGGATTGACCAAGGAGGGAGGGTGGATCGAAACGCACCTCTTCGCGGCAAAACGATAAAAGAAAAGTGTGTTCTCTATCTCTCATTCATCATGCGGTGGGCATGTTAGAGTCGGCGCCGAAGCTGAAGAACAAGCCTCAATTAGGCATGGTCGGAAGGGGGGAGGGTCAAGCCGACGCCGCATCCCCCACGTTAGGTACTTCTGCCCGTCTCCACCTACAGATAAATCTTTTGCAACTCCCACAGAAACGCTAAATAGATCGTAATTACATAAGATTGTCTTTTTTTAAGACGTGATATATTAAATTACTGATAAATATACTGAAAAGTTAGTAAAATAAAACATGTTTTTTTGAAACTGCTTCCTTAAGAAAAATATTACAAAAATGCGTTTTGTCTCCTTTTGAAACGAAAAAGATATAAAATTTATGAGGGGCTAATTATCGATTTTTTTTTATCGAAGTTATCTCCAAAATTTAACTGATTCATTTTTATTAAAGTCGCCAAAGCAACACAAAAGGTATTGGTGACGGAAATTATCATTTTGAACCTCCGTAATGTGACGTGGACGACACCTGAGCTAGCTCTTCTTTCTCCAAACTATCACACCACTGCGGTAGCCATGTAGTCATGATTAAGAATTTGATACACTTTAAATATCTCGAGACTCCAAGCCCTCTGGTTAGCGTGGTGTGAAAGTATGGAGAGGGGGCAGTTCAAATGTCTTTCTCATCACTGCACTGAGGTTTAAATGACGATGTCTATCTCCAATAGCCTGCATCTTATTTACCTCGTCAACTTTAAAAAATCAATTAATCAATCTCGAAAGAATGTAACACAACCACTAGCTTAATACCTGGAAAGTCCTGGCTTAAATACTGACTTCATCAATTAAACTGAATAGTGTAGTCACGAGAACTCTAATACGTGTTAAATTAAACAAGCCTTTAATGTTTTAGTGTAAGCTAAAGATAAGGAGAAATGAATGCAAATTCTTATTTTAACGCCTGATGGCTATTGATAGCTTCAATTTCCAACGCCAAGTTAAAATCGTAATAAAAAAATACACAATCAAGCGGAAAGGAGAATTGAGTCGAGTTATAATGATCAAAAATATTTTTCTTCAAGTAATGAAAATTTAAAGTTGACGACTATCCGTTCCCTCTGTAAGGCTACTCGGCTTAAAAGCGCTTGAATTGACGTTTGTAATAATAAATTAAAATGTCTCATTGATTCACTCAGGTTTGAGTGAACAGAGTAGAAGTAATTGAATGTTTGATTCCTTAATCCTTTATTTACATCTTCTGGGATCCTTCTGACCACTTCGTAGATTAGGAAGAGGTTGTTCAGACGTCTCACTTGATTCATTCACTAAGATCAACTAATCAAATATATATATATATATATATATATATATATATATATATATATATATATATATATATATATATATATATATATATATATTGCATTTCTTAATTTTAATCTAATCTACATGAATCATGTTTCATTTTATTATTATGGATTAGAATCGAAACACTCACAATCAGAAAAGAAACCCAAAGCGATGGCTCAAGGGTAAATATCGGCAAAACCCAACATCACAGAGTGCTGTCTTTATCATCTAATCATACATCAAAACGATGAATTTTGTTGTCACCAGCGCTTGGTAGTCGTATTCGACATTTAATCAATCAAAAATGAATTTACAGATTTTAAGCCACACCATTGAGGCTTTGAAAATCTGTGTGAGAAAACTGTTTACAGATTATAACAATAATTTACATGATTGTAGGTAGAAAAATAAAATATAGGAGACTAATGATTTTTAAGAGGGCGCAATAACCTTGGTTTTTTTTAATTATACATTTATAAGAAAATGTTTATAATTCGTAGAAGAATTATAAACATTTATAGAATTAGTATTCCCTTATTGGAGCACACATAGAAATGAGAACTTCAGAAAAAAACTTCATTTTTGAACAACTATTTAAAATTTTAATTTTTTCAAAATATTTTAGTAATTAAAATTATTACTATTACTAAAATTATTACTAGTGTTATTTATAGTTTTACAGTTTTTTTTTCTCTCTCTCAAACACTCAGAAAAACTGTAAAGAAAATATCTGTATATAATTTTGAAGATTTGTAAAAGCATAACTATTTATCTAAATCCATATTCCATGCACAAAGTTGTTGAACATAGCATAGAAAACAAGTGAAAAATGTTTCAAAATATTACACAAATCCTAAAAAATGCTTTAGGATTTTAAATACAAGACCGTCATAACAAAATAAAAAGCAGCTTTAAGTTTTGAAGGTCAATGAAATGATTTATCACCTTGTTAACCAAAATGTAATAACTAGCTAATTAAGACAACTAGCTAACTAATTAGAGAGAACTTTGTAAATATACGAGATTTTATGCAATTTTGTAAATCTATTTTGAAAAATGACAGAATTAAAATAAGACAATCTAAAATATTTTTGGTAATTTGGTCATTTTTAAGATAATACGTTCCTTAAGAACGATCATTAGAAAAAAAAATGAATGTATAATACCTATATTCAGTTGGAAAAAAGAGCCAAACATATTAAACTCCATACTCAAATTTTAATGTATATCATAAGCGTAACTGGATACGATAAACAAGATTACCAGATTAAAAGAGCCGATTTGAGCATGGAACAACTGCCGACACTCCCAACAAGCATTCTCACAACTGCAACTACCTCTAGTCTTCTCAAAATTTCTCGCATAGTTCCAAATTTTACTTTCCAATTGCAAGTGATAACCCCACAGGAAAAATAAAACACGTTTGTTCCCTTACTCACGTGTTGATTTTGGTTATTTATCAGGTACAATCATACTCAATGTAGTAATATAATTTTAACAGATTGCTTTCATTCATGTACAATTTTATTTTTACAACAAAATGCATAAAATCCCCTTTTCATAGAATAATAAAATTACTAGCCGTCAAAGGAGCTAATGTTAGGTAATGTCTAAACTTTAAACAAACCACTTTTCAAAATAAAATGTGAAATGTACGCGACTTGTTTTTATTTTCCGACAGCAGTAATTACATTTAGCTTAAAATGTATCCAAATTAATAATAAATCGTTTGCTTTAATTTTAATATCCAAAAAGAATGTCATTGTCCACTTCAATAGTTCATCATTTGCTTTAATTCAAATATATTATTAAATAATTTAATAATTATTTTTTAAAAATGTTAGTAACTTGAGAGGCTAAATCTATTCTTCGTAAGACATTGCTTCGAATAATTTTTTTATTATAATCGCCACAATTTCTGCTTAAAATATAAAATAAAACATGTTTAGACTAACAGAAGCATTTTTATTTAATACTATCTTAGTCTAATAAGAGTATTAAAGTATAGGACTCAGACTTGTAACGAGTTCTCAATGCTTTAACGCTTCTGCCTTTAAATAACCTTCAGATCTACTTATTATGTTGAATTGAGAACTTCTCCTTGTGAAAGAATCTTGGCTTATATAAATTAGCATTACTATATGAAAATTGTAACGAATTATATATATATATATATATATATATATTGGATATGTTAGTGTTATTAGCAAGATTACTGAGAAAGTTATTAGTGCGAGCAGGTACGAGGTGATCTTCTAAGATTATTTACCTGATTTGAATACAATTGTGACCTTGGGTTATACGCAGTTTTGTCTTCAATAATCTTGGAGACTTTTTGTAATTTGAAAGGCATACAATTACAATTTCTTCCCATCCATAACGAAATGTGATTAGGGAAATTAGAGGAAGATAAGAAGTGTAAGGAATTGAATTAGGGATAAGGATAATTAAGCGAAATCGGCTAAAAAAGGAAAAAGAAGGGAGACGGGTGATAACGACAGGCTTGTAGATGTTTATCATCAATCGTTTGTAGTAAAATTTGCTAGCAATGACTCCTGGTTAGAGTAATAGGAGTCAAATCTTCCATATTCAAGAAGTATCTCAATCTGAGCGAGTGAGTTGGTTAGCTAAGACTTTATTGTTCAATTTTCAAGTGGAATTAAAGTGAGTTAATTGGGATCCGAGACAGAGTGAACTTTACACATTCTAAAGAAGATAATTAATAAAATATGTTTTCTTTTTTTTATATCTGTTCAATTATATTTGTGGACATAGTGACTATTTAATGAAGTTTTAAGATGTATGCGGAGCTTAATAATGAAAGGCAGATGCTACGCAGTCATCAGAAGCCTAATGGATTCTGATACAGGTAGTGCAATTTTACTTTTTCTGTTATTGAGGTAATTAGAATTCTCAGTAATAATCTGTGGTTAAGAACGAGATTAACGTGAATGCCCCACATTAGTAAATTAGTTTGATTTCGATTACCCTCATATCTCTCTCTCTCTCTCTCTCTCTCTCTCTATATATATATATATATATATATATATATATATATATATATATATATATATATATATATATATTTATATACTAAAATAGAATTGCTTGACTGTTTATTTATTACATCTCGATGGCTGCTAATTTTAATATCGACGCGAATGCGTAAAAAATTCGTTTCTTGCATTACATAACTAGGTGGGTTTTCATTTCAGATTTAAAGGAGAAAATTGTTTATTCACGCAATTTTTCTAAATTTTAAACACTGCGTACAGTGAACGGATGAATCTATTAAAATGTCACGGATTTATATGTAAATTAAGACATTTTTCCTGTCCGCAAATATATTTGGAGTTTGGTATAGATACTTTGACATAAGCCGAAAGCATCGTTAATGTTTTAGTTCTTTGAGTTTAATTATTATTACTGCATATAACAAGAGCTTCATAAGCTTATCATTTACATAAAAATATCGTAAGTTTATGACTATTGTTTAAATATTCCATTCAACATCGAAATTTTTTAGCATTCTAAGACTTGATTCAATTTGTGTTTAGTCTAAATGTAGTAATAAGATGTTGTAAGCACTTTGGGTTACTACTTACAACAAAAATAATAGCTTAAAAGTAGTAGTTAAGTTAAACAGACTTATATAATTATACATTAACAAAATAGATAATTTAGCGCATCACGACATTGGAGCTAAAATTTGTAATGGGTGTATAAAATTATAGTCGATTTACCAAAAAAAAAGAAAAGAAAACAATACAATCTTAATGAGATTCTAAGATTTCTTAATTTTATATCCGGAGCTCTTTGAAAACTGTTTCACTTAGAATTTTATAGCATTTCGTTTAACTGCATTAACGCATAATATTAAAGGTAATATCTAGTTACTTTTCTGTGTATTATCTTTTACGTGAATAATTTAATTATTACATAAGGAAAAGGTTTTTTGTTACAATGGCTTTTATGTTATTACTATAAAAGAATATCCTCGAACAGTGACAGTGAACCTTTTAAATTTGGAGTACCAAAATTTATAAAGAAATCGAATTTAACTTGGGTACTGTATCGCAATTAGAAATAAATACACTTTTGAGTTATCTTTGACTTTAGCAAAACAAAAAATTATATTTTAGATGGTTTTATTTATTAAAAAGTACAAAAAAGACAAGTAATTCTTTACATTTTCGACCTTTTTGTAGCTGAATTTGATTTACTAAATCTTCAATTGAAATTTGATATTTTGTGCACTTCGATGTCCATCAAGCGCTACTAATTTCATATGTCTGTCGGTTTCTTTCATTGGTCTTAATATTATTTAAAGCTGAGATTATGATCTCAGAAAAATACGTAGATGGAAAAATTATTCGCAGAGGCATCGTTAGAATTTGCAGGATGCTTAAAGGTAATTGGTTCCAAGCATTCCAAATTTCCTGTTTGCAGTGAGTCTCTTCTACATTCAACAAGCGATTTGTTCGAAGATCCTCAAGTTTTGACCTCAAGTCAAAAAAGTACTTGAACCAAGACACTGTCTTGAAATTCTGCATTTGAATTTCGAAACCATCAGTTTACATCCATTAGAAACTATTAAATTCCACGCTCTCGATATTTATTTACTTTAACTTCAAATCCAGTTTTGTTGTCTGTTCGGCATTGATTGTTCTTGGGCGATGAATGCATACCACCAGAAATGTGCTATCGTGTCACTTTTAACATGCATGTCATAAACTTGCCATTACTGTTTTAGATAGAGGTTTTCAGTGATTTTTATAGCTTACCTTTCTGTTTCGGTTTTTTTTCCGTACACACGGTAGCCTAGCGGTCATGGTCGCGAATTCGTGGCTGGCAGTCCTTCCGTCGTGTCGTGTATTCGAGTCCTGATGCCAATAAAGACCGTTTGAAACTCGTTAAACATGTCGAGGTTACAAGTTTCACATTGGTGTGGGGTGCAAGTTTGCAGAGTAGGGTTTGCCAGTTCAGGTTTCGTCTTCGTCACTTGATCGAAGTTAGGAGGATCGTCGTTAATCGATCTCATTTTGCTTCTCAGTGCAACGTTAATAAGCAATCAATCCATCCATAAATATTTAGTTTTTTCTCATTTTAGTTCTGCAAATATACTATAAAGGATATTTTCATAACTAAGGTTGGAAAAAATTAATTACACTGATAAATTTCATTGTGACAATGTACAAACAAACAAGTTGTAATGAAACCACTGAAAATGTTAATATTTCTATTTGTTATGTAAGCATGTTGTATGCTTGATTTTGTTTAAATTTATTCCGTTTACGATTTCTTAAAATTTAAATAAAAATATTAATATAATATGCTGAAATGTAATAGAAAGATACAAAATGAAATCTAATTGTTTAAACTAAATTGCGCATTTAATTTGAAGAAACTTTTTAAAATAGTTTTAAAAAGGTCAATTTAACTCTTCAAAAGCCTTAGGATGTATACTTACCACCAGTTACATTAATTTTCAAACTGTAAAGATCGGAAAGAGATGAAGATATTATCTTATAAATTTTTAAGAAGATATTACATAAATTTTTTTCATGTTTCACTACATTAAAAATAAATAGTAAAAGACACGAAGTGACCTTTAAATAATACCCAATGGGCGGTAGTAAAATTACTTCCCACCCAAAGAGAATCTTAAAAATCAAATTAATATGATCTAATAAGCCAATTGAATTTATTTTCTTAAATCAATAAGTATCCTAAGCATATTTTCATTACGAATGTCTAGAAAAAAAAATGATCCTATAAAGGGATGAAAAATTTCACGGTTAGGTAAAAAATATCTCGATCACAACAAAAGCATAATAGATAATACCTCAATTTAAAATTACTTATTGAAATATGAATATTATAAATTTATAAAATTGGTACAAAATTAATAAATCGCATTGTATTGTGTAGAAAATTGTAAAACTTTGGAATACATCTATCTCTGTTGGTGAATATCATTAATATAAATATGAAAAACTTTCAACTACAAAAAATTTCAATAACCAAAAGTATGGATTGTAATCTCAAATAAAATTGCAATTTAGTATTCTGAGTGAAAAAGTTTCTACATCGAATCTAATTCACATTTTGTAACAAATTTAAACCAACACTATCTTTAAAAAATCGGCAAGGAATAGCATATATATATTTGCACAAACTTCACTATTTCTTTTGAATATAATCCTTAGAAATTCTTAATTCCAACTACGAAGCAGTTCTAACAAGTCTCAAACGACGAAACTTATAATTTGTACCCAATTTCTAAAGTCTCGAAAGTGTAACTTTTACTACAATGGACCATGTACAATTCTCATTTGCTTTCTGTATATTCTTATATGTCCACTCCTCCTTTACAATGAAATGTATCCTAATAGTTTCACCCTTGCGTATTACAAAGGAAAATAATGTTCCTCCTCTTATTGAGGCGCCCCTGTTTGTTCGCCCCAGGCCTATCTCTTTATCCGTGTTTCTACCTCTAAAACAAAGCGCCTTTAAAACAAACTTCTCTGTAGTAGCCTTAGGCTTAACGAGAAGACGGCTTAAGACTGTCATGTGAAAGAATTAGTTTTAAAGCGATATTTTGTGGAACGTAGGGAAGACGTTTAAAAAAATTACTGGAATCTTCGTTTATTTGACATGAAGAGGTATATTATATGGCGCGAGGTAGCATTTAAGGGGAAAAAAAGTGTTTGAATAATTTTTTTATCCTTCTTTCATTTTTATCCAAGGATTTAAAGTTACTTTAGATGTGTGTAGGTCTTTTTTTTTTTCCACCTATCTTTCGCGTTTTAAGTAAATGATTTTCTAACAAATATTCCAATATTTGGCCTCGATAGAGATGATGAATTTTGAATTATTGGGAATGATTGCTATTAAGATAATTAGAGAAATTTATTACTCAGTTTTGACTCGCCATGTATTTATTATAAAAATAGATGACAGGAAGGTTTGGTTAAGGGTTGTGGAATTTTATTAACGCCTTTGTAGCCTGCTTATGGTTTTATTACTATTTTATAGTTAAAGTAACAATATTTTGTAGTCAAAATACAAGTATAATGTTCTTAAAATAACTTTTTTGTCAGATAAAATCTTTTGTTGGTTTTTTGTGTGTAAAAATATATAAGAGAATAAATATAATTTATGTATCTTAATAAAATATATTTTATTTTTTAAAATATTTAAAAAATGTTTATGTCATATACATAACATGTATTTTATTTCTTTAAAAATTATTATTGCAATAAATCTTTTTGTCGTGATTCTGAGATCTTAATTTATTTATGCTCATTTTTTAAAATATTTCTTCTATTCTGTTATTAAATATAGGGCTCAAATCTTTTTTTTCTTCAAATATCCATAAAAATATGGGAAATAATTGTTGCTTGCCACTTACATTTTTTACAACGTCACTGGGGGGAAAGAGAAAGAGTTAATCGGAAAATACGTTCACGTTGCGAAGAATATGGTAACACGTTACTTAATTCGTTCATTTGCTTAACAATTTATTCGGTACCGCACTGAACAGGAAATTTCACAATTTTTAAAATTATATAATTGGGTGTTTGTTAAATTTTATAATTTTTCTCAATCACATTTTATTTCAAGATATATATATATATATAAATCTTTCTCACAGTTTTTAATCTTCAAAGTCATAATTAGTCTCAGTAAACGTGTTAGGCCACCACTTTTTTTTACTTAGTTTAAGATCTATTAAAACTTAATTAATTAATTAATTTAGCACCCTCAGGGGCTTAATTCCTTAAGTAGGTACCATAATCGTGACCCCAGGCACCCTAGGGATCTTTTTCTTTCTCATATGGTTTATCGTTTGTAGTAAACATGGGTGACGCTCCCTCGAGATACCTTTACGATTCTTCTCTACTTTTGATCCTCTTTGTCAATAATTTTAGCTCTATTTGCTTTTATTTACCATCTAGATCACAGTTATACCTTGTTTTGGCGCAGCATAACCATATCAGGCTCTTGTGCCATAAAACCTCGCCATCATTTAATAAATTCAAGCAAGAAGGAGTCCGTCACACTAGATTTATTCATTTCTACGATCGATCACAAAACAACTATTATTATGAATGTGAAGCGATTGTTAACTCCCCTCCTCAACCAAAGTTTATAACTGAAAATTCTACTTATCTTACAAAACATAAAGTTGGATCCAAGTTAGAAATAACCAATTAAAGCCTTGGGCGGAATTAAATATCGAAAGTCCGATGATCACTTAGCTTTCTAACACCATGTATCCTGTGGACAGTATTATCGCCAACCTTCTCCCTGCTCTCAAGAACATTTTCTTCCAAAACTTCTATCTTATCCTTTCTTATTTTACTTCACTTCTTATATAGAAATATTAACTTGCATAAATCCCGGTTCATTTTCAAGTCGAGGTTATCGAATCAAATAACTCCACAAAGAACCAAAGCAACCCCTTCAACAAACCAAAGGGTTAGTTGAAGGAGAAATGAGATTAGTTACAGGTTAATCCGTTACCGAGTGGTCACAACATCGATCTATTGCGCTATGATGTTCCGATCGTGTCGCATGTTCGAGTCCAGATTCTATTAAAGACTCGACGCATAGAAGGGCTTTTGTCACATAGTCGAGTGGTCATGGTCGTGTGTTTATGGTCGGTGATGTTTCAGGCAAGTCCTGATATCTCTAAAGACCCATCGTGACGGGATTGATGCATGTTTAATCCGTCGCGACTCCAAGTCCTTTCGCTGGCGAGATGTAATGTTTGGAGAATGAATGGACAGATTAGATATCATTCTGATCCCTTAACTGTGGTTATAACGTACGAGATACGAGGTAGTTCTCGTGTTGCGTTAATTAACTATCAATTAAATTAAGAGTGACGTTAATTAACTAGCAATCATACTCTTTATTTAAGATAGAATTTAGTGAAAATCAATAGCTTATAAATGAGATTTAAATTGAATAAAATCATTGTTCATTAATTTACAAATTATTTAAAACCTTTCTGCCCAAACCTACTTTTATTTAATTAATTAAGCTATCAGCTTATGCATATATGCTCTCAATTCAAATCAAGTATGTATCAGTTAGGAATGCTGGTTTGTTTACAATTAATATGGATTGTTTAACCTCCACTCAAAAGTGAACGGACAATATAAATTTTTAATTGTTATAGAACCGAGTTGAAACATTTTGAATGATTGATGTTTATGAAAAGTATGTTCAAGATCGAGCCGCGGGGACTTGATCGCGAAAGGAATTAGATGAAACTAGATTATGTGATGAATATATCAAACAGGATTCCATTCCATAACTGAATTGTAAATGACATGATTTCCATTGCTACATTTCCAGCTGAAAGACTCGGAAAATTTAAATTATGGGAAAAGTTTGGTTCCTAATGAATTTTCTCAAGGGTAGTATCTCTCTTTTCAATAATAAATGTGCTTTTAATTTTTAAAGACTGTTAATTTATTTTAGAATTCAGTCTTCGGAGATCTTTCGATGTGTTTGGTACATAACTAACAGTTAAAACTCTAAATTTTTAAAAGGAATATAAGTAACTAAATATTATATTGTGATTTAAAAAAAAGCTGAAAAAAGGTTTTCCTTATTGCTATGTAAAACATTCTGTTATCAGTTTATTATTTTAAACTTAAACATTTTTTAAACTTTTTAATTTTTTTTTTAAACTCTGTAAGAAAATATTTTCAGTTATAAAAGGGTATTCTTGTTCTAGAGAACATTTAAGTTTCTGAAACTTATAAGCGTTAAACAAATTCCATTAATTTGTTTTGTTTATTTTTCAAATTATATTTTTAAACAAAACCCTCTTATGTTTGTTAAATTTGCTTCTTTGATGTAATATTTACCAAGAATAGTTTTAAGATGCGGTTATTGCGCGTTGGATTAAATACAGTTCAAAAATTATTTCTAATGACCATACGCACCAGATATTTCATTTCGTTATATATGAAAATTTGCATTTAAACATGAAATAAATTATGTTTTAAAACAAAAATTAACCACGCTTACCTCCTTAAATGTAAGTCTTTTGTAGCACCACAGCAGCTGGGAAAAATTTATAACTATGGATATAGACTATATATAGAACTCTTAAGAACATTAGATAAAAATTAAATTTTTATCTTGATTATTTTTCAGTAATAATTATAATTCTGTGATACCCCCTGATATATATATATATATAATTTGATATTTAATAAAAATTATAAACTAAGATATTATTTCAAAAATTTAAATTTTAATAACGTATGAAAAATCAAAACTGAATCAATAAGAAATAAAACATAATCCAAACTGTAAGAATAGACAGATAAAGACTACAAACAGAAAATATATTACTCTAATTTAACTATAAAAGAAGAATTATATACAATTCGAAAGAAAGTAAATTAAATGAAAAATAAACAGGCAAATACCAGAAATGTAAAAAAGATGCATCAATTGAAAGAAGTCGGAAAATAATACATTTAAAGGTGTAACAAGCTTTAGGCTGGTTATACTAGAATTGGTGGCCAAACTATCCCCATCAACAAAATATGTTTTTAAAATAACTGCTATAAAACCAAAAATGCAATTGAAAGAAGTTAAAAGCATAATCATCAAAAAACAATAAAGAAAAAATACAATCCCATATAAATCCTTAAAAAAACTAAAATAACGATAGACTAAAATGTTATCAAAAACATAAAAATTAAACCAAAAAAGAACAATTTTTTTAGCAGGTACATATAATCACGAGTAGGAAAATGACCAACTTGGTACACCCAAAACAAAATATTCAATTGGACTTCGACAATCAAAAACACTTTAAATTTAGAAATAATATTTACTTACATTAATGAAAATTATATACATGTACAATAAAACCTCTTATAAGAGACACATCCGAATAAAGGACACATCTATTTGAGAGACAAAAGGTCTGGTCCGGTGCGTGTCCTTTATTAGAAGGTACTATTATATATATATATATATATATATGAGCTATTTTAAATTAGCAACATTATCTTTATGAATGGTAATTGTACTCGTACAGAGTCGCATTCACTACAGAAACTCGGTTCCCACTTGTGTCTTTGATTATAAGTATCGGACTACTGGAACAATTAATGATGATGAATTTTTTTCGAAATCCTGATCATGATATATGAATCATTCATGAAGGAAAAAAACAATTTTGACAATGCTATTGATGATAAATGTTTTTCGCTATGGAATGTGGTTTGTTGAGTTCTACATGCTCATAAAAATATTCATTTATTACCTTCAATTATGATATGTGGTATTGTTTCTTGTTATGTTTTAATTTTCGCTTTTTTTTTTTTTTTTTGGGTTATATATTCATATTAATAGCATTTTTGGTTCAATTTCTTTTTATCAAACTAGTGATCCTTTACCTTCTAAAAACTTTTTTCAACAGATTTTTCTCAGTTGGATTACAATAATAAGTCTATTTCACGCGCTGACACGCAGTATCGCTTAAAGTGTGAATATGCATTATTATAAATGGGAAAAAAAGTATTCCAAATGTGATAGAACTGTTATGCTTGTCAAGAACATTTTTAATTCGAATGGACCTAAAGGGTACGGTCATAAGAGGGATAAGGAGGGATTTCACAAAAAAAGGCCCTTTTTTTTTATCAATTGGAATAAAATTATTCAAGATTATTAAAATGACTATTTTGTAAAAATATTATACCACGATATAATATTTTAATCGAGCCGTGAGAACCGTTTTACTTGTAGAAAACCTCGTATAATGAATCCATGCCTTTATTTGACTGGAGTTGTATAATAATTAGATTATTACGTAGTTTATCATGTGTTTGATTTAAAATTCTTATGCGCATATGCTTAGATTTCTTGAGTTTTATAATTCCATATTTCTGTTCTAAATTTATTTTTTTTTCTGATTCCTCAGAATATTTCTAGTGAATTTCGTATAGATTGGGGAGACTCAGTACGTTGTTATTTGTTTTCGATCATTGGTCTTGGTTGGAATTGGTTGAGTTGTGTTTTATTAATCGGTGCAATATCAATATTGAGTTATTAAGACGTTTTAACTTCTATTGTCGTTGTGGAAGGGAACCGCCGCATACTCCATCTCTAGCATCATCATGATGATTCGAAGAGAGATTTTTTGAACTATTTTCTTAGGAAACGTTGTTTTTCTACCATTAATGGATTGAAAGATATTCTATTGAATTAAGGCCATTGGATAGTTTCCTCTGACGTCGCCTCTGGTTGAGATTGATGAGTGGACTTGATGCATACACCATAGCGGAATATCACTAGTTGATATTTTGGGCCATTTATCCGTCATTATTTGGCTCATATGCCATTTAAATCTAATATAGTAATCAAAAACTGCTAAAACTCCAATTGAAGACACACAAGAAAAAAACAGATTCTTTATTTATTATCACTGTAATTATCTAAGGTTGCTCTCTTCAGTATCCTAATCTAACGAACAAGCCTAATTTAGGATTTAAACAAGAAGTTTATCTTACCAGTCCACTTGTTCCTAATTTCACAATTTTTTCGACAATAACTACGTAGATTAATACAGTTAATGGGACTTTTTATTCAATTCACAAAACTAACATAAGAATTTCAATCTCAATAACAATTCTCTGACGGCAAGGCCTTGTCTTCTATCTCCTTTAATTTTTCGGTTTCTTGCATATCATTTATAGATACTATTACATGCAAAAATCAGTTCACTTCTATCTTCATCTAATTTAACTAATCACATTTCATTTGGATTGGGAAGGAATTGTAATTTTAACCAATTCAATTCGATAAAAGTTCCCAATCTTAGTGAAGAAAAAAATCTCGAAAAATCGAAAAATTGTCACATTTTTTTGTGAGTAAGTGTCTTAGTTAAGCACACAGAGGCAAGTTTTGCTTCGTGGGTATATAAAACCAGTATCTCTAGGTTCTGCTACCATCTAGTGTTCAAATAATTGGTCTCCACTTCGGTAAAGATGCTGTCCCACTACTTTTTGATGGATTCTTTTTCTAACCCGTGCAAAGGAGGTGGATTGACCTTAGTGACAGGGGGGAATCGAACCCTCGATCTGTCGGTTCAGAGAAAATTCATCCTTCTTCTTTTGCAGTGCTCTGAGCAGCAAAGCCAAAATGAATACTTTTTTTATGTTAGTTTTGAAGACGTTTTAACTTCTGTCGTCTCTGTTGAAGAAAGCTGCCACATACTCATTAATTTATGAAGGGACATGTATCTGTGATGTAGACAAAATTGTGTGAACGCAGGAAAAAAAAAAGAAAAGGGGATAAAATGAAAGATAATGTTTCAGAAATAGGGAAAGATTGTTCGGGCATCCCGGGGACACATCTTTCATGTTTATTAGTCAGTAAACCTCACAGAGGGAAGGAGAATCATTAAGGAATTTTAGGGTCATAATTCCTGTAGTTACCTAAAAAACATAAGCTCCGGAGGGGCTTCGATACTAAAATTGGTGTTAAACGTATTATATTTTTAAAGGGGAAGTTATTTCAAAAGTATAAATTTTTGAGACTATATAATGTATTAACGTGTAGTCACTCCAACTTATTTGATTATCCCTAAGCCAACCAAAGAAGAAAACACATAATACCAACGAAACTAAAAATCTCTTGATTGAAAAGAGGTCTCGACACCAAACAAATCCATTTTTGCTTTTCTCCCCCCAACACCCAGGGTTAATGGTGTAGTCTCTACGAAAAAGCGGACTTGGGTATCGGTTTTATTGAAAAGTGACATATCCGATACAGTTCGCAAATTCCACTGGAGCAATTTCCCGGCCGACTTCATATTAAAAAGCTGTTCCAGGGGTTGGTAATCTCCTCTCTCACTGAGTTGGGCAATCCTCTCCGATACCTCGTTAGCAACTGGAGGTGCAGGGCCCCACTCTCCACCCCCTCTGTGATATCTTGAGGCGCCTTATTTACGAGTGTCGCGCGGATAGAAGGAATAAATAAATAAGTGAGGAAAAAAAGTAGAATTAAATAAAAATCCTTCCCTCTAAGAAGATGGCGAGGGCTTAGGAAATAAATAAATATATGTGAAGCGATGGCAAGGAGAAAAAAAGGCGAGATGGAGTTTGGGGTGAAGGAGATTGGAAGTGAAGTGATGTTAGTCAGGTTTGTTATTGAGAAGACACATTTCGTGCAACGACAGCTGTGATATTAAGGTTGTGAAAAAGTTTTGGATGATTAATTCCTAGCTTTGAGAGAGACATGAGTTTCCTTCCTCTGTAGAAGGAGATAAGAATCTACCTTGAATTATATAAAGCCGAAGGAAAAACAAAGAAGCTACTATCAATTGTATTAGAACTACTGAAAATCTCAGTGAGTTTGGGGAGTAAAAAAATAATACATATGCACCACACATTCAATAATATTTATTATACAGAATAATTTTTATCAATATTTCTGACTTCATATCAGCGTGATGTCAGTTTGTAAATTTATGAAAAATTCATTGATTGTAGAGACGAAGAACTCAGGTAGAGTTTGATTGACATCTGCTTTGATTTTGACTTTTTTCTCTTGCAAAAATGTTTTGCAGGGAGAGAAATAGCCGATAATAGAAGTGTCAGGTCTGGGGAGTAAGGTGCATGCACCAGAATTTCCCAGCCTAAGGCAAGGCGATTTCTTGACGAGTCCCTAAAGCAGCATTTGGTCTGACATTATCATGATGCGGTATGATGTGTTTCCTTTTGAACATCGACGGCCTTCAAGTGTTCTGTTTGAATCATCCCTTTGCTAACAATATGTCAACGAAATGAGCGTTCCGTTAAGATACAAAAGCTCATGATGTATAGGTCTTTGAATACCTCGCTCTATACACAGTTCTCTTATTAAGGCACAAGCGTGACTTATAGGAGACAGGTTGCACGGTACTCACGTGTAATATTTTCGCAAGTAATCCTCTTTCCAACACCATTATCATGCGGCCCAATAAGGACTCGGTTTTTTTTATTAGAGTAAGTAGAGATGTGAATACGATCTCTCAATTAAGCCTATTTTTCTCACTTAACTTATGAGGTACTCATCTGAAATATTTATAGACCAGTCCTAGTAATGACGGAAATTATATTATAATATTATCTGCAGACCTAATATTATTATATCTAGCATGAAAATAAATTAACTGTGAATACAATAAATACATAATTCAAACTATGAACTATATATATATATATATATATATATATATATATATACTGAAAATTTATGAAAGAATAATTTAGAATATTTAAAAAGACAAAAATCTAGAAAGAAATGTAAAAATGAAAGAATAAAAAAATAAATGAAAATATGGAACCCAGCAAGTCAAAAAGCAATTTCGGGCTGAGGACCGAATAAGCGGGGTTAAACTAATTTTATGGAACCAACCTTCCTCCTTTGCGACTTGGTAGGCTGAATTGGAAAATCCAAAGTACAAAAGAGTTCAATGATTAAAAGATGCAAGAAAGTTCAGCAATAAAATCTGCAAAAATAAAATCTATAATTCTAAAAATTATCAACAAATCAAAATATAAAAATTACTTACAAAAATTCAAAGAAATGAAGATTCAAATATGTGACTAGTAAGAAGGAATATTCTTTAAGCTTCAAGTTGGAGATCAAGATTGAAGATTTATTGCATATATATATATATATATATATATATATATATATAATTTAACCTATGAATTCAATAAATATACAATTTGAACTATGATTACAATAAATAGTAAATTATTTTATAAATACAATAAATAAAATATTTGCAAAAATTTGTACATAAATAGTATGTATAATTTGAGATACAGATACGTATGGTTGACTTACCGCAAATGTGTAGTTTGAGGATACATATCTGCACCTTTTTGAGCAAAAAAGGTAACGATACATTCAACTGTTGGAAAATAGGAACACACATATACATCTAAAGCACACACATGAAGAAAAACATTTATTATTTTTTTATTTTTACTTTCAAAAATTTTTTAAAATATTATATGTGTCATGGATCGGTGTAATCCATTAATTAATGCGCATTTATCACTATTTTTCATTAGCATAAGTTCGTAATAAACTCTTCGATAAAAACATGACATTCTTGTGGTTATCGATCATGGGTGTAACACACCCGAAAAAACTATCGTCTCCGGTCTCGACTCTCCGACGCCTTACAATTCATTTCATAACATATTTGAAAGTCTGATGTAAAGTTGGTAGCTACTAAAAAACATGGACGAGATTTATTGCATCAATGATCTATGAAATGCACACATACACGGGCACAAAAAAGATTTTCGAATGTGCTACACCCATGATCGGTTACGGTGAGCTTAGGAAAAAACATCAAAACTGACACGATATTTTAATAATTTTAATAGGTTTATTTGTCCAACGACCTCTCATGGGATCGGGAAGTAAGGTCAAAGTAATAGGTATGTGTTCGTTTTAATGAATTGCATTTATAAAGTATATAAAAGCACATATGAGTGCATAAATGTAGTTAGTACGCGTATATGAGACGTACAATCATCAAAGAATATTAATTATTTTTAATAACTTATAGGAGCGAATAAAGAGGTTACAATAATAAAGAATCAGAGATCTAAATTATGATGGTAACGTTAATGTTGAGTATGCGAATTTCAAAATGAGATATCAGAAATACTGGTATCTTTAAAGAGAAAATGTTCTTTTAGAAGTTAATTAAGTTTTATATATATATATACAATATATATATATATATATATATGTGTGTGTGTGTGTGTGTGTAAATCTCATTAAATTACAATTTCTAAAAGAGAATTTTCGTATTATCTTTGACGGGTTTTTTTTTTTTTGCTTTAATGGTAACGTAAAACTTCTTTTTATCTCTGTTATACTTTAAATGCGTCATTTATTTGATGAGTATAAGCGTAAGTCTATTCTTTTTTGATGAACATATATTCTTCCTTAATTTTGTTGGTTTTAACTGTACTTTGTATGTTTCTATCTTCAACATTTAAATAGGCTCAGTAGCCCCACAAGTCTTGGGATAGAAATATGAAAATATCCAGGGGGGTGGATGTATCGCGTAAAAATACATATGAACAGACATGGCATTTTCTGACAGCTTTCATTTGTACTTCAGTGATTCATGTGAAACGTTATCTGAAGTGAATGCAGCCGCACAACGGGAAAAAACAAACTTTGAATGCGAAATCCTAGCTATTGCTTTATGCATGGGTTATTTATGCAAAATTGTTGTTCGATAACTCAACATTCCTCAGTCCATTGCCTCAAGAGTATGCTGATAATACGTTATATTGGGCATTACCTCTTACCAAAGACAGCTTAATGGCCGGTCCCGGCTCTTTAATGATGAAGATCGGTGACATCTGCGAACAATAGTACTACACAATCAGCTACAATCAATGTGGGACGTCGTACGACAGGGACAGTGCCGCGAAATTTAGTGTTATTGGGATATGGCAGCAGAAGACCCTCAAGTGTTTTTAATAGAAACCCATCATAGGATGTATTACTTCTGCTGGATTCGTAAACACATCGCTTGGACACAAGATGATTGGAAAAAACGTTGTTTGGTCAAATGAGTCACGACACAAATTTGTAAGATCGTATGGTTAGGCTCGAATATGGCTCAGACTTCATGAAGCTAAGAACTCAAATTGTCAACAAGGTATTGGACAAGGTTTAGGCGGCTTCATAATCGGGTGGCCCGTTTTTACATTGCAAGGACTGGGTATTGTGATAAAATGGAATCAATCATTGACTGAAATTGATTATATTCAGTTATTTGGAAACCATTTGCAGCAATTCATAGACTTCTTGTATATAAACAACAATGGAATTTTACTGTATGACATTGCTCCATATCATCCGGGTAAAATCATTCGTGATTGGTTAGATGAACATTCTGGATAGTTCCAGGAAACGATTTAGCCACATAGATCTCCACGCAGGGGATCCAAGCTCTCATTTGTGGACATTATCGAAAAGTTGGTTTGTACACAAAATCCTGCACCAGCAACACCTTCGCAATTAAAGACGGCTATAGAAGCAGCATGACTAAATACTTCCTCAGGGGACTTTCGAAGTTTTTATAAGCCAATGTGGGCCCAATTGCTGCCTTTCTCTTGAAAAAAGAATACCCCACACGATATTAGGAAGAATCCCATGACTTTTGACACTGTAATGTACAAGAAAGGTAGAGCCTTTTTTCTTTTAATTCGTTACACAGTTTTCACTTTCTCGTCAGAACGAAAGTGATGCCCCTTAAAGTGTTCGTTTCTTTTGTCTATGGGAAGAGGTGAAAATCTCAAGGTACAAAATCGAAAGCAATGAAGCCTCGCATTATCAATCTCACATCGATGTGGGTGGCCATCTGCTTCAATAATCCAACGACTCTTGAGAAAGTATATGAATAATATACAGAGAAACTTATTTGAGCTCAATTCAATGCATGCATTATATACACACACAATATATATATATGTATATGATGGTTAGTAATAATCCTTTTAACATTAAGATGTTAAAATTCTTTATTTATTCATGATCCGGGAGATCAAAATCGTAGGGCCACATGCAGTGCAAAGTTATATATATATAGGACATAAGATTGCCAGATAATGACGCAGTACTGCTTGCATTTGCTCTCAATGCAGCGGTCAGTTTTCCTCATAGTGCACTGTTTCTTGTTTCCTAGTAGGTTACACATCTCAACTACGCATTATTATAGCTGTGTACATACACCGTAGTGTACAGTAAAATGTTCTCCTAGTTCAACAGATGTTTTTCAAGTGCTATTAGAACTAGTAAGAATAAGCACATGACTGGAGTAGCTTGTAACAATCTGAATTAGCTATCAGTGAATTGTATTAATTTTACTTTAGTGCTGTGTTTTTCCAGATAAGAATATTATATAAAACTAATGTTCTATGTTTGAATTAATTTTTGCAATTGCTAGAATAACAAACATTTTGTCGGGCATTTATATGATTTAAATAGGTTCAAATGTGTGAATACTTTAAATACATGGTTGAATCACTTCAATTTTTACCTAGAGATATTTATCTCAGATATTCTAGTTAGTACTGTATTAAAACTCCATAACCCGGCATGTATGTGGTACTGACGAGCTGAATTAAAAGTGGTTATAGTAGTATGATTTTCTTTCCACAAAAATATCTTTAAGATTACTTTTTTACTTAAGTTTTTCTCCCTTTTTCTGAATATAAATAAGGTCTTTTATATATAGGTTTGATGTATAGAATTTAAAAAGAAAATAATATATATATATATATGTGTGTGTGTGTATTTATATATATATATAATCAATAACAGACATAAAGGGGAATAGCTTTTTTGTTGTAATAAACAAATGCTTACTCATAATTAATAATAACAATAGATTCCTGTGTGTGGCTTAGGCTGTTCATATCTTCCGTATTGCGCATTCACAGTTTATATATTTTGAGTTATTTCAAAATTATTATTAAAATACGTACCATTTTTCAATGCAAGTTATATACATTATTTTGTTTTGTTTGAAATCTATTTAATAACCATTAATGTCTCTTAAAAGAAGGAGATGCTAACAGTATCCAGCATCAAAATGTGAATAAGTAAACAATTCATTATTATATGGGTTCTAAAAGAATTTCGGTTGCACATTATAAGATTATTATTTACCATTTCTTTAGACTAAACATATTTTTAAAATTAACTTGTATATATAAATATTTTTTTCATTATTTTTTGTGTTGATTCACTTGCTTTAAATAAATTAAATTAAATTTTTAAAAATTGAAACGGAGAGGAATAATAATTTTTTTTTCGATATTTCACCGTAATAAATCTCCTTGTTTCATAAATTGGATATTATATTTGTGTTATTCTTTTTACCTTAATTATATTTCTATTTTAGATTTACCTTTATAGACCAGAAAAAGGCGTTTATCTCAACTTATTCATCTGCCTTTGGTATTTCCTGCTTTGACTTCATTTTGCTGATGAATATGAAATCGTAAACCTCTAAAAATAAATTTGATTAGGGAGAAAATAAATTACGCAATTTTATTTCATGATTCTCAGTTACTAATTCTTTTTAGAATTTCCGATACTTTGAAGTATAATACAGTGTGTTTATAAACGAATACCCCAACTGTAAAGAGCTACTATTGGAAGTGATGATGAACTTTAATGGCGCCCAAGAATCAGATATGGATATGCGGCCCCTAACAAGACCTAACAGTTGTCTTGAGATTTGAAAAAAAATAGAAGAAAAATAAAAATTGGTTAACACGAATGAGGGTCTAAAATAGAGAAGGATCGCTAGGATATCTCAGGGGCAAGTTACACGTGTTTGCAGCGCAATGAACGCATCGTTTTAAAACTATATTATTTAATTAAAACTATATCATTATTTTATTAAATAAATACAAAGCTAAATGAATAAATTAAAATGCTTTTGAAAGTAACTTTTCGAAATGTTTCTCTTATACTAATGTTGCTCCACATAATTATATCTCTTCCTTTGTAATGTGAGCTTACACAAAACTATATTAAAGTGTTTGTGACACTCTGGTTTCGTTTCTATCATAAATTTTTGTCACCGTATATCACTTACGTTCACACAGGTTAGAGGTCAGTACGGGAAAAGAAATTGATTTATTATATCTTTATAATGTTACAAAAATAAATATTTGTTTTTGGTATGTGAAGCAAACCTTTCACGGGTCAAAAGATTATCAGAAATGCATACTTATTTAACTAGTTTTAAAGGTAGGTCTGTTTCGTAGACTTAGAACAACATGAAACAACTCTTTATTCCTAGCGTAAGCACGCGTGTAATCTCGTAGCTCACAAATCATCCTATCTCACTCTGCTTCTCCCCCTATCTGCTACAATCTCCCCTATACTATTTTCTCCACTTAAACTTATCTATAGTTAAGCTGATTTACATAATCCACAAGTGGAGTTTCTCAAATCAACGATCATCAAAGAAATGCCCTCAAGTCAGCTCTTGATACCCTATTAATCGTTATAAATTGTCTTTTAAAATTATTACTGAAATTTTCAACAAATTATGAAACTAGAATAAAAAATACAAATTTAGCTCGTTTTTGTCAGATTCTAAAAGAACACTCGACAAATGAATGTAAAGAACATTGTGCAAAAATAAAGAACAGTATTTTCTCGTTAATATGTCACATATCGGGCTGTGTTCCGCCGAACTACCGAAAATGCTGGATTACTGGAAAATCCTTAAGCTCAATGTATTACTGTATAAAATTTAATTCAGTACACGATAATAAAGCGCCAAAAATATGTGATATAATTAAAACTATAAAAAATGTACTTTTTTATTGACAGAGTATATTATTCCATTGTAATATTAGATGCATAAGATAATTTACTATCCTTTGCCAGCCTATGTAAAAACACCGGATTATTGGCAGGGCAGGAAAGATGAAGTGCCGGATTATAGAGGGACTGCTGTAATGTATATATAAATAAATAAGAAGACTTTGAATCTAATGTCTTGAATTATATTATTAAAAAAATTTAAAAAAATGAAGGTATTTTTTAATAATACATTTCTTATATTGCACTCACATTCTTTTCAGTGCTTTCTGTGTCATTTTTCAATTTTCTTTATTCACATTCCCCTCCAACATATTTCTTCGAAACTTGTTTATAAATAACAGCTTGTTTTTAATCTCAAAAAAATATCTTTATATTTAAAGTAATATTATAACATAATTCTTACCAGCATTTCCCTACTACTTGCTTCTAGGGGCTTTCATACAACATTAATGGATTTGAGAAACCTCTCCTTCTAAATGAACTGTGACTTATGTAAATTAGATGAGAAATTTAAAAATACAATGAACAAAACTAATGTGATAACATTCATAAACTGCGTAGAGTTTAATTCTAAATGGAGATGCAATAGAGAGTGAGTGATTGGAAGTTTAGATCATCGAGAATAAACGCGTGCCCACACTAGTAAGAAGAAAGAGATAAGATTGTTTGTTAATGGAAAAGCTAATTCACCTTTAAATGGACGTATAATAGTAGGATCCAGTTCACAGGTTTGATATTGCCTGAGATCTGTTAGGCAGTGTCAGAAATACAGTAATTTATAATAATTATCTTTAGGTTCAGACGCATACAGGGGCTTGTTCCATGCACATAATAAAATAGATATTGAATTTCGAGTATTTTAAGACTCGAATAACCAAATTGATTTCTTACATTGTCTAACTATTTAATTATTGACTGAACTTTATTTACTAGTGATGACACAATTAAATTAGAGGAGGGATGTGGGTGTTGCAAAATGAGTCATATTATCAAATAACTGTGCATTACAATGCAATATTTGGTTTGTAAATAGATTAAATGAAAAATATAGCAATTTGTTTCTACTGCAACAAAATTTTTAATGATACTTTTAACTATTTTTGACATGCATGTCAGTAGTTAAAGGTATAATTACACTTTTTAATAACTTAGGGCGTTCATGTCGCTCAGGTGTCGTCCTCGTCACTTGACAGAGGTTCAAAATTACGAAGTCCGTCTCCAATAGCTCTCGCTTTGCTTTTAGAGCAATGTCAATAAAACCAAACCAAACCAGACATGTTTATCTAAGACATAAGAAGATCCACAAACAAAGATATTAAATATATACTAATTCAACTATATTATTAATACGTAAAAGATACAAATTTCGTTTTTCAAATTCTGCTAAATAAATTATTTTCCTAAATTTTCGTTTATGTTTTTTCTTTGATTGATGACTTGTCTGATCAAAAACTATTCCATTTCAGTTTATATATAATATTAAATTCTTTATTCCCAGTGCTTTAATTTTTTTTCGTTTGTTTATGACTTTCATAAACATTGTTTTATAAATAAATCACAGATAGATTTGTGAGATTTTATATCTTTTTTTTTTTTTTTTTTTTTTTTTTAAGTATTTCCAGTGAGAATAACTCTGGGCAATATTAAACTCTCAGAATTCGTTTTTGGATCAAAAAGGCTGGAACATTAAGATTATAATTTGACTTCGCTGTCCTACACAAACCAGCATATTTTATTATCTCTCTCATATCCATCCGAGTTAATCCATTCTTTACTGAGTAAAATGCTCTCCCTATTTTGTGTCCTATACTGCAGGATGACCCAAAAGTCACTAAGCCATTTTAAAATGAATTAACTTTATTTATTAATAACTCAAATTTGGTTATTAAAAACAAAAGACGCATTTCTCGGTAATACATTTACTCGGTAATTTATTTAATTTATAAAAATACATCCTTTAAATAATTATCATTTAGCTCTTCACACTAACGCACTCTTTTTAAAGAGTAAACCATCACTTATCGCAATGTTTATTTGCTTATTTCTGCAGTTTTTTCACGCATGTTGGCCTATTTTTCAAATACCCTCGTAGAAAAAAGTCAGGATCAGTTAAGTAAAGCGAACGTGCAGGCACTTGATTTCAGAGTTTCACGAAATCATCCTTCTTCCAAAAATTTGTCTTAAAAGTCTAATATTCGTGCGAGCAGTATGGGCATCAGCACCATTTTGTTACCCCCTTCCACTAATGCATACTCGACAGCAGAATGCACGAAAATCTCAAGCATTTCTCGATATTTTTCACCATTGATGGTTAGAACCACTTCTGCCTGCAGATAAAATTTGATTATTTTAACACGCTGCTTAGTCGTGAAGTTCTCCATACTTAATTTCTAAAGATTACGCTTTAACTATCTGAATTAAAAAGAACAAATTTAGTTAACTGTAGAAAGCCGCTCTAATTTTAGCGATTTGGGGCACCCAAATCGATTTTTGCTCTAGCGAATTTTGGGCCACCATATATGTTTCTAGATGAATTTTCCACATGGGATATTGTGGCCATGGGAGCCCAGTATTCAAGGTCGCGGACTTGCGACCTCATTGTTTCCTTCGAGTCGTGTGTGTGGGTCTGAATCTTTATATCATTAAGGACCCGCCAAGTCTGATGAATGCTAAATCTTACGATGTTCCAAATTGCTCCACCCATTGGTGTGGTTTGAAAGTTTTGAGAGGGAAGTGTCTGATCTCCCTCTCAATCTTTTGATCTCCATCAAGCGTCTACCCAGTAACTTGATGGAGATCAAAATGACAAGGTCCATCACCAATAGACCTGTTGTTACTTCTAAGTGCGACATTAATAAACAATTAATTAATACAAGGAAATCGTGTATTTATGGAACATTTATAAATTTTAAAACCACGTTTGTATAAAATTATGCATTTACTTTAATTTCACGATTTTATATGAAAATTGGAGCATCTTTCTGTCTTCAAATGCTTTCCCAGGTGTTTGGTTATGCTCTTTGACATTAGCTGGAGACAGAATTAAGAAGTTGATCCTCTTTAGATTTAGAGCAATGATCTTTTTCCGAAGTATATTATGAAAGTTTTAAAATTCAATGATTAAATTAAGAAAAAATATCCTGAAAACAATTGATTTCTTAAGAATCAATCCTGATTAAATTGTTTATACGAGTATGTAACATTGTTTACATAAATAAAGGTATACCTAATGAATATATAATAATGAATAACTATTCATTATATTAGCCTATTTTTAGTAACTTTATTTACTTAAATGTCTTGTGTCCAAAAACATGCTCCCTAGCCACGTTCTTTGACGTCAATTGATATTACGAGGTGGTTCCAAAAGGGGCTTTCCTGTAGAGATGAGAAACAGGAATGGGGTTAATCATAATTTCATTACCCAGTGATCCTTTATATTTCGTGCAATAAGTCCATGAGTATGATGCTCTTCACATCTAAAAAAACTAACATTTTTCCGACCTTTTTTGCCTTCTTTGGAGCATATTCACCAGAAGCAACTACAACATAGGCTATTAACGAATATTTCCTTTCAACTAACATCGGAGGTTTCTCACTAATTTTTTTCATTTAAGTCCTCAGCTCCTTCCCAAACAAATAAAACGCGATGCAAATTAAGTAAACTTTAGAAATGGAGTGAATAGACATAATCAAGTCGTATAAAAGCGACAGAGAATTGAATTGAATAATATAATAAGGTTACGGTAATAAGAAGGGTGTTAATGTGAAGTGCTCTGAAGTACTCTGGCTTTTACAGAGGGTTTGATGAAATCAGAACTCTACGCTGTCAGAACAGTTGCAGAAGATTTTCGCATTCTTATTTTGATAAGAGTGTTCTTTGATAGATTAAAGAACTTGTTAGATCTTGCGCTTGAGGAGAGTAAACTGTTTGGGAGCACCCCCTGTATTAGCAGATGAAATAAACATATTATTCAGATTGAATTTACTATTTTATTTACTTATTCTGTGATTGAACTTAAATTGAAATTTAAATATTGTGATCAAAATTTAAGATGACAGACGAGACACGTAACACCTTGCTGTCACACTACCCATTGTTTCGGTTGTTGATTGAATTCTGATTCATAATGCTAAATTCAAAACTTATCGATGACTCGACGCCGTAGCAATCAAAACAAAACCTGAATCAGTGTCGAATTAGTTTATGTGCCTTTCAACAGAGGGCAGCACACACTGATACCACCAACTTTCCATAGAAACACCATGTCTTTAAAAACTAGTACATTTTAAACACTTTCGTATGTCGACGTTGAATTACCTGAGAGTGAAATTATTACTTGAAATCAATTTTCTTCTCTGTCAAATTCAGCACATTATGTAACACATCGCAAATTTCATTAAATGTAACATCGAACTCAATATTTATGAAGAAATAATTTTAAAAAACCCTTTACACATACACACATATGTTCTCCATTGACACTGATTCCATATCCAATCCGTTTGAATTCATAAACAGTCTGAATCCGACTCACACCGGTTTCATCCGGATCGGACCATGCACAGTCGACGTTGATAAAGCCACCTCTGCTGACGCTGCGGTCTGCTCGTTAACACAGGGCGCGAGGCAGGAAATGAAAGTTTTCATCTGTACCTTCCCAATCTGCATGGGGATGCTTGTCACAGCCCCCGGAAGCGAACACCACCGCCCTCAGAAGCCCTGTTTTTCACACTATTTTTTTTTTTTTTATCTCTCTTCTCTTTCTACTGTTACCTTCCGACTCAGACGGACAATATATATAAATATATATGGGGAAAACGATATTAAATGAGAGAAGCTCTGTCATATAAGGTAGGGGGAGAGAAGACGGCGAAATAAAAACGGTGTTGCCCTAAATGATTTTTTTTTCGCCGATGACAGTAGTAATCGCTGTGTATTTCTGCGATGAAAGATGTTTTTGGTTTGTTGGAAAGGTCTCCCCTTACCTCGGTTCAGGTCTAATGTGGACGTGTTGGAAGCCAGCGTGGATATCATTACAGATATTTCTATTTTCCCGTTTTTATCCGTGAGATATCTCCTCTTTTTTATGTGGGAAGCGAGATAGATTTGGGTTGTGAGTTTTCGTGGAAGCGGCATGGTGGTTTATGGGTTTGGATGCTGAATAACAGGCCATTATCAATATCTTCGGATACTATATTGTGTTTTTTTAACGCTCTATATTTTTTGCCTTTCGTTATATATATTTATTGATATCTTGTGGGGTGGAATGTAGGGTAGATAAAAAAAAGTTTCCAACTTGAATTGGGTCGTAAAAATGTTTGAAATGAGTAGCTTGTTCGGTGTTCATTAATTGTAGGTATTGTTAATTTGATAGTGATGGAAAATGTCGAGTGGTGGATTATATTTTTTTCTCATAAGGGAGTCTTTCAGAACAGAGAAAAAATGGAAAAGAAATTATACCGACAATTCGAATTTTTTTATATATTAATAGTTAATGTAGGGATGGTGTTTTCGTTATGGTATTAAAAATGCAGTGTGTTCTGGTACCAAAGTCATTTAAAGTACCAAAAACGCCGTTGATAAGCAAAATTGAGTTTATTTTATGCCAAATTTAAATAATTCTCGCATATTTTGAATTAAAAGTAATGGATTTCATTATTTTTAACATTTTAACTGTGAGATATTTGTATATTTATGTATTTGTTAATGTAAAGAAAATTCCGTTTGTAACAGTGGGTTTTATAAATCGCGACTTTCTCTTCACTAACCTAATAAATCTTCTATTCGAATAGTTTAAAATGATATTTCTTTCAATAAATTGAAACGTTACTCCTGTTGACCGGATTGAAATTATGAAGACTGATGAATAGATTTGATAATATGCTCATACGAGTACGAATATTCAGTTCATAGATTAGGAATTAGTTTGTTAGAAATTTGGAAGCCATTTAATTGGTGGTTAGTGGAAGTAAGAAATCCAAACCAAGTCGTTCGTTACCTAAGACGTGGTCATAGACACCTTAGATGAAACAGGAAAAAGATTCAAGCATCGAACTTTCAATTCCAGTTGTTCTATTCCCTCGAACCCTGGTGAATTGGTGAGAAAATTGAATTTACATTCCAGACTGTAATTTAGGCTCGATAGCCAAGGTAGCTTTAGAGAGAGTAAACTATCTTTTAAATTTAAAGTATTCATAACTTGAAAAAATTAATTTGGTTCATCAGTCTTTCTTTTAATTTGACAGTGTAGTTTTTTTATTATAATGTTAGATTTATAATGGGAAACGAACCTAATAGATAATTAACAGTCATGTACACAGACGTATATATATACTTACATAAATATGAACATGCAATTAACATTCAATAGTCGTATTTACATTAGTCAATCACTAACTTATTTTTTAAGTACATATTGCACACATTCCCCAACATTTATAAATTTGAAATTTAGCAGACTATTTATAAACGGCACATTCTATTTCCGGAACATAACTGTAATTTCGAAATTTCAATTTAATAAAAAAAATTTAAAAATTTTATGGCCCATATCTTTTTTAATTTTAATACAAATACAGGGTGTTTCTAAACTAATGAGCAAACAATTTAAAGGGGGTAGGAAACATCTATACAAAGAGTTTTCACCATACAGTGCACTGGCGGCGAGCAAGCATTGAACCGCTAGACGGCGCTGCAATGGAAAGCATAAAGCGCTTTACTTACACTTCGTTATTTCTACTAAGGATTTCAGATGACATAGTCTTTTCCTAATTACTGTGCGTCGCCCTGCTTCCTGAAATCCACGGTAGAAATGACGATGTGTAAGAAAAGCTTTATGCTTTCCATTGCAGAGCCGTCTAGCGGTTCAACGCATGCTCTCTGCCTGTGCACCATATGGTGAAAATTTCTTGTTTAGATATTTTCTACCACTCCCCCCCCCCCCTTAAATTTTTGCTCTTGAGTTTCGAAACATCCTGTATAATGTGAAAAATTCCTTAAATAAAGAATAAAGAACGTTTTACGAAAATAGAACATCATAACTTTTAGTCGAAATTGATGTATTTTTGTATGTTCAATATATATATATATATTTAACGGAATTTATTTAAATTCAAAAATGATAAATACATGTTTAGTAAAAATGCATCTTATTTCTATGAAAAATGCTATAAAATTGTTTTATTCCCAATTAGTTTCATTTATAATATACTGAATAAATTTCTGGAGATAAAATTCGTAAAAATATTGATATTTCATATTTTATACAAGACTTTTTAAATTTTGTAAATCCTTAAAAAAAATGAAGGCAATTTTTAAAAACCGCTAATTGTTTTTGAATCATAAGCTAAAAAACTCAAAAAATTAACAATTAAACTAGAATAAAATTAAAACTGTAGAATAAAATTAAAAATTAAAGGTATAACTTACAGTATAACATTTTATAAAGTCTAGTTTCAGTTTTAGAATAGGGGGGGGGGACTGAATTAAGGGCATATACAAGTGAAGATAATTGGAAAAGAATTCTATTCAGGTTAATGTACTTAAATATTTAGGGACTAAATTTCAAACTGAAAAAATATCACAAATTGATTCAATTAACAAGAATTTTGAATACTTTTTTTTTTAAAGAAAAAGAATTATTGGTGAGTTAGAGAGGGTGGAGTTTATAATGGCACAAGAAACTATGCTGAATCAAACAAGGTGTAACTATGATCAAGACGATTGAAAAAATGGAAAAGAGATAAAAATTAGTTGACAAAAAAGAAGGTTAAAAAAGAGAAAGATTGTTAGGGTATCCCTGAGGTGTGTCACCTGTGTTTACTAAACATAGAAAGCCTCTTTGCAAAAGAAAAAGATCACTAGGATACTTGGGATCATGATTTGAATACTTTATTAAGAAAGTGAGCTCCTAAGGAGAAAATATTTATCGGACAAAGTATTTCTATTTAAATGAAAGACACAGACTTTTACCACGATTGGCTAGAAAATATCCATATAGTAAAAGAAATATAAAAAAAATTTAGAATTTCATTACAATAATTTATAGCCATGGTTGATTTTTATTAGACACATTCATTATTCTAAACAGCTCACACAACTGCAAAAATTATATTTCTTATTGTCGTAATAACACGCGAGTATTGTCACAACTGTTAGTTAATTAAACAAATGCAGAGCCTTTTTTTAAAATCATACAAACATATATAGATAATGAGGAATTAAATGAATCACATACGAATTTAGATCATTGTGATAATTAGTAATTTGAAGTAAAAAGATTGATAGATAAAAGCGGAAGGGTATGGATTTAACACCTATCTAGAGTTGCACGAGCTCATGGCACCTCACAGGACTGAAACTTAGTTAAGTTTAACTTGCTCTAATGTGGCATTATATAGCCTAAGTTTTTAGTAGACTCGAATATGTAACTCTACTTGAAAATCATCAACCATGAAACTCATGATGAAGACCAATAGACGCTTTGATGGGTATATTAGTAAGTATTTACTAAAATAAAGGCTATTTAGTTTTCTAAAATTCAAGAACCTTGTTTAATTTTCTTATTATATTTGTCAATAACAAGGGTATAAATATGATAAAATGGGGGAAAATGTAATAGTATTTTTTATCTTTTTAAATAAATGCTTTTGAAATATTTAAAAAAATAAACAAATAGACATTACAAAAAAGGTTTTTTAAATGGACGTGAATGGACTTATTTTTAATTAAATTTCACGAATACAAACAAATGAAATATTCTTTTGAAAAGAAAACAAAGTTTTATATATTGTTATATATAAAATAAAACAATAAAAATTCGACGTTCAAGTTTCGTAAATTCGTTTAGGTGACTAATCCACATTTCTTTTCCCATCCAGGAAAATTAAATACTTAAAAAAAGGAGCAAATAAATAAATAAAATGTCGCAAAAGGCATCAAATTAAAATCCTTCATGGTTCACTCGCTGTGAAATTGCTCGTCGCCAAGTGGCGTCGGGACTGGCGCAGAAAATAGGAAACGTCGCCGAGCGGAAAAATTTCGCAGCATTCTAGAATGTGTTAAGGTTAGCTGAGCGGAAAATTATGCAGGTGGGGGATTTATTAAAATAAATTCTCACCGGCTTCTTTTTTCCGTTGGGCTTACATTAATCGTTTTACGTGCATGTGATTGAATTAGCAATATTTTGGGAATGTCGATTTCTCAAAGAGAGATTGTAACGATGATGATTAATCTTCGTTACAATCTTTCTTTGACAGAGGAAGAATACTTTTAATAATTATTAACACTGGAAATGTTTACGAGGAAAGTAAATTTTAACCACAGGAAATGAATAAGAATGTAATATCTATTAACACTTGATGTAAACTAAAGCTATATTTACTTAAAAAGTATTGTAATGTATATAACTTAAGACTCCCGATTGTTAGCTACGAACGTAATGTATGGACTTTCTACTTTCCTCCTAAAACTTACATACATTATTGTATTTATTCAAATGCAATAAAAGTATATCCGGAATATAATGTTGAAGAAAACCAATTTTTGAAATTTTTTTTATAATTTTAAAAATCTACTAAAATCCATAAACAAATAATTAAAATATAATATTGAAACTTTTAAACAAATAATTAAAATAATCATGAAAACTCTTAACCAATTATTAAAATAACAATTTAGTATTTTTTTTTAGAAAAGTGATATTTACATAACATTTTAGAAACAAGTTTATTTGAAGGAAAAAAATAACTGTGTATAATTTTAATATTCTCGTGATTATTTTCAAATTGATTCTCTTTTCTGAGATTTAAAAATGAGTCAATTTTGTACAGTAGAATATAAAAATTATAACTAAAATATTTTGAATAAAACTATTATTAAAGTCAAAAAATAACTTTGATATATTTAATGGTGCATATACATCCGAGAATCGAGCCGTTCGGCTCTCATGTGCACACGCAATAGACATGCAGCTTGCGAACCGCTCTCGGACACTCGATCCATCTTCTGTAAGTTTTTCAAGGGAGTTCGCATTTCATTTTGGGACGGCGTCATTGGTTTTATTCCTGCTAGTGAGCATCCAGCACCATCAGCTATTTTATCTCCTCACGACGGTTCTCGATTGGTTCTCTTATTCCCATGGATCGCTAGAAGCTCAGTGTGGAAATAATTTCAACGAGTGGTTTGTGCGCAGATCGGCTCGTAAAAATGTACGCACCTGTTCATTGACATGTAAATGTATGCCAAGACATCATTTGCATGTTTCCTAGATCAACATTCCCTTTGATAGAAGACTTACATTCTACTTTTAAATAATTACGTTTGATGTATAAAGACAAAGCGCTTTTTTCTTCAAAGCGTGTAATAGATTCAAATTTATATTCAACGAAACTTGATATTTTTCATATTTTGTAAATATAAAACAGACATAATTTTGTTTGTTTTTGTATACAAAGGGATGTTTTCGCGAAATAAAAATCTGTTTACACGATTACAGTTTTTCGCTAGACGCAAACCAACTGGGCTATATTGTTTTGAAGAGGACCCCCCCCCCTTCGAAGAATTACAAAACACTTCGCGTACGATCGTGTGTGAGCCGAATTACAAAACCCAGAAAAACAACTCCGAAGATGATAAGTGCCGAGCCACAGATGTCACTTTTTCCGAAAATGATGAATCGCTGACCATTTTGGGGATAGCGGGCCCACTTAATTGCTTCTCGAACTGTTCTTCCAAAGTGACCACCGAAGGGGAGGAGGACCATCCAATTTGGCATACACAAAGAGACAGAGCCAGGCGTGAAACACGAAGTTCCACATGCCCCTCCCCCAGACCCAACAGCGAGGGACAAAAATTATCGGGTAAGAAGAAGGAATAATGACAGACCATTGAGAGATTCTCCTCCTCGAGTTACCATTCTTTCTTTTTTACTACTTTAATGGACATAAGTAACTGACTTACAAACGCTGTTTAAGGAAGGATACTGTGTCTTAAATGGAAGCCCAATTAAGCGCATTCCTTCAGCATGGAATGCCTTCCTTTTTTGAATAATTTTGTACTTTGTGGTAAACACTTTGCTGAAGACAGTCGGCCAATTTTTATATTTTTGATTATGTGGTGGATCTTCATTACCATAAAAGTGGCATTAGGTTTTCTAGTTTTGTACCGTGAGTAATTCCTCGTAATGATATATCTGGAGATATCTCGAGAGCAAGGGGAGACAGAACGAGATATTTAAGGCAGTTTGAGACAATTTGTGGAAACAATAGGGTGCGGGAATTTTTTTACTTATGTTTTCAGTTAAAGAAGGACGAAAAAACGTTTATTTAATTCCTGGGAGTTGATGATTATAAATTGGGGAGAAAAGGCAGAGTCATTAGGCTAATAATTGACGTGTTTGACCACATACAAAACGTGGATTTGCTCAATTATTGTGGGGTAATTTTTTTTCTTCTCGCTGTTTTAAGTGGTAGGATTACGCGGAAGGCGTTTCTGTGTATCAACATTTCACTTTTAAAAAAAAGCACGTAATGGAAGTGAATAGAATGAAGGGTGCCACGAAGTGGAATTTTGATCTGATTAAAATTTACTTTTGGGGCGTCCGTTCCGCATAATTGGATTTGTTATCTGAATTCCGAGCAACGAGAATTTCTTTGTCGTGATTCAGGAATCCACAAATCAGTGCTGTAATCTGATATTACAATTCTGTATGCAAAAAATTAACCATTAACTATAACTTAGTCGAAATTGTTACACCAGAAACATTCAAAATTGTTCTTATTTGTCTTGCTAAAATGTTCAAAATAAACTTTTATGCGCATTCACTTTATGCACACTATACAGTTAATTTGGATAATGGAAGGTAAAGGTAGAAGGAAAAAACAATATATGCGCACAAACCTTTAATCAAGCTTTTATTTAAAGATAGATAAAAGGTATAAGAGTATGTTTTAAATGTAAAATAATAAAAATCATTAAGAGCTTGAGCAATTTAATTAAGATACTTAGGTCATTATCAATAAATTAAAAACATAGCTACTTATCCATATATGAAATCAAAAGTATTCATGTCCCAAGTTTTCATAAACTATATACTATTTTACATTTCTTAAAAAGTTAATTTTATACCTTTTAATCCATTTTCAAGTAAAAGCTTCATTAATATTTTTATTTATTGAATTCTTTTTAATCTGAAAATTTACGACTAAAAAATAATTACGTGAGCTTTACAGCTATACGTAGGAGAAAAATTTAAACTCAGCTGTCTGTTGTCATCTGCAAGGTCTAGACTGCAGCCCTCCCTATATCCGTCACAGCTTGAGCACAATATATTGTTCTATTGTCATTTAAATTAAGTGTGTATGCTAAATTTCAGCTCGATCGAACGATGTGATATGGGTTAAAATTCGAGCATAAATTTTCAGCTAGAAAGGCATATTTTTTACAAATGAACTTATCAAGATAAATAAAAGCTTCTAAAAATTAGAATTGTCTAATAATTTAAATTATGTATTGTTTTTAGACTGAAAAAGGCAAATTTATAAAAAAAAGATTTACTTCTCGATCATAGATTCAACACACTAACTTTATTTTACAAAATACGTTTATATTATAATATTTGAATATGCATTTTTCATTAAATGAAAATTCTTTTATATATATATATATATATATAAACATAAAATATTCTTAAAGGTTTTTAAAATAAAAACGCTCAGAAAAAACCTGATTGTTTAATGAAGTAACCAAAAATAAAATTTTAAATATTTATAAAAATCAAAGAAAAGTGTATTTTAATAATAAAAAAAATCTAGCATTTAAAACCCTTAGGCCCAAATATTAAAAACAAAACATTCAAGAATAAAACAATTTAAAACAAAGCAAAGTTATACAAAAGCCAAAATTTAGAAAAATAGAAATAATGTAGTTAATACTGTTTCATATTTTGAAATGGGTATTAATAACGGTAATTACAGATCTAACCATCACAATTTGGTAAATTATATTATAAAAAGATAGCAAAAAAATCAAACACTGGAAATTCAAAAATTCAATTATAGGTAAAAAGAAAGAAGGTAAGCCTAAGAAACATATTCAATTACACTTCAAAATACCTAATTATACTTATATAATCATCTAAAATATTTAACACCAATTATAAGCTTTAACTAAAAAAGAGTTGTATTAACTAAACAATAATTAAATCACAAGGGTAAGCAAACTAAAAAATAATGAAATAATAAAATACTTATCAAAGATACGTCATCATAATAATAAAATGCTTAACTATTTAAACATTCCAAAATCACAAGCAGAATGAAATTCTTTACATATTAAAAAAGATCTTGAAGATATATATATATATATATATATATATATATATATATATATATATATATGTAATGATTTAACTTTTAATTCAATAATTACCCTAAATAATAACTTAACTTTCTATTCTATCTCATTCCCTAATACAAAAGTAAAGAGTTCATTCTTATTTCCTGATCCCCTTCCAAAAGTATCCTATAATTTATTACATCACGCGCTCTTGAAAAGGATTAATTCTGCTTAAACTAATTATAAATCTATCAAAAACAATCCCTTTTTAATTCCCTATCTACTATATTTCCCTGGAATCCCCTTATTCATATCACGTGCTTATGACGTTTGATGGGAATTTTCCCTAGTATATAAGCAAAAACGCAACGAAAAACGTTCTCTCTCTTTCATACTGCGCTTGCTCTTTTTCATACAATTGTTCTGTTCTTACCTAAATGATGTAACCAACTACCTAATGAAAATGGTCTCTCTCTCACAGCTTTAAATAAAAGTGAAAATTCCATACGCCTCGACTGTATTTGATATTATGTTGCATTACAAAAGTCGATAGGAATAATGTTACATTTAATGTTTACATATATATATATATATATATTGGTTTTACATATATATACATATATATTGGTTTTTCAAAGATTTTTTTCGTGTTTTGGTGTTTTTCTTTTTAATTTTTATTTTATGTGTGTATGGATTTAAATTTTCAAAAGATTTTTAATTTATATTTTTTGGTGTTTTAAACATTTTTAATAATATATTTTGCTGATGGGGATAGTTTGTTATATAATTCTAGAATATGTCAGTTTAATAGTCCAAAGCCTGTTAGAACATTAATTAAATTTTTCTCCTTTTGTGTATTTTCAAAACATTTTAAAGTTTTTTAAAATTTTAAAAATTCTTGATACTTTTTCTACTCCTCTGATATATATATATATATATATGTGTGTGTGTGTGTGTGTGTGTGTGTGTGTAATGTGTGTGTACAAAATACTTTTTACTCTTAACGTTTCTTGTTTTTAGAATTTAGAAACATAACTTAATTATGTAATTCTTCACTTAAATCTGTAAAGTATTTTTGTAAAGTTAAAATTTTATTTGGCTTAGAAATAGCTGATACAAAATATGGAACGCATTTCATACATGGAAAGATAGATCGATTCAAATAGAAATGAATATTAATACTTGAGAGTCTCTGTGTGCTAGTTAAGTCAGGATATGTTATAAAAACTGAAACATTTTTCAATCTCGAAAAAATTTTGAGTTTGAGTTAAACGAAGCCAGTCTTACATTTTTGACTGAAATCTCCACGAATGATTTTTATTTCAGAAATAGTTCCACACATAATTTTTAAAGGTCGCATAATTCACATACTTTTAACATAAATGTACTATTAGAATTAATAATAAAAACTTCTCACAGGTTTCAAAAATTTATGTTTCAGAATAAATAAATTTTAAGCGTTATGATCAATATACAAAATGCTGAAATACATTCGAACGTATTTAAAAGTCGTAACAAAAAATAGTGTGTATCGAATTCGAAATGTAAAATTTCAAAAAAAATTCAATTTTCATTAATTTAGACAATTATTTTAAAAATAAAGAGTTTTTTAGGAAATTTTTAACTGTATATCACATTAAAAGCGGATATAAAAGAACATCTATAACGTATGGTTAAGAACAATAATGCATAGCTGAAGGCATTACTTCAAGTCCAATTTTCATATTATGCAGCTAAACGAAAGAGTGAATCTTTCACTTTATATCATTTTCGTTTAAACGAAAAATAACTTAGATATCAGAATAAACTTTATTCTGCGTTTTTATTGAACCTTATGTACATAATGGTGTTAATTACAGCCATTCATGTTGATTGGTTTGGTTTCAGGATGCTGTAGATTGAAATAATCCACAGTATTATAAAACTTAAATTATTATCCCGCGGTATTGAAAAACTTTAACTATTAATAAAAATAACTTAGATGGAAACTTCATTTTTATTTAATAATTTCAACTTACAACTTCTCTACATAGTCTCTATCAAGAGCTATACATTTCTTCAGGGTTTTCTTGATCTTCCAAAGTAGCTGTTTTAGCCTAGTGGCCATGGTCGTGAACTCGGGCAAGAGCTGTTTTGGTCGAGACGTTATTTCTAGTCATTGAAGACCCGCCGAGCAATGAGGCTAATGCATGTTGAATCTGTCGAGACTCCAAGTATTTTCTTTGGCGTAGTGTGGAAGTTAAAAGAGGGGGTGCCAGTTCAAGTCTCATCCTCGTCATTTAACCGAAGCTAAAATTTATGAGGTCCGTCACCAAAAATCCAAATGTTGCTTCCTAGTGCGACTTTAATAAACAATAATTCAATCAATCAATGACTATAGAAGGCCGTTATTATAGAACTTAGCAGGGTAAACTCTGGAATCTCCATACTGCGGTTTAGTTCAATCTACAGCTGCCGTAATCTAAATAAAGCAACATAAATTGCTGCAATTTTACAACATGCTGTAATAAGGATTAATTAATATGTAAAATAAATTTTACCCAAATATCTTGGTTATTACTTATAATAATAATTAAAACTTCATTATATATATATATATATATATCCCCTCCTATTAAGTAATAATTTTCATATTATAATTGCTATAAATTGTGTATATGTTTATGTTATTTCTATTTAGTTTTTAATTAAAAAACCGAAAAAGAAACTGTAAAATGTGATACCTAACTTTTTGTACTTAAATATAAGAGATCACAAATCTTAAAGGAGCTGTCGATTTTTCATCTTATAAATTGACTTGTATATACATATTCATAACCGCAAGATAGTAGCTCTTTTTCTCCAAGCCAACACACAATTGTAATTTAAATTGTTAAAATAAAAGAGTAGATATATAATTGGTAAACATGTTGGGTGTTTTCTTTTTCTCACCAGATCCATTCCAACCCTAATAGACCATCTTAACTTAAAAGGGTATACACGTTTATTGCGTCTAATAAACGAATAACTCCCGTCTCTCATTGGCTGATGCCGCCCATAAAACCATGAATGATCTTCATTTGAGATGCATTAAGTGCATCGTAATTATATAGCTGCGATGCAATAACTTTTGTCGTTTCTCGACCCAAATGCTTCCATAGAATGGAATGTTGCGACTCTTAAAAGAAGCTTAAGAAGTACTAAATTTATGTGACTGTTATAGTTCAATATTTAATTGGTTTACTCTTAATGTTTTTGTTGTTGTACTTAAAAGGGAGAATTCATTACTTTGAGATGGTTATACGTGAAGATATCTCTGGCTTTTAAAATATACAGTAGCTTTGAACTCTCGTTTTTTCCCCTTTCTCTAATGAAACCCTTTAAGAATTTTAGGTTACAGAGGTTTGTCATTGTAATGAATTAGTTCGAGAAACCTGCACCTCAAGTTGTTTTGGTTTTTTAATAACTTTTAAAAGTCAATTTAAAGTTAGTTTGTCTACTTTGGAGTCGCAAATCATTCTCATTAAGAATAGTTGGTTGTAAGTGGAATGTCATTTATTACCGAGTATTTTTAAATTGTTTGGCAACTGGATTCTGAAAAATGTAGGATTTAATTTAAGTTGTTCGATTTGGTAATATTCATAATCCTTTTACTTCATTGAATTAAAACTTATTTTCCTAAACATCTTTTTTTAAACATCTTTTTTCTAAGACACAAATTTGTCTTAGAAAAAAGTAGAATTACATAACTGAATAAAAAATTTATCTTTATAAATAAATTTTTTAGTAACACGCACAAACCATTAGTACAAATCGGAGAGTGTATTAGTCATTAGTTAGTAAGCATCTCTGTGAATCCTAAATATGTACCCATTTACCACCATTTTTTACAATTTTCAAATCCATGTAGTTTCAATGGGCAATTTCATTTCAGAAAGAAACTGTAATGCTCATCAAAAACAAGCATTTTTAGTTAAGCATTCGTTTATTAGAAGAAAAAAGTGCTTGAGCGTCATTCGTCACATAGCCGGAAATACGTTAATAATTAACAAAAATTAACAATAAATTTTTAAAAAATGATTAATAACGACTCAAAACTCTATTCTGGCAATGCTGTCTTGTAGAGTGAAGCGTATATTTCTAAACTACTCAAGTGGTCGCAATAGCCTAGAAATAATGGTCGTGGACTCGCACTCGATGGGTTTCGTCGAGTCGTGGTTTGGACATTTGATGCCACAAATGCCCCACCAGGTAGCTGGACTGATTCACATTCAATCTCTATTGACGCTCCAAATCCTCCCATTAGTGTGATGTGGTAGTTTGGAGAGGGAGATTCGAATTCAAGTTTCGTCCTCGACTCTTGACTGAGGTGAGATAAATTGTGTGAAGTTGATAGCAATTTATATTAATATTATAGAACATTTATTCGACCTAAGAATGAAGTCAAAGTTTGAGATCTCTTTTTAACATCAGCCAAAATCAGCATAAAGCTAGGATAAATTAGCATTCAGTTTTGAAATTATCCCGAAAACTAATTTTTGAACTGTATTTCAATTAGAAAGAAATTGAAAAACGACGTTGAGGAAGTCTTTGATATAGAATCAAATAAAAGTTAATCGCTAATTAAAGTGCATTTTCATATTTACTTTGTAATGGGCTTGTAAACATATTTCCTTTTGACTGTCCTTGTTTAAATGTCTGTAAATTGTTTGATTATATTTGAAGCTTAAATGAAAAAACATTATTATGTAAATGGGTTGGCCTGCCCTTTAGAGAAATATTTCAGAACAAAATATTCGAAAGAGCCATTTATTCATTGTTGTCAGATGAAAACTGTAAGATTTTCCTCAAAATTACACTATTTTATAAAATTGTTTTCAAAACAGTTTTTCCAAGGCAAAATGGTTGTTCAACTATTAAATGTTGGAAAATAGGTTGTGGAACAAAAATATCTCAAAACGAAAGAGTGTGCTTTTAGAATAATATTAGATTTCGATACCATGTATTATTGTGTGAGTGTTTGTACTTAAACTTATTGAAAATGTAAGCATCGGTCTGTTTTAACACTAGCCTATATTTAATTAAGCTTGTTAGAATTGCCCTAACAAGTCATCAACTCCACGCGTTCAGTATCTAATTACTAAGATGGACAACATTCGTAAGGCATTCATAATCAAAAAAAATTTTTAAAGATTTTCTTTACAAAATAGTTTGATAGAATCAACAATATTTATATTTTTTGAATAACTTTATTAAATTTCTTAACTCGAAATAAAAAAAAAATTATTACTATTTGAGAATATTGACCAGTTTAAGTTTTCTAATAGCTTTGTAAAAAAATGAAATAGATTAATTACTTTTGGATAATAAGTAATTTTAGTTAGCCATATTCCACACACACACACACACACACACACACACACACACATATATATATATATATATATTGCTTGCATAATAGCCTCTTCACTCGTTTGAGAGATTGCGTTATGACTCCCCTACTATATAAACTGAAAGTTTGTATATAAAAAGAACAATAGATAAGAGATTGATAGAAGGCTAGAAGAAATAGTTATAGTAGAGAGAGGATTGATTGAATGATAAGTACTTGCGATGCAATTAGAAGTTCCTTGAAGGCTATTGACGTCTGACCTCGTAATTTCGAGCATTGTTAAGTGTCGAAATCGACACATCCCTCTCCAAAAGTCCACAACATGCCAACGAGGGGGGGGGGGGCTTGGAGCCATGATAAGGAGCCGGTGGTGAGTTCAAGACCATAAGCACTAAGCTACCAAAGCTACGTAGTAAGGAGAGAGTTTATACATTAAAGGAGATTGAAGTCGTATGTAAGAGATCCTTTCTCTGATCAATTTTTAGAATTATTACAGATAAGTTATTTTTGAGAAAATTTTAGTGGATGCGTGAGAGATTTACTCCGCATGCTTAATGTAAATATTGATTGTTAGATCATTATAAATAAGTAATAAATAAGGTAACAAAATACGTAATAGCAAAATAAATGGCTCACGACTCTTCTTTGAGTAAAAAATTAATCAGTTCAGTATCGGAAAAAGGGAGAAGAAAAAAAAAAGCGCTTCCCCAAGCCCGCGCTCTCCGAAAGTATATATACGCACGGACCAAGCGATTTCCCTCTTTATTTCTATTTTCATTTAAAAATTCAAATAAAATCATTGCTGAAATTAAATACGATGACCTATAGTTAATATAGATCACGAGGATACATAAATAAACCTCGCATTTCTAATTAAAATATGAAAAAAATTAGTAACCGTTGTATTTTGCACATTCTTAGCACCTCCATCCAATCACTATAGCTCCGAGAAAGTAAAATTTCCTTAAAAATGCAAATTCTCCATCCCGCTTTCTAAGCATGAAATATAGCAAAGGTATCGATCCCTTTTTTGCAACCCTCTCTGAGCCCGAAAAGAAAAGCCTACTTCCTCTTTTTCCGAACTGCTTTGCATACTCTATGATAGGGAGGAAAAATTGGTAAAACTATCTCGCATCCTGCGATAAATACAGGAAAAACGGTTCCCGAACGGTTCATCGAAGGGAGATTGCTCATCCCTAGTAAACACGAAGAGGGGGGAGAACCCTTTGTGTCTCTTGATGGAAGACCCAGCACATAATGGCCATTGGGCCACAATGTTGTTGTCGACATGTCAGTGGTAATGTTGGTCTATTTTTTAGGATAATCGGGTGTTCGTCTTATGTGTCATGTCTTGATGGATTCTGGGAAAGATATAATTCTACTCTGTTGTTGATTATAAAAGGTTTAAGATTTAACCTCGGATGGATTATCTTCCTGCTAGATAAAATTGTCTTTATATATATATATATATATAAATATATATATAATGTTTACTCACAATTTTTTTTAAAACAAATCTAATTATTATAGTGAACATGAGAAAACATTAAAAAATAACTGAAAAATAATTTTTGCCATACAATTTTGGAATCTTTGCCAGTCAGTGACCACATACAAAGAGTAATTTATTACTCTTTGAATGTGATCACTAATTGGCAAAAAATAATAAAATACGCAAATTTATTACTCACCTAAGCAAAAATGTGCTAAATGAAACAACGATCAACGAGATCATTTAAATACATAATAAATAGGGGATAAGAAACACACGATCGAAAAAAAAAACACTTTTACTCGAATTTCAAGTTACTTTTACGTTAGCTTGCATATTATTTTACATCACACATGAAAGGAGACACATAAATACAAAGTTCATTTTTGTAGTGAAGGTCCTAGGGCACTTCTTTCATTAATTAAATCATTTGTATAGCTCTTCGATAAGCAAGAAATGTGAATTCATTAATTTATGTTTTGTAATTGGCCGAAGCGAATATATTTTCTATCGCTTTCGCCTAACGTAATTTGCAAAGTACACTTATGGAAACACGTAAGTTTGATGTATTGTGTAAGTACACAATGCACTTAAAAGTATTGCGAACCATACATGATATACATATGTTCAAAAGAGTTAACAAATTACGATACATATGTTAACCATTCATTTCCCGCCTCTATTTAGTTTGTAACACCCTTCTATTATTAAATTCTGTTGTAATTATTAAGCTTGTTTAAAGATTCACAAGGTTACACAATCAAAGGAAGAGAAAGTCATTCACAAGTAATTTTGTTCAGATCAATGAATAATCACTACGTAATCCTTAACCTACTTTATTTATGGCAATTACTCCTAAACGCATCTGATTTAACGTTTAAATAAAATGAAAATTGTGATTCTTGCCAACCGTATCGGGTTCGAGGCCTTAGACGAATTAAAGCTGAGGACTCGAATCACTAACCTTGTACAGATGCAATTGGATTTACTTCAAAGGCACTTTACTAAACGTAGATCAGCAGCGATGATTTACATGATAATTTCCGCTCACTATCTTTATCACGTACTAAATTACCATTTTAGTATTAAATGCTTCATTGCATTTTTCATTTCCTCAGATCTATTCATTAATCTTCATTTATTCTAATCTTATCTACATAAGTCACATTTCATTTGTAGGTAGGAATTTTGAATTCAAACATCACAAAAAGATCCTCAAAGTATTAGTGGAAAGGGAAATTGCGATAGAACCCACGTCATAATTCTTTTCGATAAAGAATCGCACAGTAAATTTATTTACAATCAAGTCAATAAGAAACATGGTTGGCGGTAAGAAAAAATATAAAGCGAAATTTAACAAAACAAAATAACTTCGTTCTATCGAATCAGTGTTCAGCGAGATCTTACCGCTCAATGTTTTTTAAATAAAAACTATGAAAACAAAAGTGTATTTCGGTCTACTAACAATCCTCGTTATGTAGTTTTGGTGTTGAGTGTATTCGTGAGTGTTTTGTTCGTCTTATTTCTTAAGATTCTCGTCTACCTACCATTTTTATTTCGCGAACATAATATAAATCCTATAGAATTTGTACTTTAATTCTCACATATTTACTATTCGACCAATTTGAATGCAATAAAGCGCATCTGAAAGAGCAAAAAAAATAATAAATGCCTCTGTGGAATTACTTTTTCCCTCCAATTCTTAAGAACTTATAAGCAACGACGAATCTAATACTATGGTTGTTAGTAGAGAGAGTGAGCGGGAGTTATCAACGAATACATCATGATAGTGCCTACGATAATGGTTGGTGGTAGAGAGAATGAACGGTAGTTATCAATGCGAAAACATCATATTAGCAATTACGCAGATTGAAGGGCTAAAGAATCAGTGATAACTAGGATCTTCAAGGGTTAGTAAGTCAGGCTGTTATGGACAGTTCTACTTAAAGGATTCGTATACTATAGGTTTATTGCAGTTAAGTACATAATTACGACTTAAAGCGCAAGAATCAGACATGAACTGTAAGTAATTCCACAAACTTGATTAAGAGGCCTCAGGACCCTTTACCTGATATCAATGTAAGAGACAAAATGTTATTTTTCAAATCAATGTAATGAAACAATGCAGAAACTTGACACTTTTACTATATAATATTCATATAAATTTACATTAATTCTCATATTTTCATGTAATTTTAAAGTAAAAGTTTAAGAATATATATATAAATTGAACACTTTTTCAAAATTACGAAATCGGAATTTTATTGCAAGCAGGGTTTTTTAAGTACGATATTGATCAAAATTTTCAAAAGTAGTGTTATTTAGTAAGGGAATGTATGTTCGGTTTTAAAGTTATACATAATTGTGAAAAACTTTGAAGGAAAAAAAATTTAATAAAATTTTAAGCAAAAATCCAATTAAAATTCAGATAAATTTTCTTTTGTTAAAAAAGTACGAACAAATTAGACTGTGTACAAAATCATACAGAGAAAAGGTTTTCAATATACGTATGAAATTTCAAACTAACGCTACAAATAGATCCCGAAAAATCCTACGCCCAAGTTTTTTTTTTTAAGAAAAATGAAGTTGGAAATTTGAAAAATAAAACAAAAGTAGTTAAACAAGGTTGGATTTTTTCTACATAACTTTGGAAGTCTTGGTAGAAAAAAGCAGCTTTTAGCACTTTTATGTTCCAAAAAAGATAGAATTCTAATATATGTTTTTTTTTTCTAAAAATTGAAAATTTTGAAGCTTAAGGGTCATGAGACCCCTTAAATATTTATCCTGTGTTTTGATTGCACAGGATAATAAATAAATGATAAATACATAAATGATTTTCGTTATCAAACCAATCGTAATATCTAAACTTTACCCTGAGTGCACAGTGTTTGATACATTAATAATTTTATATGATGAATACTACTGCTTCCACATCAAGTGTATCATTCCTAATTTACGATAAGTGTTAGCTGAGGGAGATTTTTAAATACACAAAGAAACACAAACAAAATGAAAATATTCAATGTGAACTAGTAAGCTAAGACATTACAGCGCAAAACCGAGAAAAAGTTAAAGCTTTATAAAATTAAAAGCATGATAATGCGGTCAATAATTCTGTATGATATGAAATTCATATAATTTTGCATCACAATTAAAATGAATGCTACAGCATTCATGTAATTTATCATTTAAATAAAAATGAAGGCTATCACATTCGCCATCGCGAATGTCTTAAAAAACTTTTATAAGTAAGACAATTCTTCGATTAACCATCCTTTTACGAATGAAAACCGAATGGACTGTCCCTTCTAAATCAATTCTTCGTATTAAATTCACCTGATATATCTTATAATTTATTCTATTAATATCCCAAAGCATTAATAAATCTCTTCTTTTCAATCCTGACACTTCCCCTGAAATCTGCAACCAAAGATTTATCTCCTCCACCATTCATTCAAGACATACCCACCGTTGTTTAAGAGCGTTCCCGTATTGCAAAATAAATTAACTCTCATTCATTCAACCCCAATATCGAATTACCTCTTCACAGTGGAATCGGGCCGCTTCTGAAGCTCTAATTTTTAATGCATCCAATCCCACGGCTTCCTTTCATCTCGCTGTGCATGTAAATTGCCCCACCACCAGGACACAACTTCCGCACACGAGAGAGCGAAGATGGTTCACGTCTTGAACCGCTTAATCTTGCTTCACTGACAACCGTCTGGTGTCCTTTTTCGGTGGCAGAATCAACAGAAAAGATATCCGTTTCCATCCGTACACCAGCTGTTGCGTTTTCTTCCGTAGCTGGACCTTCGAAAGATTTTACGCGCATGGACAGATGGTATCAGTATGGACTGTGAAATAATTAGTAAGATGGGAATTAGTGCAGGAAAGGAAGTAATTAAACATGGTTTTGATTAATGACATCACACCTCGAGGCGTCAAGACCTGTGGATATCCACGAGGTCATGGATGGTATGCGATCTGATTGCATCTGGGGTAGAGATTATGGTAGAGGTCAGATGCTTTTGTTCTTGGATATCGCGTGCCTGCGTGGCGATAGTCGGAATAAAGTTTTTGTGTTTTAATAAAAAATTATTCTGAAAACGCTCTCAGTTGCCACATTTTCATGCTAATAGCAATCTTTCGTAAGCTTTTGCTTTGCCTAGAGATCACGGTAGAGTTCAATCAGTTTGCTGATTAACTGTTCTGTTTAGAGATAATTTAAATATAAGCACATATTAAGTTTTATTTTATAATGCATAATGCCTTAGAGAGGCGAAATTCAATTCGAATATACGATATCCTTAACATTCTTCATACACTAATGAAGGTCAAATATTTGGTACTTGAATAATGTGCGTATGGGATAGAAGTCGGATTTTTTTTTTATTCTCGAACAATTATGAAGATAACTCATTTCAAGTTTTAATCTTAGGAGATTGGTTTGGATGATATACGAGCATATTCTGAAAGCGAGTTTAAGATATCACGATATAGCCTTCATATATTTTACGTCTAGTTGTTATAAATCATTTTTGAGAGAGTGAACTTTGATTGATAACAACCAATATGTTACCATCTATTTAAGATAAATTTAAAAGGATATTTATTACCTGTATATCGCTCCCAATATCATATTTAAATTCACAAGTATGTATTCTGCGCTCAATTCAATTTTTTCTCACTCACATTTCCATTCTATAATTTCGGCATATCATATACGTATATCCGTATTTCACCTTTACTTCATTACACTTCTTTAGTCTAACTAATTTTTTATAATTACGTTTCATTTGGTTGCATTGAGGCTGTATTTTCTGTAATTTAACTTATGAAAGGTCTTTAAAGTAATTATTAGGACAACACGAGTTGCCTATCGTCAGGATACATAATTAATAGGATGCATAATTTTCATAAATAATTTAAATGTTTGTGTGATTCGCATTTTTTTTAATTGACAAATCTCTCTCTCTCTCGTGAAGCACTTCTTAAAAAATATTTGAATTTTTTATGATAATGGTTTTTTAATACAAACATTTTTCTCAATAATGATGAAAATCAGAAATTTTTTGTTCTCTCTCTTTTCAATGCTGGATATTATAATAATGATGATTAAATAAAAGACAGATGCCTGTAGTAAATATTTTAACTTTAAAATGCAATAGCTCTAAAGTTTTCATTTTCTACTGTTAGAGATTGCTTCAAAGGCGTTTTTTTAATTAATCTGGAAAAATAGGTTTATTCTTTAACTGGCTAATTTATTATATGAAAGGAAAAGCGGATTGGTTTGAGTTAGAACTTTTTAGCAGAATGTCATGATTTTTATAATAAAAATGTTTCACTTAAAGATTCCAATGTCTATATTTTTTAAAAAAATTTCTTATTTATTTGGAGGCAGTTGTGACAGATTTTAAATAATATTGTTGATTAATTATCGATTTTATAATGAAAATTACACAAATATAACAATTGCGGATTTAAGCAAATTTTTGTTTTTAATTATTTAGTGTAATAATTTTACATTCATTAGTCAATGATGAAGAGTAATATTTTATACATTTTACAACGTCACAAAGATAAATAAAACTAATGAATTCATTTGTTAAAAATAGAATATTAAATATTAGCACATATTAATTTTTATCAAAATCAAATAATCAAGATTTAACATAAATGCACAGTTAAATAAATAAATGTAAAAGTTATTATATACGAATATTCAAAAAGACTTTCAGCGTCTCGAAATCGCAAATGAATTGAATTTCGGAGCAACTAATGGCATCAATAATTGAAAAAGAAACAATTAATTAAAATTCCATTTAAGATCAACGTAGAAAATAAATTGGTAATTCTAATTAAATATTACGATTTTAATTTTAAAAGACTCTATATGTTGAACTTGATAAATAGAAAAGTAAATATACCAAGACAAAGTGAATAATGTTTGCGAGTAATGAATAATTAAATTTTAAATTATTCGAATAATTGGGACATCGTGCAACATAGTAAATAAATTAATTGAAATTAGAATATAATTAAAATGCTGAATAATTTAATAAAATGAGTATAATTGAATATCAAACCAGTTAAAAATTAATAATACCGATGATATTTTACTTATGCATGTGTCATTGAATTCATTGTAATAAATTAAGAATCATTTCCTTTTCCGTTGTGGTTAATGAAAATTTCATAGTTCCAATTTCTTTTTTTTTTTAATGTACAGAGATGTATTTTTTTTTATTAATTTCAATTTTATATACACTTTTCTTTCTAAATAGCGACTCTTTATTTCACAACTACGTCAAATGTATGAAACTTTAATATTGTTCCCAGTTATTCTGGCCTCAAATTGGTAGACATGTTCTTCGATGTGCTGTGTCTGTTTATTACATAATTTTTTAAAGAAACTGAATTATATATTTTTACAAAAAAAGTGGGTGCTTGATTTTCCCTGAAAACTTGAACTTGATCTAATTAATGTTTAGCAAACCTAATGCGTTTGATAAAAAGAAGTTCCAATTTTTTTATAGTTGAATTAAAGCAGGGCGGTATTATGGGAAAACGGCCAAAATACCATAATTTATTTTTTATTGATTTAACTAGTAGCTTTGATTCTTTTTAACTTTGAAAATAATTTTTTATAAGCTCAAGTCTTATTTTTTCTACGTTAAGCAGATCTAGAGTTTGTACCAGACTCATGCAAGATAAACTTTAGGAATAAATAGTTCTTTTTGTTTAATTAAATAATTTATAAGCTATGAGCTACAGAGATATAAAAAAATAATCCCCAGCTTGGGGATTATTTTTTTTATTTATTTATTGTTAATTTATTAAAAGAGAGTAAAAAATGCAACAAGAAATAAAGAACTTGCTAAACTCGAAAATTACTCTTAATTTTAAATACGACGCTTCGTTCGCATTTACTACAGTTAAGGTTGATGATATTTTCATTTAATTTATTGTTTTATTATTTTCCTGATATATCGCAAAACCTTAACTATTACCTAAAATAACTGCGATGGAAACTTAATTCTTATGAATTGTACTTAAAATTTCTCTATATAGTAACAATTCAGAACTGTACACTTTTCCTAGAGTTTCTTGACTTTTCGAAAGCCGTCATTTAAGAAATAAGCAGATTGAAATCTATCTTTTCCATATTGCGGGTTATTTCAATCTACAGCTTTCTAAAACCTAACAAACCAACATGAATATCTGTATTTGATAGCATTATGTACATAAAGATCGGCAAAAACATAATAAATTTCATTTAGACATCACTGTAATTTTTTAGTGATAATAGAATCTTAACGATACCCCTACGTATACACATTAATTTGAAGTTTCAAAACATTTCATTTAAGAAGCCCGTTCAATAAGTCCTTAGAAATTCCAGGAGATGGAGCTCGTAACATCCAAAATGGTTTGATTTTGATAAGCATCATGACTCACTAAAAAGCTGTCTCAGTTACTCGATTTGTAATCCCGACGCCTTTCGCACATTCCAAAAAATTATCATCATAATTTCGCCTTCTTTGGAAAAGATTCATTGGAAGCTACTCATCGTTTTAGTTTTTGCTTGATTTCCGGTGCAAAATGATGAATCCACGTCCCACCGACGGTGACAACTCAACGAGTGGCAACAATCAAACTTCGATTTGGGGGCAAATGACCAAATAAAAACTAGCTTTTGAATCAGTGTCAAATATGTTTTGGCTCCGTTTTGCAGACGGCAGCCCTCAATGGTAACAACTTTTTATCTTAATTATGCCATCTGTCTTCAAATACAAATACATTTTGAACCACCTTCGTATTACATATTTGCATATACTTACTTCAGGAAATGAAAGTCGGCTCTCTAAAAAGAAGCAGAATCAATATTATAGCACAAAATCGCTCTAAATAAAGTTACCAAAATAATAGCGAACGAAAAATGCATCTCTCCACACACACACACACACACACACACACACACACACACACACACACAATATCATCATCAATACTACATATCATCATTATTATATATATATATATATATAATGTTCAGTATCAATTGTCTTGCTTTTTATGTGTTTCATTAATAATTTTATTGCTTTTATCTTTATATATATATATATATATATATCATATTGTGTGTGTGTATACATGATTAAAAGTTTATCTTTACTGTAGAATAAGATATTGCAACCCGACTTTGAAATAAAAAAAATAGAAACTTATTTTTACCTTCTGTCATCACACAATTTACTCTTCAATAGCTAAATTTATTTTAATGTAGATTTCTAATTGTAATAACCATCATGAAAGTGAAACATTTTAACCGCTACAGCGAACACACTATCGCGTTAATTACCATCAACACTGATTTAAAACCAAGCGCAAAAATGATGAAAGAAAGAAAGGTTTTATAACTGCGATCGAACTTTTTTTCACCGAAGGTTAAACTGTCAAACCTCTCAAAACATTCTTTCAAGTAATATTTGATGTGTTAATTGCACAGTCACCCACATTCGTGATTTTTGATCCGAAGCAACAGCTTACAGCTGTTCTAGGGGAGGTTACAACATCAGTGTTTTCTCCCCCACTGTCCTGAGGCACGCTTCGCAATAAGACCACCTGTAAATTCATTCATAGACAAAAAACTTTCGAGAATAAACAGGTGGTTTGCGAGAAAGGGCTGGATTCACAGAGCGATATGTATAAATAAGGAGTTTGTAGGGTTGAGTTTTTGTCTTCTGTTTATTGTTGTCTACGTAGGCTTTACATATTGGTTTGTTTTAAAGTGTGTTTTTCTTTTAAAATTAAACATGATTATTTAGAAATGTCTCTCAACCGGTGGTACGTACACCAGTAGGCAGTTAGAGGTATTTAAAAATGCACAGTGCAAAGGCTATGGTGGAACCACAGCTAAAAAAAAATGAAAGGTAGACATTTGGTCATGACTGAATTGGCGGAGAGCGTTGTTTTTGTTGATGTGTCTATTTGAGTCTTGATGCTACAAAAGACCTGCCGTATAGCAGGGCAGATTACGCTAAATCTTACAAGGCTGTAAGTCCCTTCTATGACAAGTTGTGAAGCTTAGATAGAGGTGTAAGCTCAGGTGTCGTCCCTCCATTTGATGAGACTCAAAATTGCTATAAGTTCATCGCCAGTAGTCCTCAGTATGTTATTCTATTCTTACAAAATTATAAAGATTGGTTGATTGGCCGAGATATTGGCACTCTAAGTCCTCTGGGACATAAGTCAAAACAGATGAAAAGGTTACCGATTCTTAAAAAATTAAAAACACATTTACAAATGAATTAGAATATATAAGATAAAAGAATACATAAACAAAAATCTAAATGAATCTTCGTCTATACGTGACATGGGCCAGAGTTCTACTTGTGGTGGTCAATCTTGTTGCACCTTCTATTTATACTTTATCTTTTTTGTAAAATTTATTTTTTCTTGAATTGGCATTAAATGATCTGTGAAAAATAAAACCAAAAACAGCTTAACAATTTATATGGTTTTCTTGTTATATATTTCAGAGTCATTGAGTCATTCCGAAAGATATTTTAATTATCGATCATGTGTAACTTGGAAAAGATTAATTAGTCCAGCAACAAATTAGATTGTTGCTGAAAAATAAAACGGTTATGAACGTAGTCTAAGTATAATGCTGAAAGTTTATGAAGTTTTCTTCTCTTACTTAAATATTTAAGAGCACAAGTCTTTCAAAAAAAAATGTATCAACTAACTTCTCATGCACTGATGGAATGGAGAGAATTAAATACCTACATGTCATTTTTATAGCACAGGTATCCCTCAAATAGCATGGTGCTTGAATTGCACGGAGTCGCGAATAACACAGTACTAGAATTACGTGAAGTCACGAATAGCGCGGTTGAAAAATGAGATGCCCATCGAATATCACGGAATTCGAATAGCACAATGTAGAGAATATTACTGTTAAAAATTAACTCGATCACACAATACATATGTACATATACATATCTTCAGTTTACAAGGAAATCTGTTTGTCTGTAATATGTGTTAACAACGAAATAATTAGTTTAATATATCTGCAGGCATCCCTCAAAAAACACGGCTTCGAATAAGACGGAACCAATTAACTGTGTTATTCCAGGGATGCCTGTATTTTATTTTGAAATTTTAAACCAACATTTAAAGCTACCACTACCTTAAAAAAATAGCTTATGTGATAAATATTTTTAGACTCAATACGTGTTTTCCTTTTTTCTTGACATTTATTAAATCTTATAAAACATTGATAATTCTCTCCGTTTAATAATTTTTTTTCTTGTATATATCTTGTATATTATTTCAGATTTCTCATGTCCATGCATACTTTCTCAGATGTAGACTTGATACCTCTAAACACTTGTTTTTTCATAAGGTAATTTACGAAATGATAAAAAGTTTCAGAAACATAATTTTAAATCTTCTTTTCACCTCAACTTCATTTTTTTTTCTTTTTCTTCTTTTCTTTATAAGAATTCTCTGAGAAAAGAGAAATTGCAGATTAATGCAACGCGATAAAGAAAAAAAAATCCGTCACGACTTTGAGCAGATCTTTTGTTGTTAAACCATCCCCACTTTTCAACCTCGGAATTATTATAGTAATTTCGCGAATTATAAATGTTGCTGAGATAGTTTGGGGCTTCTGGAGCCCTACACGAAGTTCAGTAACACCATTTTTCCGCAGTTTCATTACTGATTAAGGAAGGGAAAAAGAAGACTGCCTTTGCATTTAACTTCAATCGTGTGATTGCCGTGATTCATTTTTATTCTAGCATTGATTTACTATCACAGATATCAGACGTGGGATTAAACGTAATTTTTTTTCAAAAAAATGTTAATTGGCTTTGCTACTTTCATTTTAACGTTTTTTTTTTTTATGTCAAGTTCTCGAAAAAGTAGAATTATTCAAAATGAATATCATTTAGCTCAAAGTAAGCGTACTTCCGAGCCTCAGACTCCACGAAAGCAATTACTACAAAGAAAAGAAGAAATATTCTTCATATTCCTAATACGTTTTTATTTTCACAAGCAAAACATTCTAAAGTACAAAACCGTTGCCAATGTTAACAACAAAAAAGAATAAAACAGACGACTGTGCCGTAAAAATCAATATTAAATATTAAAATATAGGTAAACGATAAAGTACTAAAGTAGAAACTAATATTTTATTCGGATATTAAAATATTAAATTAAAAATTTCTTAGCAATGTAAATGTACCATATAAGCCAACTAAATGTAATTATTATAATCATAATGTATTATAATGTCAATCCATTGAACTTAACACCATGTATCTTTTATTTTATGCCCACGCATTTTTGTCGACGCCATCTTCTTCAAAAAAATAAAAAATAGCATGTTAGCATATATTCAATAATTTTTAATCAAACTTTTGACTGAAAGATCTTTTTAAATGTAAAATTATATGTAATTTATTAAAGATAGAGGCTTTTGACAAAGACATGCCTAGGTAATTACCAATAAATTAAAAACCATAGCTACTCACTTATATATGAGACCCCAAAAAGAGTATTTATGGTTACATCTTTTATAAATTACTTATTACTTTCATTTAAGAAATTATTTTTATTTCTTTCAGACCAATTTTAAATAAAAGCTTGATTAAAAATATTTTATATTTTTTGAATTCATTTTAGGCTGGAAATTTAGGACTAAAAATCAATTACTGTTTTTTAGTCTGGAATATTGTTGAAAATATTACTAAAACCAATTACTGATTTTTAATTATGTGAGATATGCCACATGAGCAAAATTTATTCTAGGACATTGTTAATTGAAGGGCCCGGGCATCAAGATACACATTCCCGCTTTTACAAGTCCGTCAGTACTTGAGCATACCATAGTATTATATTACCATTGGAGTTATAGGAGTATGCATAATTTCTATTCAATCGGATGATAGGAAGTGGATAGAAATTTAAATACAAATTTTGAAATGGAAATGTCATGGTCTTTATTACATGCGTACTTATGAACAAAACAAGTTAAGTCAAAATTTTAAAAACAAATTTGTCCATTATTCTTTTAGAAATCATTACATATTATTTTTCTGTGATTAGATGTGTAAAAATTCAATGATCGAATTAAAATTTTCAAACCTGATAACGTGAATTGGAAGGAAACTTATTTGCGAGTGTTAAGTGTGCCTCAAGAGAAGTTAAACTGAAAATTACAAAGTAGTATAAAAACTATAATCGAAAATATTGAGGAAGATTTAGAAAATATTAGTTGGAGTACTCATTCTTGGCACATGTGAATTTTCGATATAAAACCATGATGAAGAAATTGCTGGAAATAAAAATAGACTGTGTGGTTATTTGTGTGACGTTATATGCGCCAGAGTTATGCATAACGGAGAGGTTAGCTGTGTTAGGGAGAGACAAAAATGCCAACAATTGACTAAGTGTTTCTAGTGAGAAATTTATAGGAAATATACTCTTTATTATTTCCCCATCGTCCTTTCTTTTAGCTGTTAAAACATACCCAACATTTTTTTGGAGATGATTTGATCGAAAGTGAGGGTTTATATAAAGAATCAACAAACAATAAGACATTCAATATCTGCAATTAAACATATTGTATTTAGTCTGGAACAAAAACTAATGTTAAACTAACAAAACTAACTAAGCTCCGTTATTTTTAACCGGTTGCAAAAAATCAAAAAAATTATTAATGAGCGTATCTTTTGGGAGGAAACGTTTTGGAAGGTATTGTTGTAACTTCTGGAAAACATTAACAAATGACTAAAGATGGGCTAATTTTTTAAGAAATAAATTTTAAGAAATTTTTTTTGGCAGAAATATATTTACGATTCCCTTCACACATCGGTATAACATCCTAAAAAATTGGCATGATACTATTAATGGTGTGGATTTGTATAAAAGGTAGATATAATTTTTTTTAAAAATTTATATATTATGTCTTATACAATGAATAGAATCAAACATATAAATGAGTAATACAATAAAGCCTATCAATTTCTGTCCCATTTATTTCCCGTTTTCCCACGGACACACCAAGCCATGTAGTTAAATTTTCACGAGATACTTACATTATGATGATCAGAACGTCGTAAACACATGTAAAAAGATTTTCTTGGTTTATTTATCAACAGGGGCAAACAATGCGTTGCTATTTGTAATGAAAAAATACTAATAAAATTTAAATAAAAATATAGTTATTTTTTTTAATAAAATTTTGATTATCAAAGTAACAGAATCTATAAACTGAACAGAAATATTTGCTATTATATATTCAACAGAAATAACAAAATAAGAATACGATGAATTAAAATGGGGTTCTTTATATTTATATCTTCAGTATCTCGTTTCTTTTATTCTTAATGCTTTTGTTTTCAAAAGTTAAATTTTTCTTGAGCGTCTATCAAAAATATAATATTTTAAGTGTCTATGTTTCTTGCAGAAACTAAATTAAAGCTATTTATTCTTCTCTACAAAAATTTAATTAATAACTTGTGTACCCGCAAAGGCAAAAAAAAAAAAAAAATGCATTAATATTTTATCATACACCTTAAATGAAATCAGGAAAACTTAATAACTTCCCCTTTCTTATTTAGAAAACATTTCAATATTCTCATGAAAAATTATACAACAAATATAAAAACAAGCTCAACCAGATTTTCTGTATGTTTTATTTTTAAACGAAAACAATAACCTTTTACTTTAATAAACAAATAAATTGAGCCGCAGTTTATAAACTTTACCATAAACGATATCCAATATAAATGCATCGCTTTATCGGCAACAATAATAAAAACCCTTCGAAATAAACTCTTCGAAAACATGTTTATCAAGATAACAAATTCAATTATATCCATCTTGTCCATTACCCAAACAACTTTTTTTAAAAAAATAATAAAAATGTGGAAAATAGGAAGGGAAAAAACGCATATAATTGATGACGGTGCGAATCTATACATTCACCATCATAATACTTTACAGCCAACGCGAATTTTAAAGTTGTTAAACATTCGATTTTATACAAAAGGTGAGGAGCCAGCGAGGAAAGAAAAAAAAAGTATTACTTTTATTGCCCCTAGCGTCTTCCAACTCCTCTGCAAAGCGTTATAAATCGTTTCCCTTTCTCGAAAATGAGTTTCACAGATGAGATTTCTTTTCGCAGGCCTTAGATTTCTTGCAGTTAATTGGGCTAAATGACAGACCGTGCTGCGATATAAATGGCGTGGAAGCAGAAAGCGAAGGCAATTACATTGTTTCGACAACACACAAAGGATGCTGATCACGTAGAAGAAATCATAAGCCGAGCCCTTCTCTGGTTTGGAATCGAAGATCTTTTTCTGTCCTTGTTTCAGAGAGACGACGTTATTAAATAATAAGTCTCGTAAATACTCAGGAATGGGGTGGGAAAATAAGATTCAGGTTTCGAATCGTGGAGACGATTGCTTTTTGGGAGTCAAGCTCAGGAATATATAATAAATTTTTTATGCTGATTGCCATTTTATTTTGATACAATCTGATGACATATGTGACACGTACTTTTTAATTGTAGATTGTATATATATATATATATATATAACTAAACAAATACTTAAATAAACACAAATTAGGAAGTTATCTCAATAATGGAAGTAATTAAAAATTAAAACAATAAGTAAAAAGTAAATAAGTACTGTACCAACGATCAGAAAGATATATACCAAGCCATATACAAAAAGTAGTAACGAATATTCATGTTTAACTATAAAAAAAATATATACAATATAAAATTCCAAAATAAAGTAAACCAAATTAAAAATACATTGACAACTATCAAAATTTTCAAAAAAATATAAAATTTTTAAAAACTGTATAAAAGACAAAATTTGAAAAGATAATAATGCTAGAGTATTTAATGTTGTAATAGACTTTAGACTATTAGGCTGGGTTATTCTAGCATTATTTGTCAAACACCTTCCACGATTTTTTACAATATATGCGAGTCTTTAATTAGTAAAAAGAATATTTATTTTGGAGCCTTAATTAAAGTTTACGTAATTCATTATATTGATTTTAGTGTTAAATTGTCTGGATAAAAATTCTATTTAAATTATTAAATTCATAATATGACTCTGAGGTGATTAAAATGTAAATGAACTTTCTATCTAAAAGTGGGCTTCTTATGGTAAACACGCTTCTAATTAAAAAGACTAAAGAATTTCAAATGTGTAATACATAACAATAAAAATGTAAGGTAATGATATATATCAACCTATTTAATGTAATTAATTGAAGAGTTTTAAATAACATAGTTTTAAATTACAGATAAGTTAATTATTCTTGTCATATTATTAACGAATCTGATGTTGTCTTTCAGTGTTTGAAATGTTAAATTAATTTAAAGTGAAATAAATCGTACATTTATGATTTTGTATATATTTGTTAAGACAGTTTAGCAAAGACGTTAGGTAAAAATATATAAATATTGCGTCAACTCTGTTGTTAAAATATTCATTTAAAATTCTTTTTCAACTGTAAGCATTCAAGAATTAATTTTTCTTCTTGGAATATCATTGAAATAATATGAATAGCAGAAGTATCGATTTTAGGCAACGAAAATTTAATTCCACTTGACAAATGAATGATCATACGTAAAAGAAAAAAACCTAGTAAGACAGAACATCGCTAAGTCGGATCTCTTTAACTTGGATATCCGACTAGCTCTGATAGGTCTGAAAGATTATAAAAATTTAAGGTATGATCTGTTAACTTCATTATCAGTATTTATTTTTTTCATCCACGTATTTTGAATTTTTTTTTTCTTTTTTGAAATCTTCCAACAGCTGAGATCGAATGAAAGGAAAGTGGGATGGGGGGGATTAGGCAAATATTTGATGCAAGGTCAACAGCACCTTAATCACGCCTCTTATCGCGAGTGACAAATGGCATACGGCGCTTCATTGTCTAAATGGAAAATGCAATAAAACCACTTTAAGTACCCTTCTGTTGTTCACAAAGTAAACGTCTGTAAATAACATTTGTAACATTAAATCTTCTGTAAATAACATTTGTAGTCGATTTGTTCAGTATAACACGTTCTCATACTCAATATTCGTACTCGTTTTTCTGTGCATATGTTTTACTTTATTTCATTTCTTCCCTTTCTCTCTTTAACACGTTTATTGCCACCGACGTGCGGGCACATCAAAATGGTAACATTTTGTGGGCTCTGGAACATCGGTTGACTATCATAAGTAAAATGTTTTATTTTTGGTCGACTGCTGAAGAAGACAGCCAGTGCTTCTTTGGTAATAAACGTGTTAACCCGGATCGGGTCTGATCCCAATTAGTTCGACGCAACGAGGTTTAGCTGCATAATGTAAATATATTTTTTAAATAAGAGGAGACTAGACTTTGGAATAGTGGAGTCGATCATTTCTTTAGTATCAGGCTGAATAATGTGCAATACATTTTTTTTTTGTGAATGCGAGTTTATTTTCATACAATATAATAAAATATATGGTAATATTACAGAAAAGGTGTAAATAATTATCTTGACTGCATTTAAAATATAAGTATAATGTAGTAAAATAAAGCAATAATATAATGTAGTAAAATAACTAAAAGTTCGTTTAGGTGCAAAAAGTGAATGTCATTTTTCTCATACAGAAAATAAAAGGATTTTATTCAGATAAATCTCGAATGATTAATCTCTAATTAAATATTATTACAATATCTGGAGAATCATCGTTCACCAACTAGGGCCTAGAGCGTTCTTTGATGTTCCCCGTCTGCTAATCAATTCTACATGATTCGTGATTTTCTGCTATGATTAGATAACGAGGTCGACACTTAAGCTGACTCTCTACTCTGCTCCACTAATTAAATATGAAATTTTCGTATAAACAAGAAAGTTATTTTAATTGTTAACGTATATACAATGAAGAGTTTTACATGAGTTACAGCTTTCATACCGTTAATTATGGATGTAAAAGCAGGCAGGACAGATCACTCCGAAAATATGTTTCGAATGAATATCTATCTATACATTGTTCAAAACCAAGCGGTATAAAAAGTATTGTTTAAAAAATGAAATTGAAAATATTTTATTTCTTGGAAACTCACATTCAATTGGAAGCTTTCTTTTAATGTAATAAAAACAGAACAGTAAAAAAAAAATTTAATCTGAAAAAATAAATTTTATTAAGTAATTAGTGAAATTAATTCTTTTTATAGCTAAATCAATAAAACATACTGTAAAATTGTCAGTATTACTTAAAATTGCAGATGAGTGATGCAATAAAAATTGGAATAAATGTAAATTTATTTATAACATGGGGCAAAAAAGATTTGTATTTATGTCTATGTAACATACATTTGTTTGGAGGTATTTTTGCTGAAATATCGGAACATATTGATGTTTATTAATAAATTTCAGGTGTTTAGAAGTTTTTGATAGTATATGTTACACTATTTAAAAAGTAACGACAGTTTTAGATATTATTTTATCGTATAGATTCGTGATTAACTTCCCCTCCTCCTTTCGTGAATTTATTTTTCTGGAAACAGGTTAGTTTCTTTTGAAACTAAAATCTCTTGTTATATAACTTCCATAAAAGAGATTTTCCTTTTTTTCTTAGTATATATTATTTTTAAAGATTTTGGTATGGATAAAAACGGAATAAATTAATATATAAAAAATAATTTAACGTCCCAGTCTCCCTTCGCTATAATTCAATTCCATCATTTCCGTTGCTTTATCAATTCCGTAATATCCATTGTATCATCGAACAGTTGAGGGAAAAGTTAATATTCATTTATGTGAAATACTTTTTCATGTGACCTCGTACGAAAATTAAGATTTTTGAAAGGAATTTATCGTTACTCTTATTTGTGTGAGGGAATTAATTACACTCCTTAATTACTTACCTCATACAACTCTAAGAAAAAAGTTATTTGAATAATTATTCAACAACGCAACCTTTACCAGTGACAATTCGAATTCGACAAATCCCATTATTCAAAATCAATCTCAATTTAATTGCAAGCGTTCCGCATGATATACATTTTCTCTCTCTTTCTCAACAATTCTTAATTACAATCTCAGGAAGAAAAACTAGGCATCTCAGATTTGTCATTCGATTTTTATCATGTCCCATTGCAGACTGATAAAAATACTCAATAACAACCAGTAATTATAATTCAATATTGGCCAATATTCTTTATTGGTGCAAGTCCTTCATACCGACACGGTCTATTGATCAACAAGAAGAAGCATTAAGGTGCATCCATCTTGGTCCGAAGAATCCTCCCCTTTAAATACAGGGTAAACACCCCTCAAGAAAAACAGTGCAGGTACCCCCGTGTGCATCCCCCTTCATTTTTGAAGCTATGCGCGTGTCTAGGGTGGATCAGACATTCCAAGGGGAGGTAGATAGAAACATATACAGGAGGAGGGGGAAAGAAATGAGATTCATATGACTGTAACATTCGAAAGTTGTCATCCTGCTTACATTATCGTCTGAGATCTCCGTCAAGACCTGAAATGGATGTTGCTGGTGCTTTGAAAGTCTATATTTACAAACGATATTCAGCTGGCTTTGAATATATGTAACATTTTGTGTGTGTGGCTGTAACAGTCTCTTATCGAATGGGTTGTATGAACTTATATTGTAGGAGGAGTGAACTTTTATTTCGGATTGACCTGCGGATAAATTTCATTAAATTACTTTTTTTAAAGATTTATAACCGAATGAATGAGTAAATGTACTGTTAAAATAAATTAAATAATGCAATGTTCGTTCTCAATCGTAATTGGAAATGTATTTTAAACTCATTTTGAGGAAAATTAGTCAAAAATTAATCAAAAATATTATAGATTCAGGTACGAGAAAACTCATAATACAACCTTAACGGAATTACCACGAATCATACAGTAATTTTTGACAGATGTAACGTTTTTTTTATACAATTTTATGTCGGTTTTAGTAAACGTTATTTATCTGTTCTATCCTTGATAGAGTTCCAAGAATCGGCAATCATTTTAATTAAATATGCTCTATTTTCCACTTAGGGGGAGATGAATCTGAATTACAATGTTAAATGCAAACATTGTTAAGTTTCAAACAAAGAACATGAGAAAAGATTTCTAAGAAATGCATCACGTCATACTAACAATTCCATGTATTTTTTTGGAAAAAGTTTACACTCATAAGCGATTAAAATAAACTTTAATTGTATAATATTTAAGTAAAAGCTTAAAAATCTGATTTTTATACATTTGTTAACGTAAGTGAAAATACGTTATATACTAAAATAGGATATTTTATTGCTCATTTTTAGCAGATTGAAAAAATTTGTTGCCTTAATTAAAAAAATCGCTTTTCTCTTTTATATTATTTTTGTTTTTATCTAAATATTTTTTTAAGAAAATGAAAGTTTAGCGGAAATAATTTCATTGACTGTTAAAAAGTTATATTTTGTTCCTATGGATTTTCATTGAAGAATTAAGAGAAAAAGACTCGCATTAAAAAAAAAAGGCACACACAGAGTTGTCAAGAGGAAAAAAAAAATATTTCTTCATAGATAACTTTAATCTTTCCCGCTTTGTACTCGTGCTGCCATCTGTCAGATCTGAAATGCGAAATTTTGAGATGCGGCTACAAAAGCATTGACACTTTTTTTTTAGCATCATATAACATATCCAGTAAGAAAGAATCAAAGCGATTACACGAAAAAGTGAAATAATGCTAACATTTAGGTTAGGTTCATGAAATTTCGTTTGATCGACTGTAAAACTTTTTTTTTTCAATGATGATGGTGCTTTGTCGATAGAAATGAAACAAGAATTGTATGAATAAATAAATTAAAAATGTCATCAGATCTTGTAATTGGATGGTGATCTCATAATAGTTATCGCTATCAGTTTTATACAGAATAGAAATTTATATAAATCATCAAAAACAATGAGATTTCTTAATAAATCAAATTGCTCATACTTTCTACACAAATTCTAATTTAGTTAACAATTGAAATGTTCATTTTTTTTTTTTCAAAATACAAACAGTTTTTAAAATTGATAAGGCATTTTTCATTTTTAAAATTATTTTATTAACAGAAGTTATTTTTTCTGTATTAAAGCTTTGTTAACGGAATGGAACTATTTGCAGATCTATTTGTAATCACTGTTACGCGATTTTATTTCTCCCTTTTTTTTCGCATTAAATAATTTTCTTATTTTCGATAGAAAGATGCCTCATTTTTATTCGTTTCTTGCCCTCGCATTCTTTTTTTTATTTCATTTTGGATTTATTGATTGCGAATAGTTGAAAAATTCGTAATTGTATTATATATCATGCAATGTTATTGGACAAGTGTCCATAATAATCATGTCCTAATTGGCTATATTTCCTAAATGATCAAAAATCCTTATTGACCATATTTCCTTAATAATCAAATGTCCTTAATCATCACGCGTTCTTACCACACGCACACACAACCTCTTACTTTAACAATTTTGATATATTTCTGATCTTCCTTACTAGATGCGTCATGGAATTTTTTAATGTCCTTACTAGTTCTCTTTCTACACAAATGATGGTTATGAAAGTCATTAATAGACACAGCAGTAAACTTACAAGACAATGGATAAGTTTGAGTTTCATTGATAATGTGTCTTTATGTGACAAATGATATTTTTGAGTTTCCTTACAAAACACATGATCATTCTGAGTATCCTTATAGATGCATCATGATATATTTGAATGCCTTGTCTAATACATGTTATTGTTGACTTTTTTTTTACCCAACACATGATAATTCACAGTGTTCTTGATAATTTTGTGTGTCCTTTCTAGGCACCTGATAATTCTGAATGTTCGCATTATATCCGTCATGATAATTTTGAATGTCCTTATTAAATACATCATATTATTTCTGAATTTCTTTACAAGACGCAAGGTAATTCTAAATGTCCTTTACCTGAATACAATAAGATATTTGTGAATGTCCTTATTATGATGATTTTTAGTGTTCTTACTAATAGATATATAATATTTTTAATTTTCTCTTCTAGAGACATAGTATTTCTCAATTTCCTTTCTCGATACCTGATAATTCTGAATGTTCTAAGCTAACTCATGATATTCCTGAGTATTCATACTAGACACAGGATAATTCTGAGTATCTTTGGTAACTTTGCGTGTCTTTACTATGCGCATGATAATTTTGAATGTCCTCCATCATAATATTTCTGAGTTTCCGTATTCGACACATGAAAATTCTAAATGTCCTTTACTGGATACATCAAAATATTTTTGAATTTTCTTATTCGACTTATCATGATAGTTTTAAATACCTTTATTAGGTACATAATATTTCTGAATTTCCTCACTAAGCGATGATAAGTCTGAGAGTTTTGAGCAGACACATAATATTTCTGAATCTCCTTATTAAATACATTATGGTGTAAATGATGCAATGATTTCGTCCACATTTCATGGACTAAGGCTTTGAACAGACTGAATCAAATAACTTATATCAAAATTTCCACTAACAAATGGTGAAGAACCACGTCCCGATTCCGAGAGTACAAAAAATCCATGCAACATTTCCGTGGATTGCTATCAACTGTCAGAGATTTATTGGATGCCCATTCCGAAAGATTTCTATCTCTAATGATAGGTCTGGGCACGTAATTTCGCAACTGCAAGCGTGCGTCACAATCTTTTTCGGAGAATGAAAATATCATGAGTCTTCCCGCCAAGCTACATTAATAGTCAGTTAGAAACTCACGGCCTATAGATTATATTTCTCTTCAGTTTGACGTTTAACAACACACAGAAGCCTGGAATAGCATTCTGAGTTTGATTAGATTAAATTATTGAGATTGAAAGGGATTGCAGAAGCAAGAACACTCGGTAAAATAACTAACTGCATGCTTTTCTGGATTGGATTTTGTACGATTCGAGAAAGTGTATCCTTTTTGTATCAATTTCGGAGGCAAACTCCAAAAGGAGAAATTGCAGTTTGAATGTTTTTATTTCTGTTTGTGCAAATGTGATTGTTTTTCCGAGTTGTAGGAATAAATCTGTGTTTGCAGGACCTTATCTTTATTCGTGCAAGGAATTCTTAAAAGATTCGCTTCTGTAGAGACAGTGGGAGATTTGAACTTGTTTCTCCTTACATCATTATTCGATCAATTCTATTTCTTCTAGATAGTCCTTGAAGATAGTGAATCTTAATATGTAAGAACTGAAGTGAATTGCATCTTTCATGTATAGTAAAACTCCTTTTAGAAGCACTCGAAAGGGGAAGGAGAAATAAAATAAGTTACATGTGTGAATTTATTCTCGTGTGTAGGAAATATTACTGCATCTCATTGATATAGAAACTGGCATTGAATTTAAGTTGAGATATTCCCAGTTTGGCTTTAGCTTATAGGTTTTAGTTTGTAACTCCCGCTGTTTATTACCTTCACGTCATTACTAATTTTAAGGGATCTTATGGCCCTTAAACTTCAAAACTTATGACATTCTGAAAAAAAAAAAGTATTAAAACCTCATTTTTTCGGAACATTTTGGTATCAAACGCTTAAAGATACTATTAAAATTCCAGAGTTAACACGAAAAAATTAATCTTTGTTTTACTTTTTTTTTTTTTGCTGTTAATTTTCAACTTACACTTTCTCAAAACACTTTTAGCTTGAGCGCAAGATTTCTCAGAAACTATTAATCACATTAGTGTGAAAGTTCATACATAAGTTCAAAATGATTTTGTACTTATATATTAAATTCAGATAAATTTTTAATGGAAAATATTTGTATGAACTTTAATTGGACTTTTTCTTAAAATTCCTTAATTTTCCACATAAGTGTACTACATCCCCTCCCCCCCCCATTTTTTTTTAAAGAATGTATAACGTTGAAAATGGAACGTTTCTTACAAATAAAATAACATTACATTTGTAAATTTTATCATTGTTATACATTCAGAATCTCGCATGTTGTAAGACACTGATTTCCATAATTTTGAAATATACTTCGTAGCAATTTAAATTTCTTCATTACTTTTTAAGATTTCTTTAAAATTATTTGAAAATATTTGAATACAGACGTTTTTTTCGCATACACGGATAAGAATTAACAATCCTTCGACCCCTTCATAGAAAAGAGTCTCATATTGTCTATTAAAATTGCTTAACAATGATACTAACTGTTTTTATTTACTTTTTAGTACAAGATCAATTGATAATATTATTTCCTCTGTAGTTAAAATTTCTAAGCTCTTTTGAACTAACGTTTTTAGAGTATAGTTTTAATTCTTCTTTTACCAATTCACATGAGTTCGAGTGAGTAGTCTAACTGAAATTGAAGGTTTGAGTCCTGGTCCCTTTTTCTGTCTCTTCTAATATTCTTCTGATTTCTCCTCAGATTATGAACACCTGGTTTTCTCGTCTCACTTTGATTCATATTCACTCTCACTAATTTTACTATCCAATGTCTAACTCTGCTCTTCGCTGCTTATTAATCTAAATTATCCAATCCATTCACTACACTTCATAACTTCAATCTAATCTATATTAATCACGCTTTATTATTTTTTTTGGGGGGGGGGAGGGGGAGGAGTTTCCTTTTATATCAAAGATATCAAACAGGAAAGTCTCCGAGGTATGTCGAAGGGAAAATCACGATAGAGCCTACTGTTACACTTTATTATTTTTTTCTCATTTATTCATTATTTAATTTAATGTTAAAAAATAAGATAATATATTCTGTTTGTAAAACTTTATAGTTAATAGTTAGAATTTTTTTTCTATAAACAATTTTATTCGTTTCACTTTATTTCATCAACCGAATTTGCAATCAAGAATATTTATTTTAATTTGTAGCACTTTAATTCATAAGCAGATTATAGAATTCTGCGAGATTTTATTGATTCTTTAAACATTTTAGTTTCAAAAATTATTTCTTGAGTTTTCTTGGTGATAGAGTTTTAGTGCTCTTTGTGAAATTCTTAAACCTTAACATCTTTTTTATGAAACACTTTGAGGAATATTAATTTATCCCTGGTGTGGGAAAATTTGTGCATGGAATGTTCCAATATTTATGAAAGTTATTCAATAAAAAAATACTATTTTTAAAATAAAAAAATATTAAAAAGATTGCACTGAATAATGAATTTGATTCATAATATTGAATTTATAAGTGATGATGTTATATATTTTTAAGAATGTAATTTTTAAAGGGGTAAGATTATATTAACTGGTATAAATATGGGTCAGTAAGGATAAATATATATTTTTGATTCTAATTACCTTTAAAATATTTTACATTTTACTTATGGAAGATAACATCTTGCTCTAAATTTGATAAAATTCCCATATATCTTATCCCAAACTTCTATTTCAATCTTATAATTCTGTGGAAATCCAGGGGATTTATAATAATTTCGAATTATTATAATTCCGTGGTCAATTATAATTTTTAGCTAGCTTGGACTAGGACAGCTTCTACAAGTCCCCATCCGTTAACCATGGCAAAGTACGCCACCTAAATTTGAGACACGGCAAAATGATGAGGTAGATACCAGAACCATCACTCCTATTTTTACATTCATATCACGTCAACGTGAAGACTTTGAGTCTTTCTAGGTTTATAGTGCATCAAGTCCTTCTTCATGATGAGTCTTAAGGTTTATTGATAGTTTATAAGCGACCCCTGGAGCAAGAGCTTTTGGCGAAGGTCCTGGTAATTTTGAGTCGCGGTCCCATGATGAAGTCAATGCGATGACACTTCACTTTCCAAATGTATGCCATGCCAATTTGAGGCCTTTCAGCCTCAACAGATTGAACATGCATTGAGCACTTTTTCAAGACGAGGCTTCAGACACGTTTAAAATGCAACGCGAGGGCTATTGGTGATGGACCTTATACTTTTGAACCATGATAGCTGATGAGGTCCACACTTGAGTTGACATCCCTACCCCCTTGCTTTCCATATTCCCACCCCGCTGACGCGATATCTCTGAGAACTAATGGATTTAATGCGCATCAGCTCATTTATCCGACGTGTCTTGACTGGAAGCAGGAATCGAGCACGCAGCTCGATGGTTTGGTACCTTGACGGCAAAATTGTTTGATACCTTTCCAATGTCCTTATCTCTTCTATTGATAATTTTGATTTTTTTATATTAATTTTTTCATTTATTTAGTTGTTTTCGGAAATTTATCTGTAGTATATAATGTCATTATTTTAGATTAAAATTTTTATTTGCAATTGTTATTCATTTTTCTTTCTTTGTAGTGTTTCATTTGTATATCAAAAGATTTGGCGTACATGTTTCTACTCACTAGAATAGTACCAATGTCTTCTTTAATATATATTATTTCATGATTATTCAAATTTATTTCTCAACTTGTTTCTCATTATAATGTTTTGCTTATTTATATTTAAATTTCAAATTACACACACACATTTATACATATATACACACTCATAATTATACTTACAACAAATGCTAAATATATGAAATATGTAATAAAAGCTGAACTTACTTATTATAGTACATTAAGTTACCTCGCAACTGTTAATTTAACTGTACAAATTATTAGCCATATTTTATTATAAAAAGAGACCTATATGACATCTTCTTTCTTAGTTTTCTCCTTACTTTTATCTAAAAGCGATTTCTTAACAGCTGAAGATGAATGATAACCTGTAACGGTTGAAAAATCAATCTATAATTAAATAAGATAGTTCCAGAAGAAGACCTTGAGCAACGAAAAGTAGCTTAATTTCCAAAACGAGGAAAGGATTCCCTATGTGTGTGGTTTTTAATCGAACTCCAATGATATTTAGCGAACATTTCGAAAGTTCACAACCTTTCTTTTCTTGGTATAAATTGCTAGTAATCCATCCTCTTCTCAAAACATCTAACAATTTAGCACAACTGTTGCAAGAACTAGGGTTATTATCCAAAGTGAACAAGGCTCCGAAGTATTTTTAAGCAAGGTAGAGAGAAAAAAAAATCACAAAACAAAAGTTGAAAACCTCTTTTTCTCTGTCAGGGGTACCACATTTTGGCGGGGCCGCCATAAATGAATCATAATTATACTTAAATAAAAAGATAGCAACGCGGCATTTTTAACAAATAACACCAGTAATTCAAAAATGTCCCTGATCGTGGAAAAAAAAAATATAAAGAAGAAGACTGGACAGTTCTTGTGTATCATTTCCAGCTAATCCATCCTCTTTTTTACTAGAAGCGTAGATGCAATTCACAAATTTTTTTTTCGGAACTCTGTTTGTAACATTGGGCGTGTCTTTCATAATCTCTCTAATAACAGGTTAAGTTTTAGGAGAAGAAATGGCGTAGGGGGGAACTGCAAACAAAAATTGGGGGTATGAAAAAGATAATGCCGTGCGGTTTTCCGAGCTGGTATAAGTAAGGAAGGAAAAGGGAAGGGAGGTAGAGAGAGAGAGAATCGTTTGCGAGAACCTGTTTTTGGAACGAGGGAGAGGAGGGGGATGACACTGCATACAGTTGGTGATTGTTTCTACTCAACTTTCAGCATTATGCCTCTGAATTTCTTTGCCTTAATTTATGCGAGAAAGTTTCGCTATAAACATGAGATGGTCGAGGGGATGGGGACGGAAAAGAAGGGGGGAGTTATAATACAAACGATCGCACCTGCCGTCTGTGAGAATCGTCTGTGTTAAGTAGCAGTGAATGCCATACGATATAATCGGTTTTGCCGTCATCTTGGAGATGTGTGCTTGTCCGATAGCAAGGGTAAAAAAAAATAATAGACATGGAATGTTTTGTTTTAGAAAGTTGCATGTCAGTAAACATTCTCAAAATGAATTTTGGTTTTATGATTTTATTACTTAATCTTGTTTGATGTCTTTATAATTCTGTGAGTAAAATTTTTAATTTGTGTTCGCTTGTAGGAAATGACCAAGGTTAGATTAAAAATAATAATTTTATTTGTGAGACTTGTGAGATTAATGACATCTCTGACGAATAATTAAATTCAGTAATAAAGGAAAAAAATGAATGTTTCGTTCGTTGAGGTATATTTGTAATTCAAATCTAAAAATTTCAACAATGAAAGATATTTTCAAAATAATAATGGTAATATAAACTTCACCGAAAATTCTTATGTATCTCATTTTCTCATTTGAGAAGCTGGAAATGTCAAATAAAAAATTTAGTAAGTTTTTATTATATGAAGTCAACATTTTGTTTTACGAAGGCAACATTTGGATACTTTTTATATGTTTTTTTTTAAAGATGGAGTTATAGAGATTGCATTTAAAAAAAACTTCTCATAATTTGCTCAATTTTGTGATACTATAAAAATTTCAGAAATACACAAAAATTTTATATCAGATAGAGAAAATTTATTCTGATACAACAATGAATTCGAACTCAAAATTTTATTTTACGTATAATAAATTAAATTTTGAAAATGTATTGAAGAAATTATGAATAATGTCATAAAATTAAAAGAGTAGATACATAACATAATGATAAACTCAAAATTCATGAAAGGCTCTATTTCATTTTTAACTGTAATTAACATTAAAAGCATTGCAATAACAATTAGATTGTCATTGGTTACTTTTCTTTAATAAATAAGAATGAAGAGTAGATTCGGACAAAAATTGAATGTTACAATGCTTATGACACAAAACAGGATGCAAAAATATTTAGATATTCTATTTGATAATTTATTGAATAAATTTCTTACTTATTGATTATTTCGCATACTATTTTTTTCTATTTATTTCGTTGTTATCATATAATTATTTTTGATACATTAAGAAATGTTTATTGATCGGAAGCGAAACTACGAATTGAATATTCTTGTATTTTTTCACAAATCATTGTGTAATAAAATTTTTATTGTTTTTTTAAAATATTGTTTATATAGATGCAATATTAACGTTACAATGTTACGAGAAGAACGATGTGGTATTCTCTTTTGTCATATTCTTATGTGTATGTATGTGGTTTAACTTGAATGAAAATATATTCCCATGCCGAGTAAAGACTGACGTGTGAGGTTCTTTAGTTAAGAGTAGTTTATAAAATATTGACTGCATAATAACTCCTAAGAGAACTAAAGAAAATTTAAGTTTTTATTAGACTCCTAACACAGTACTCTCTCCAGAATCTAGAAGATATCAGATTAGAGCATTGCCGAATCATTGAAAACGTCGGATTGCTGGAAAAGCACTAAAAACAACGCCTTTAAATATCTAAAGCTATGCATTATCATAAAACACTTCAAACACTACACGCGTGCAAAGTGTCGAACACACGAAATAAATTACAAAATTGCACTACTAGTAGGGCTAGAAAAGTGAAATTCTAGATTATAAAAGGGAGTAGGGTATTACGAAAACGATGCAGAATTTCAAATCTTCTTTGGTATTGAATTTTTTTTTTACTATGTTATCCTTATGTTTGTTATTATTTTATATTTTATGATTATTATTATTTATTCGAACCTTAACCTTTGAAATGAAGCTCAAATAACACATATTTTCTTAACGGTTTCGCAACAAAACCGTAAAAAAAAATGGTAAACATCTTCTCCATTCAAAAAGACCTCGAAAACGTGGTTGAAACACCTACCCCTAAGCACCGGCAACTATCGTTTGGTAAAAGCGGGAGCGTCATTCTCTTCCTCCCATCCATCCCTCTGCTCCTCCCCCGTTTGATTCTTCACCATCCCCCTCGGCAAGGGGGAAGGAGAGGAGGGGTGCAGCAGGAAGGGAAGGTATTGGACGATTCGCGGGAGAAGGTGAGTTCAGTGCAGCTTGGTGCGTTTTCGGCCCAAAAACTCTATTCAAGCTCTCGGCCCTCGAGGCAGAAGCATCCTCGCGCGGTGGAAGCCCGGCCACCCCCTTTTCTTCGTTTGTTTACCTCGCTTCTGGAACGTTTTTTTGCGCGTTCGATTTTGAGCATCTAACCCTCGAGCTGTGGGCCACAGGGTTCAAGAAAAGTGGACATTCGAAGTGATTTTGATTTTTTTTTAAAAAAATACTCAGACGATAATCGGAGTGTGAAGGAGGACTGCGTGATTTTCGATTGTCGCAGTTTTTGTTTGCTATTGTGCGACATTATTTGATCTTGTGTGTATCTACGCAATTATGTTGTGAACGAGCTTTTATAATAAATTTGTGAATAAAAGTTTTCTCCAACACACCAGCTTTTTGTGAATATTCATCTGAAAGCAGCTTTATAACTTTTTTAAATTGACGAATATGCTGGTGTAATGATGCTAATTTGGTGAAAGCTAATGATGTGAAACAAATGACTTTTTTTAAGGAAGCTAATTGATTGAAAATACTATAAAATAATATCTATCCATAGGATTTGTTTGTAGAACTTGGTTTTTGAAAATTTAGAAAAGAACTTAAGAATATACTGATGTTCTTTAGTAAACAGCTCTGCTAAATTTAATTTTCTTGTGCGACAGCAAAAAGCTCAAGTAAACAAATAGCGATTGCTGATATTTCATTGCTGATTGAATTCTATTAAAGAAGATTTAAATTTCATTTTTGGCACCGTAAACGTGCAATATGAAAAAAAGAATAATCTAGCGTTTTTAGAAAATTGGAACATAATTAGTGATAAACTACTTCTGCAGGTCATCTTCGATTCATTCAATCCAGGTATTCGATTCACATCTTTAAATAACATTTGACACATTTATACCGAACAAGAAGACGAAAGAGATTCAGTAAAGCCTTCTTTAGAAGAAAGCTCACTTTTCCATCGGAAGAGAGAGAAAGAGAGGACTCTCGCGTCAACTTGTTGCAGATCTCGTTTTCTCCTCCCTTTGGCGGACCATCCCTGATCGGACTCTGGCAGACGATTTTCGTCGATCCTCCATGCCGGACTAGCTGGCGAGCCCCGCCACGCCACCAGAGCGCGATCCCACGTTGGCCGAGGTGCACATCGTGGGCGAATCGGGGGACCAGCCCCCCCGGGACACCTGGGACATGCTGATGGCCCAGTTGCAACACTCATCGGACATGGTCAGCTCTAGGAAGGGTATGGAGGGAGAGGGGATGACTCCTTTCTCTCCCACGCAAGCGATTGCCGCCAAAACAGGCATCAGCAGATCCCAGTTTTCATTACCCTATGATGCTGAGGTATGATACCTTTTTCTTTGGATGATTATTCTTATGTTTAAATTTGAAATGAAATATCGGTCGATTTTATTTTGTATCTGACGGAAATTTTATATGAAAGCGATTCTTTTTAAATGCTTCAAACGGCTTTTGCGTGTGTTTTTCATTGTTGATATTATTTATAGTTATAATTTTGTTTTATGATGATTGATTAGAAAATTTTAACTATGGAATTTTGTATTTAAAATATTTAATAATTTTCACGGTAGTCATTTCAATCGTTACTGCTTTATTATTTTTTTAAAGCTCTCTGAACATTTAGATATTGAAGTAATGTTTGAAATTTATTTTTGATGTGCTTAATTTATTGTAATTGAAATATATACTTAGCATATTAATTTAATCCTAAAAGAATAATATTGAAATTCTAACTTTATAAGATTTTATATCTTAAATATTTATATTCAAAAATCAACAGTGTATCGATTTTACAGTTTTTATTTATGATTTCAATTCTTACCGAATATTTGAAATTATATACAGGAACTTTAAAAAAAAATGTCCGTTTGAATATTTCTTGAATTACACAACAAAAACTTTAAAATTAAATTTCGGTTATAGCTTTCCAATTAAATCTTGAATAAATAAGACTTGAAATTTTATTTTAGACATACTTACAGTAATTTTGTTTCTTTACTCTTTCATGGTATTTAAAATTATTATTTATACATACAACAAAAACAGACGATTTTGAAACTGTGTCCTAAAATTCTGTTTTAACAAAACTCTCAATTTTTGAATTGTTATATATGGGTATTGTTTACCAAGATGCTTTAACATGCGTTCATGCGGGAAGCAATAATTATTTCACAGGTAACTGACCACTATTTTTGTAAAACACTGAATCGAAATATTTTTATTCAAAGCTTTTTCATTGCTTTTGTTTTAGAACGCGGGCATTTTTCCAACTTTCTTTTCTTGTTCGTGTGTAACGTATTCTCTTTTTTTAAACATACAAACCTGATTTTTTTTTACGAATTATAAGTTGACGAAAGTCTGATATATTTACTTTTATTCCTGATACTGCATTGGTTTAGCATTGGTTATCAATCAGCCTTTTAGAGCGCGATGTTTTTTTTAAACTAGTCATTTTTAAGTTTTACTTAAATAGAATTCTAAATTTAAAAGTGTATATTAGAATCGTGTGGTAAATATGCCTCAGGTAAATAAACTTAAATATGCGCAGTATTGATGATTTCAAAAGAATCATACTTGTAAAAATATGACATAATATAACATTTAAAAAAATAATTTAGAATTATTACAAAGTAACAGAATAAAATAAGATAGGGAAAAACCAATGTACTCAATATATACAAATAAGTAATTTTGATGGATAAATTGTTAATATGTATTTTGAAATTATTGAATATAGCATTAAAAAATTTATACTTCTAATAAAATAATTAATTGTAATGAAGAGTTAACTTTTCTTTTCCTTTTAACGCTTGGATGATTTTTTCTGATAATGTTTTCTAAAAACTCAGTTGTTTTTTGAGAAATTCTACTCGTTTAAATTTCTGGAAGAGAAAAAAAATGTTAATTAAATTTATTAACTTATTTTTAATTCGAAATACTTGATTTACAAAACTAAAATTTTCACTATCTGTATTCTTTAATTAGAAACGATGCTAAAACCCTTGAAGAAAAAACATCAATTTTAGAATAAAATATGAATTTCGGATCAATAAGCCAAAAATCAAAAACAATGGCAGATCCGTAACATGCCTTTATCACAACGATTGCAATGAATTAATTAAGTGTGCTTTTTATAAATACAGGAAGCCTCCGAATAACATAGCTGTGAAATCCCTAAAAATGCCGTGTTATGTAAATCCGTGTTGTACTAAACAAAATACTAGTTCGAAACATGGAGTTAGGTTCCTAAAATTGGGAAAAAATTAAATTATATTTTTATAATAAAGAGAAGCATATTTACTACAGTAAATTTCATACAAAGAATTACATATTACAGTAGAACCTTGTTAAGTCAGACCCTTTTAACCCGGATAGGTCTACATGATGAATTTTATTCAAAAGAAAATGAGTAACTATCTGCACATTTCCGTAATAACATTTATTTGTTTTATCCTCTTATTTTGAAGAATCACTTTCTGTAAGGAAATTTGCTAGAGCCCTGAATGTATGAAAGACATTCTTGTAGGGTGAATTTAATAAATATTTAGAGCAAAGTCAACAAAACCTTAGTTACACCTCTTATGACCTGAGACTAATGATATTCCATGTTATATTGTACTTAGTGAAAAATGCAATAAAACTATTTTCAGAACCCTTCTATTGTTCAAAAATAAGCGTCTGTATCTTCTGTAAATACGATTCATACTCATTATGTTCAATATAAAGAGGATTTCTTTCAAGTAGAGGTTTATTTCATTTTCCGAATCTTCAGTTAAACCGGAGTTTTGATATCCCGGATCGGTTCTGGTCCTAATTAACGCGACTGGAGATAAATGAGACTCCATCTGCTAGAAAAAACGAACATATTTTATATTTAAATAATCTTCATTTTTTTTTCAAATTAAAAGCTTCAGAAGTCCTGTTTGAGCACTAATATATTTGTATAGTTGTATATCATTTTAATTAAAAAAATCACATTTATAAACATAAATAACTATACATGAGCCCTCAATAAACAACCGCTATATTTACGTTTGTAAGTAATATCTTTATTTTCAGAAACATCTTGCATAAAACCTGCAGTATTTGTAACTGTAAAAAAGTGCAGACCACTTATGAACTAACATTCTACATACTGAACATAAAAACAGTTTCAAAACATTAATGTAGTAAAATTTCTTAAAATTTGAATTTCCTGACTTAAATTTCCCATAAATTTTACTCAATAACTATGCAACATCTAAAACTTTTAAGTTGTTTAAAAAATTATGTTCGTTGTGTGAAAGAACTTCGTTTCATAATGTGCAAAATATCAGCACTACGTATAAAGTAGTTTTTGAGTAATAAGTACTAGAATCCTAATATATATATATATATATATACACACATATACATATACATATAGTAGTGCCACTTATAAGGCACATCTCCAAAGAAAAGCCTCCTCTAAGGGATCATTCCTTTGCTCTTGGTTTTTTTGAATAGTATATGTATTTATCTCTTATTAAGAGACAAAATCTCGGTCCAACGAGTGTCCCTTTATTGAAAGGTACTACTGTATTTCTTTTTTCGATAACTTGTCACGCGTGCTTACATTTTTAAAATTTAATCATCTAACGTTATATTTATCACATTTTCATAAGCAATGCATCTGCGAAACAACTTAATTCCCTTTTATTTTTTAACAGCAAGATTTAAAAATGCTGCATTTGAAGCATTTTAGTCTCTCAGTTACTTTAACGAGATTTAACAGTAATAAGTTATAAATAATTTTTTCTTCGTCATCGCTATTGAACATCGTTAAACAAGTATTCGTTTTTTTTTTCCTAACAAAATATTCTTATCTTCTGAAATTTCTTCAGCATTATATTTTCTACAATATGTTTTTCGCAAATACAAAATTTTAAAATGCACTAAATATTCCACGAATAAAACTGATTTCGGATTTTAGTAAATTTCAAAACTCTGCAGGCTAATCTGAAATAATATCCGCACTCGAATGAAAAACGTTTAACTAGATATCTTGCGTACAAAAAAGTGATTATTTCGTACAGTATGGGATTTCCTCGTTTCGAATTATGCTCTTAAGCAAATTAAAGTAATTGAGACGTCTTCGAATGAAAAACCGAACTTATTTTATTCCAAGTTTAAATACTCTTCATTTTTTTTAAAAACTAAACTCACAAACATAATAGAAGTAATATTTTAATATTGAGGTATATATGTACTGGTGTTATTTTTTATGCAGAGAAAATCACATTTGTATTCATAAATAATTACATATAATATTAATAAGCAATACCTGTACTTACAATACTATAAGTCATGTATATACTTACAGATACATCTTATATAAAATCTACTGCTTTCATTACTTCAAAAGTCTGCAGAGTAGTTATAAACATTACATTCTATACACTAAACATAATAATAGTTTCAATACTTAATTTTTGAAAATTTAAAAAATTTCGAATTTTATATATGGGATTCATAATTCCCGTAATTTTATAACAATATTGTGTAATACATAAATCTGTGAGGTTTTAATTAGAAAAAACTGTGTAGGAAATAACCTCATTTTATAATTTGTGAAACGTCAGCATAATGGGTAAAATAAATTCTGAAGAAAGAGAGGTACTAAATCCCTTAAAATGTATAAACATTTGAGGAAAACGCAAATACAGAGACATTTTTTCTCTATGCTGTTTTCTCTAAGAGTGTTTACAATTTTAAAATTTAATTTTTAAATGTTCCGTTCGTCAAATAAGGGATCGGCAATTCGTTCCTCATTCTTTAACAACAAAATCAAAGAATGCAAAATTTGAAATATTTTAGTGCTTTTGTTAACATTAAACTCTGTACGGAGCTAAATCACAAACCAAGATAGAAGGAAATCGCGTTATAGAATGCTGTGCTTTTATCCTTTTTGTGCTAGGCTTTCCTCCTACTCTCAAACCGTTTTATATAGAGGTTATCCACACATGTGAAAACGTCTTCCATTACCGCGAATGAAATAATCGGTAATCATTCAAGGTTATCACACATCTTAGAAAATTATGTTATATATCTAATGAAGGTTGAATTGCCTATAATATAAGTAAATTCGATAATTATTTTTAAAACTGATATGCAGCGGCGTAGCCAAGGTGGGGGTGGGGTCAATAATAACTACAATTTTATCCATTTATTATCGTGTCCCCACATGACACGTGTGGGGTGGTTGCATGTTAAATCTGGTCGAGGTTACAAGTCCTCCTGTTGGTGTGGAGTGATTGTTTGGAGAGGGAGGTGCCAGCTTAAGTATCCTCGTCACTTCACCGAAATTGAAGATTACTAGGTCCGTCTCCAATAGCCCTTGTGTTGTCCTAAGTTAACGTTAATAAACAATCTTTAATCTTATAGCAACGTTTCAACATTTTGTATCACGAAACCAGCGATTGCTATTTTAGAGCCTTTTAATGATTAATTATTAAAATAGAGTTATTTCAAAAATGATAAACCACATGTATACATATACATAAATATTTTTCAAATTTTTACGATACATTTTTGTTGATTTTAATTTTCATGGATTATATAATGCTCCTCGTGCAGTAAAAAGAATTTTCTTTTTAACTATTCTTTATTTTGAGTTTAAAATTTATATTGCAATTTATGTAACGGAAAGTATGCAGGAAAAAATTATTTTTCAAACATGTGGATGTACAATTCTTTAAAAACTGTTAATGTATAATTTTTGACAGAAAAGTTTTAATGGAACAAAAAAAATATTAACAGGTTGTGTCGTAAAGGATAAGCATAGTTACAGGCACATGTTATAATTACGATCTATAATTTCATAATATGTATTTTTAAAACTATCGCATTATTGTGACTATCATGCGCAATTGAATCAAATCGATACCTTTAGTCAAGTTTTAAGGAAATTAATTATTTAATACGATTTATTTCGTTTATCAATGAAGTTGAATTTATTACTAATTGATTTTTGTGCACAAGTTGCATATTCTCTGATTAAGATAAATTAATATTTGCTGTAACTAATAGGCTATTTTAATTAGGATTGAATGATCGGAAACAATTCCTCCTTATGCTGCTTCTGAGATGAGGAAATATGTATTCTGGAGTTGCAAAACGGATAAATTTCAGAATTATTTATGTCTTTCGACATCCAAAATTAATTCATCCGGATTAATAAACCAAACTTTTATTTAAACAAGGAAGAAACAAGGAAAAAACCATTTAAATGTCTGTATGAATATTCATGTATTTCAAATTTATTATAGAATAGAAAGAAAACAGAAGAGAGATTTATACAAAGAAATTTATGTACCAACTGTTTTTATACTTATACTAACTTAAATTGTTATAAGTGAATAATGACATCACTGTAATTAAAACTAGAAATATTTAACTTTGTCAAAAAAAAATTCACACATAATATTTGTAGTTGAGTACATTTTAGTGTAAATTTTTGTAATTGATATAGTTCTTTAGTTTATAATAAATAAAATTATGCAATTGTGTAGATTTGAGAGGTATGGTTATTATTATAAGAAAATGTGATTTCAGTGTACAAAATATTAACAACACACTATTTCTAATTTGAAGAGCTACGGTTACAAAATTAAAGAAGTTATAGCGTTTTTTGGACAAATTAAATAAAAAATAATATTTTAAGACTTATAAAATTATTAATGCTAAATGTGATCATCTCCGGTAACATGAACTGTATAGAGTTAATAGAACTGAGCCCACAGCCCATGTCTGGTATTATACAGTTTGAATGAAAGTTGTTATTCGTATTTTTAGTTCGACAATTTTCGCTAGTTGTGTCGGAAAAAAAACACTCAATATTTTACGTAGTCCTTAAGGAAAAATACCAGGGGGGGGAGAGAGGCTAAATTACAGATTTTTTTGCGTACTGAATAAAAGAGCTATAAATGAAACCATTCATACTGTAACACCGCACACCTAAGAAAGTATGAGATGAGTTTTATTATCGACTGGATATCATTCGTTTTCCAATGAATGTTTATAATTTTATAAGCTTTTAAGTGTTATTTTTAATTAAATTTATTCAGAGAATCTAATAATAATAGATATTCAAAAACGTGATATTTTTTGTAAACACTCTTGAATTATAATAAACTAATCAGACGACTGTGAAGATTTTATTGAAAAAATGCAGGGTTATTCAAAATGAATAGTCTGATTTCAAAATTCCATATTTTTATTAATAAAGGACACAAAAAGATAATACATGAGTGCAAAGGGAAAATATGAAAGTTTTTTTTACAAGTGTTCGATATAAGTTCCTTTAGTTACACGTATAATGTTAATTTGGTAATTAAACTCTATCCAAACACGTTGTAAAATGTCAGTAATAATTTCTTTTACAACAGCAGAAATCCACTGTTTAAGTTCAAATAAATTTGCGGGTAGTGGTGAAGCATACACTCTATCCTTTACAAACTCTTAAGTAAAATAATCGCTTGGGGGCTACATCAGGTGATTTAGATGGCCAGGTGTGTAACATAATATGTCATGCGGTCCCCTGTAACCAATCCAACTGAGAAGTAGTTCTCTGAACAGCAACGCGAAATGACTTCATGAAGAACTCACGAATGCCATCTATTATTTCATTGTAAAACTTCCACATTTTCCCTTTGTATTCATGCATTACTTATCATTCTATGTTGCTCCTTTTTGAAAATATAGAATTTTGAAATCTGAATCAAGGTTTATTTTGAATAGCCCTTTATATCAGATTTAAAATCAGATGTAAGAATTATATACTACAATACATACTGCTATAAATGAAAGCTATTTAAATTGTTTTTATATTTATAGGGGTACAATAAAATTTTAAAATTTCAACCAACAGCAAATTACATACATTTTAAATTTGGGGTAAGCAAAATTTATTTCTATAATACTGTTTCCATTTCTGTGTTGAATCTCAATAAAAAAAATTACACTTTTAAGGAGTATTACCACTAATGAGATACTATTTCTTCATTCTAGTAAGATAAAATAAGAAACTCCATTGAGTTTAACAAGACGAATTGAAGGAGTTTTAATCACTGTTATAATTAAACTAATTATCCTTTGATTGTCGTTAATTAATTAGCTTTGAAATCAAGGCAGTAGGATAAAGTATTAATTTTGAAATATTTTTAAAAAAATTTTCTCTGACTTGTTACATCCAACGTTCATAATTTCTTTCGTGATAATTATTCGATAAACTGATGAAAATATTTCAAGGAATATATTTTAAGTCTTCTTACGACGTAAACAGTTTTGTTCTGTCAATTAGTACTAAATTTTCTTATATAAACATATGTAATTAAAAATGATCAGTTTATTGATTCATCATAATAATATTTTTAAGTAGGAATCCTTGAAAAACAATGAGTTTTTCTTCTGTTCCGTGTTAGTAATACAATTTAAAAAAACTCAGTAACAGTTACACGTTCAGCTTTCAGGTGCATAGGGATATTTTAATAATCGATTTAAACATTGAGTATGTTTATTTAAATCTGATATTAATTCTAAAACTAAGTATTACTAAGCAGGAACCCATGAAAAACTCATTAACAATTACACGTTAAAAGAACTTTTCACAGGGAATCGATTTATTAATTTAATAATCGATTTAAACTAATAAAATTTATATAATTCTAATATTAATTCTAAAGCTAAGTATTACTATACAAGAACCTGTCATAAGTGAATGAACTTTCAAAATTTTTAAATTTGAGTTTTTTCACAGACAGTTTAAAATATTCAGTCTAATACGGTCTAAATTTTATATAAATTCCGAAACTATTTTAAAATTTTGAAATCCGAAAACTTATTTAAAAATACCTGATAAAATTTAGAGAAAAAAAGCAAAAACTAATCTCTTCTTAAGGTATCTAATATTCAACGTTGAATACGGGCATCTATCTCATCTCCTACCCCTCCTCTTTTTACTTATTTTCTACACACATGAACATCAATAATTCAATCCTTTTCCCCAAGTTTACATCAAATGGTGTGCAGATTAAAAATAGGGGAATATGAATGTAATAGTATATAAATAATGCACAGTAGGATCACATTTAAATGACGTTTGAGATATATTCCTAGATGACACATATTAAATGAAATAAAAGTTCAATGAGGTCATTTTATTACACTGTTAAGTTTGAAAAAGGGGAACACACATCCAAAACTTTTTCAAAAAGATATTTTGATATTAAGTTATTTTTTATATTAATTTGCGTGATATGGTATATATTACATCACACATAAAGTTGCACGTAGAAATATAAAGTTCATTTTTGTAATAAAGGCTTTGGCTCTTTTTACCCTTAATGTGAGATTGTGTACTATTTTTTACAACCAAGAAGTTTTAATTCATTTATTGCGATTGGTCAAAGCGAAAAAAATCTACCAACGACTAATCTATTTTATAAAATAAACGCATACAAATGTGAATGTTTGGCACATAATACGCATGCGCTACATACTGATGTGTGTAGTATAATACTTTGAGCATGTGTATAATTTCTCTCGTATATCTAACATAACAATAATATACACATGCTCCAAGAATTACCATATTACTAACCATCTATATACCCTTCATTTTCTATCTCTGTTTAGTTTTTTTGATATGGGTTTCCGCATTCAATTGCTTTATAGTAAAAATATTACAAATATGGTGAAATACAAAGAAAAATGTAGGGAAACCCAATACCTCGGTTTATCGAATCAGTGTTAATAGAGAAAAAAGAGGTTTTAATGTATTATTATATATTAAAAGCACATATTTTCTGAATTTTTAGTAGCTGTTTTCAAGTATGGAAGAGGACCCACAATTGCTATACATATTCCACTCTATTTAATTGCATATTTATTGTACTTTCGTGTTTAATTTTTAGAAATACGCTTAATCCAAACTGAATTTTAAATGAGATTAATATAACTTTAAATTGTCCAATATAAAATTTTTTAAACCCATGCAAAAATTTCAGGTATGTTATGGATTCAGTTTAATTATTTATGTTGAGAAGAATTCTCAAATCTTCCCAATTAATAGTTTTTAAGACTGAAGGGGAGATAAGATAAGGACGAAATTTTTTTTATTCTAAAAATGCTGAACATGCATTACTATATGGTTTTATATTATGCTGTTTTGATTTTTTTTGTTGAACTGTTTAAGTGAGAGAATTATATCTATAAGGGTTTCGCAAAAATAGGGTAAGAAATTGAATTAGTAAAGCATTTGATTATTTCAAATAAAAGAAAAAACCAACTTGCTTATGTTTACTAAGCAAAATCAATTTAAAGAACGACCAATATTAATATGTATTGCTTATTTTTTTATCAAGCAAAAAGAGCTGTAATCCTCAATGTAATTCAAAAACAATTTTAAAACAAAACAAAAATGTGGATATTTTGTGTGATTAAATAAACTTATGTAAACATTAATAAATGAAATACGCTTTCAAATTTATAAACTTGATGAAGATAACCAACTTAAATAGTTATCATTATATACAATTAATATGATATTGAACTCTGTTGTGCATAAACTTCTGAATAATTTGGTAATCAGCTTTCGTTTACTCGAAGTTTTTTTTTTTTTTTAAATTATTTATTTCGACTTAATTATATATTTATATTAAATTCAAAAATGAGTTATTTCTTGTTTTATTAGCAAAAACTTAGTATGTAAAAACTTCAAAAGACGGAAAGTAATTTTCAAAAGAAAAACAAAATATCATTACAAATCTTAACATCATCATCATACTTATCAATTCGATATTATCAACAATCAAATATTAATTTGATGCAACAGTGAAAACAACCAAATTAGAAATATATTTAAATCAAAACAGAGTAATGTGTTTTCAAATCCTATTATCATAAAAACGATATTACGTTGAACTGTTGATTTACATTCAAATGTATTCTTAATGAAATATAGCAAAAAATACATAAAGGTTAAAAAAAAAGAACTGAGAAGAATCAGCAACCGTCTTTTATTTTCAAACCACAAAACATTGATCTTAAAATCACATCCATATAAACATCAATCTTTCGCTTACAAACCCGCCTCTTTTTTAAAAATATTTATTCACGTAATATCTACTTTCTTTGGAGAAGTTTACGCCGAAGAAAAAGGAAGCGCAACTTCAAGGTAAAGATCACATTTAAGGGATTATTTACGCTTCATTTACTCCACGCGTGTTAAAGATAGTATGTGACTTGCATTTCGGATAAATAGTAAATTTGTTCTAAGTTTTTGAATCTGATGTTTACGTCACGTAGTTTTCTAATGCTGTTTTTTTATTTTATTTTCTAGCTTTTTTTTTTCAAAACTGTAGAAAACATATTTAGCATTCTTTCTTTGTTTTTCGGCATTGCTTGAAATATTTGAAGAATTCTTAATCTCTCTTTTACGATATCTTTTCATCAGTTATCTTGTTAAGCTTCAAATGGAGCATGGCGAACAATGGACATGTAGTTGTTCAACATGATGCTTTTAAAGGTAAAAAAAGAGATGCAAATACATTAAATTTATATTTCAATTTATTTGTTTTACTACTTTTTATGACACCGAATTCAAGCAACAAGTAAAAAATTAGTTTCAAACGTCAGTAGGAAAAAAAGTCTTTAATTATTGTTAAAGAAGAGTTAAAAGTTTGTTATAAGTTTTATTTCTAACACATTGTAGAATGGCTATTCGCGGTTTTTTCTCCTTCAACTCAAAAGATGTTAGTTGAAGGGAAATAAATCACTGATTCTTTCTTATATTCACGTCTTCTCAATAAATAATAACGTGATGTAAATTAAGTAAATTTCGGAAGTGAAGTGAATAGGAACAATTAAGTCGTATAATAGCAATAGAAAATTGATTTGAGATAAATTAACAACGGTTATAAGAAATATTTTTGTGTGAAGTATTCTGACGTGTTTAACAGATTTGGTGAGTTTAGGACTCAACATTGACGGAGCAATTGCTGGAGGTATTTGCATATTATTCCGATTAGAAAATTCTTCAATAGTTAATAGAAGTTTTTAATACTCGAGGCTAGGAAACTAACCGAGAATAGCATCTCTCTTATTTGAGGAGTAAATAAAAATATTTTGGATAAAACTGAGCATTTTAAATTATTGGTCCATGTTAGAACTTAAGGGGAAATTTACATCTTGTGATTAATTTTAAAGAAACTGACAAGATGGTGCTAACTCAGGTATCGTCCTCGTCACTTGACCGAAGTTCAAAACGACGAGGTTCGTAGTCAGTAGCCCTCGTGTTGCTTTTAGTGCGACGTTAATAAAAACCAACTAACCAATCTAACGACACGAATAATTCTGTATATCTACTATTTAAAACTTCTTGAATATTTTGTTGTAATATTTTTCTTCTTTTAAATATAAACTATTTAAAATGAAATTATATTCTTCCATTTACTTTAAGTTTGAATTAAATCAGAAATGTGAAAATGAAACAAATTTATTTTCTAATTGTCACGTAAATCAAGAGAAAATTAAGCTCTGGTGAATTTAATCTACAGTTGATAATTGGATCGACAAAAATTAATAATGAGTTCCTGCTTAGGAATAATTGTTTGAATATTCCAATTAAATTTTAAAAGAAATATCAGGATTCATTTTCATTTAAGGTGAGATTCGCGAACGCAAAAAGGAAAAATGTTTGAATTAAAAAATAATCTTTTAAAAATGAGTAATATTTTCATAACATAAGAAATTTTGCTTTAATTATAAGAAAAAGTAAAGAGATAACTAAAAAATAAACAGCATAAAGGAAAAAAAAAATAACTAGAAATTAAAATTTTGAAAATGTAAAAAGAAAAGTCCTTAGAAAGGAAATTTATAACATTTAATTTATTGTAAATTTTATGCAAGTATGTACCAATATTATAAATACCAATAATATAAATAACCAATAATACAAATAAAAAGAATTTAAATATTTCTTATTCTGACATTTTAAAGAAGCTATTTGAAAACAGGAATATAGGAGAAAAAGCTGTATGAATAATTTTTTGGGGATTTAATATTTTTAATCAGCTTTACTTCATGTTCGATTCTATGTATGCTTCGATTTCAAGTAAAATTGTTTCTTAATTTTTGACTTTTCATAAATTGTAGTTTTTAGATATATAAGTTTTTGCTCCGATTTCCTGATATATAAGTATTTCTAAGTATCTGATGAATTGAACAATTAAGCCTTTCAGGAATTTACACTGAATACCAAATTCATTTACCGTTGTATGACCTAAAGGAGGTAAAATTTAATTATTTAAAAAGTGAGCTAATAATTTCCTTTCTTAGTAAAATATGCTATAATATCATTAATTTTTGGCGTTAACTAAAACAAATAAATTTTTCTTTCTTTGGATTGAAAGAGCAACATATAAAATTTATTTAAGTGCAATATTCTTATTTTTACTTACATGACTTCGCAATACCCCTCTTAAGTCAATTGACCATTACTTATATTTCATGTTTATTAAACATTAGTAATCACTTATCAGCCTTTTTTTTATTTTGCTTTGTTTACCATTTTCGAAAGAAATATCCATAAAATTTTCTTAATCATATATTTTAAAAAGAGAAATGTCTATAAGTAAGAATTTGCGTTTCATATTCCTAGTCGTTTCAAGCGTTTTGTCTTTATTTTTTATAAGTGTATATAAAATACAGATCTGCACCTGTTTATATTTATGGTATGCTTTCATTACGCCATCATAAATTAGAATTTCTGCACCCTATTTTATAAGCATCTCGTTGAGATTGTTTATTTACTTCAAAATAGTTTAATAACAAATTTCTGAACCCGACTCATGTTATTTTTGCCGTATTTGTACAAACAGCTCCAAATACTCGCTATGTTATGAAATAGTCATGATCTAAATAAGAGCTGACATTTTTTTAAAAAAAGCATAGTTTAAGCAAATTTTCCATGATATGCATGTTTTATATTTACTTCTTAGAGGATTTCAAAATGCGAGTATTTTAAATAGGAAAACATACCAGCACCTAGAGTTTGAGAAAGAACATTCCAATGCGTGTAGAGTGGGCAGAAGTAATTTGTTTGCAGGCGGCTTTATTTCGATATCATTAGCATAGAGAAATACAACATATAATTTCGGAAAAGATTCCTTATTTTTGAAATTCGTAACCAAAATATTTGTATATCTATTGTTTTATAATCTTCATTTAAAAATAAATGTATGATATTCTTTTAGGGGTATTTTTTGAAAATTAAAATAACTCTAAGTGAGGTTATTCCCATAATTCCGACAATCAATTATTATGCGAATTCGAATGAAAGAAAATAAACTACCCCGAATAAATAAAGTTCGATTTACAGCCGAAATTAAATGAGAGATAAATAAAAAAATAATACTGATTAAGAACTTTCATTTAAACTTAATATCAATGTCGAATGGGTATTTTAAAATCAACCAAGATCATAACGAATATCAGTAAAAAAACATTTAATGATTCTTAAAAGCAATAAATCAAATTAATTTTATAGCTCTTTTTTTCAAAAAAAAAGATAAAGTGTTTTGACATCCGAAGTTCCTAGTAAAACCTGTAAAAAATTTCTAATAATTTTATAATTATTTTAATTAAATAGCATTATTAAAAGAGGAAAACGAGAAAAATATTCACAATCACTAATTCAGTTAACTGTATCGTACTCAAATGATAGCTCAGGACTCCCTATTCTTGAAGTTATCATACACTACCAAATTTAAAATGAATGTGATATGAAAAAAAAAAGTTATTTATGATGAAATTCATAAAAACAATTTTTGTATGTAAGTAAAGGTCACATTTTACACAACTTTAAGTTCAAATACACTTATGATTGGTAACATTTAAAATATGAGCATTTTTTTCCACTTCAAAAGATTAAGTTTAAAAACCATTTAGCATTACAGCAAAGATATAAAGAACACATTTTTATACGCCATAAAATGGACTGATAAACGGATAGAAATATTACTGGTATATTAAAATACACTGCTCTTCCCTAAAGGATCGCGAAGTCAAAAAATCTTATGGTTGGAGCATTTTTTCATCTGAAAGAAGTTATCGAGATTTTGAGTCCTATATTTAACATTACGCGCACGCGAAAACAGCTACTAGAAAATTTAGAAAATACAAGCTGTATGGAAATAAAATACGATCTAGTTAGCGCCTGCTCGATTCACGCTGATTCCAAGTAATGTGGTGAACAATTTCGCTTTGTTCTTTTTTTGCTTTCTTTTTTAGCCCCCCAAGGGGCTATTGTTTTATTTAATCCAAAAATATCGTACCTGACCACTTTTCAAAAATTTATCTTGTTTTTGCATATATTTTTTATGTCTGCTTTCACCAGAAACGAACTTAATTTTCAAAATTACGTCATAATAAGTTTCTCCTGAATTTCTTATTGGATTGAAATAAAATTTATGCAATATATGTCTGATACCTACTTTCACCACTAATGAACTCAATTTTCGAAAATATGTCGTAATAAATTTCCCTAATTTTTTTTTTTCTTGGATTGAAGTGAAACAAATATAAGAATTAAATATTTTATTTACTTATAGATGTATGTATTAGCTGGAAACATGTGTAAATGGGAATCAAGATATGACTGAAAATAAATAACATTATTTAGAATTTTAAGACAGCCGTGAGGCAACATTTTTTTTTTTTTTTTTTTTTTTCAAGAATTTCAAATTATGTCTTTTTAGTTTGATTTCTTTCTTAGAATGTTTTGGTGTCAAATGATTTCGATACTGATTTACAATTATTAGCCACCGATAGGGCCATTGTTTTAGGTGGAAGGGACCATTGTACCAGATCACTTTTCAATTTTTTATCGTATGCTTCAATTTTAATTATATTTAGCTCAAATAAATTAAATTTAATAATTTATCGTTTGCTTTAATTTTAATTACATGTAGCTTAAGTGTATTCAATTTAATGATTTATCGTTTCCTTTAATTTTAACATCGGAAAAGTTAACTAATGTCCATTTCTCGATATATCAGCGTTTACTTTAATTCTTATATTTAATTGAGTAAATTAATAATAGTTATAAAATAAATGCGCACCTTAGGTGGCTAAATCTGCTCTTTACAAAACTTTGCATAGAAATTTTTAATTTTTTTTCTTTGTTCTTTCCTCATTACAAATTAATTTTAACTTAAACCCCTATCGAAATGACTAAGCAAAGAAGAAAAATGTTTGGTGTATATGTACATAGTAATACATTTAAGCAAATTCATATTATTATGTATGATACTCAATACTTTTACAAATGTGTTGTATACGTTCATAATATGCTAAGCTAACGCATTTGCATAGGTTTATGCTGCCAATTAGGTTAGTTGATCCACTAAAAGCTTTATTCACTTTGGCCATATGGTGTATAGTAATGAATAAATAAATAAAACAAAACAAAAAAGAACTCTACAAATTCTTAAATCTTATATACAAATTCCTCAGCAAGAAGAGTCATGATCTTCATTACAAAAATGAACTTTATAATTTTATGCGCTTGTTTGTGTCTTGCATAATAAGCGGAATTGCATAATGGAATGACATAACTTGTTTATGTCCTTCCATTATGCAAATAATATGTAAAAATAATTTAAAGTATAATGTGTTTATTTTCAGCTGCTTGTTAAACTAAAAGTTCCTGCCTACAGGCCATTTTGATTTCATGAACATGATGTTAATCCTGTAGAATTTCTGTTACCGGCCTCAAATCTAGACTATTTTGTCTATTTGAATACAAAAAAGTGCACCTGAAAAATCACAAAATAAAGAAGTTTCTGCGGAATTACATTTCCTCCCCTTTTTAAAAATATTTTAGAATAATTTTTAAGTACCGAAAACCCCCAAACAATCATTATAATAGGAATAAAAATATTTTTAAACTGGGAATTTAATGAAAAATGGAATTCCGCAGAGACCTTAATTATTATTTTTTCACTTTCGGATACATTCTTTTGCATTCAAACATAAAATAGTGAGGATTTGAAGACGGTAGTAGAAATTCCATAGGATTGACGTTACGTTCATGAAATCAAAATGGCCAGTAGACGGAAGCCTTAAGAAAAATTTACTCATTTTTGGTGTCGTGTGTTCCTTTCCCTATTGACTGCACGTTAAAATGACCTCGCCGAACGTATCCCAAGCGCTACACAAGGGTTTACTACGAGTTATATATTTACTTACTGTTCGAGCATTATTTTGTCGGAAGAAGAGTTCCGATTTGAGACTAAAAAGCCTTACAGATGTAAAACTAGAAAATTTAGGAAACATACATTAAGTACTATTAAATAATATCGGCGCACATGCTATAATCGCGGTCGAGGTAATAAAATACATCAACCACAACTGATATCAACGCATCAAAATTCCTCACCAGCTCTTCAAAAGCGGAACAAAGGAAGGACAAAGATTCTACGGAAATGCTTACACTTTTTTTTAAGGAAAAAAGAAAGAAAGATCACATCCGGCGCTCTAAAAGCTGTTCTAACGGACATTTTTCTGTATTAATGGCCGCCCCGCATGCTACCCAAACGTGCGTGCAGTTTCAATTTCAACTTTGTTTGCTCGAATGAGGCCCCGGGGCTACTGCTCTTCGATGTCCTCCATTTTGACTCTTTTGTTCCTTCTTGATTGGGATCTCCACGTGTTGCTGAGGTTTGGTGTTCGGTTGGGTGGTGGATGGAAACGGCGTGTTTGAGGTTTCGATAGGAATCGATGTAATTGAATTTGAATCGTAATCGGATGCTTGATTTGCTGCATTTCGTTTGAATGAAGAATGATAACAATTATCGGTTGAGAATCACGTGTTTGTGTGATTGTTGTTATGCATTATTGTTACGGTAAGAGATAGAATTAAATAATTAACTTGCGACTTATTGGTTGCTTTATGAAATAAATTGTGTAATTAATAGAAAGTTGACAATTTCTTATTTGCATACTCTAAAAAGAGGAAATAGAATTGTATGATTAAAAACATTACATAAATCATTGATATATATCGTTGAATATCCTTTGATAGGATACATTTTTTTGATTGAGAATTTTTAATGCTTTATTCTTAAATTCGTAACAGTAGTTTAATATAAAATTCGAGAGGGATTTTATATTAAAACAAATTATTTTGATTATTTTTAAGTTGCAGAATGACTGGTATAGGATTTTGTGCAGAATATAGAATTTTGAATAAAATGAAGTTTTCGATAATCTCTTGTCATTTTGATATAAATATTCAGCTTTAAGTATTTGAATATAATGGAGGACACATTACATACTACTCAAAGGGGGGGGGACATAAAAAATTTCAGTACTTACGAAGATTATTTTTACTACGCATTACTTTTTATTACTATGTACGAAATATATATCTTTGTATACTTTTTTTAGTTATTTTTCTGCGGTTGACCTGGATGAAAGAACTTAGTGAGTTTTATAATTAAAATTTTTTTAAAGGTTTGATTGACCGTATTGATAACATCTATGTTAAATGAAAGAACTTTATTTTTAAATTTAATTCTTTTATTATTAATAATAACTGAAACAAAATAATTTGTGTATAATTTTTATATGATTTCAGACATTAAATTTCTTCAATGTGCCATTACTGTCGTTCGTTACAGGAATTAAAAACTTGGAATAAATTAATATATTTCCTGATGTTTTTCAACTTTTTAATTTTATTATATGTTTATATGTAAAGTATTTACATAGTTATAGATATTAGACATAATTTTAAGTTATATAAAAGCATGATAAAAATTATAAATTTTAATGACCAAAAACCAAATTTAAAAAAAAAAAGTTTATTAAAAACCTACGACTATAACAGAATTAATAGGGGAAAAAATCAGTATTATATAAAAATAACCAAAACAGTCAAGTTAAAAATATTATCATAATTTAAAACATACAAAAAAAGTATTTTATTGTAAAAAGCAATAAATTTACTTAAATGGAATATAAAGAGAATAAAGAACAAACATAGTAACTTAAATCAAAAACAAAAATAAATAATTATTCAAAAATTACAGCCACTTTAAATTCACACAGTTGAAGTAAAGGGGAAAAAAAAGAGACAGTGCAACCTAAATACTGTCCCACACTTAGACAGAGAAAAGTTTGTTTAAACTGGTACTAATGATGCAATTATAACAACTTCAGTAATTACTTTATAATTAATGTTATAAACACGAATAATCAACATTCCATAAATGAAAGCAATTTAACATCAGAAAAAAGAAATCAAGGAAACAAATAAATTTAAGCCAAAGGAAATAAATGTAAACATTAAATATAATCTATATCCCTTTGCATACAAAAACATATACATCCTAGCGGAAATTTTTTTTGTGCATTTATTTATTGACAGCTTGCTATTTGTTAATGAATATTTTTAAATAATCCCTTGTACATTTTATTCTTTGGACTCTTGACTGAAAATTTATAAGCCGCATTACTTTTTAAAGCATTACTAATTACTATTTTAAAACATGTACATATGGCATAAGTCTTTTTACCTCCGACATATCGAATAAAAATATAGCTTTATCCAAACATTATGAAACAATTTGAAAAAATATTATAATTTAACAATCAATAATACAAACAAAAAGGCTTCTTTTTTTTCTAAATAACGTAGAGCTCAGTTTTTTTTTTTTAAAAAAAAAAAAAACAAGTTGTCCCTCCCCCCATCTTACTGTGGATTCGTAACTATCAACGACTTAAGCAATAGTTTGGGTTTATTATGGTAATAAAGTTTACTATATCATGTAATTATTGATCCCAAGTTACGATAAACATTTCTAAAAACACGGAAGAAGTGATGTAACAGGAAGATAATATTGCGTGCACCAGCATTGTTAAAACTTAAACACTTTAAGGAACTGGACTTTTTCCAACTGGTTATAAAAAATCTTCAAATAAAGTTACACAAAGATAAAAGAACAAGAATATTTTTAAAATCCGTGGGAGATTGACTGCTAGAATCACAAAAAACAACAGCAAAATGTAAATAATATATATATATATATATATATATATATAGTAGTACCTCCCGGTAAAGGACACCCATCGGACCAGACATTTAGTTCCTCAAATAGAAGATATCCCTTGCGAAAGGTACACCTTTATTTGAGGGACAAATTATCTGGTCTGGTTGTTGTCCCTTATTTGTAAGTACTACTGTACGTAATAATTTCGCAACTAACAATTAACCAACTAATACGGGAGTTAACTTGAATCGGAAATTATCAAACATTCATTTAATGCCCAATAACAACTAAGAGGACAGTGATAGGTGAGTGGTCTTTAGGATCCAGCTTATGTTCGACAATGATTCAGTCGAGTCTAATTATTCGAGTCATGATTTTACTAAAGACCCGTCACACCCGTCAAGTGATGCACTTAAAACATCTGTGTGCGCTTTTAGTCCTCGAGTTAGTCTGACGTGGATATGGAGAAATGGGACATCTGGGGTAAAGGCTTCATCGTTTGACTTTAGTTTGAATTTACGTTGAAAAAAAACGCCAAGTTAAACTTCTATCTCTGGTGCTCCAGGTTTTCGGACCAACATTCCATTATTTCTGTTACTGATATCGTGGATCTGGTATAGTTCAGCACCATTATAGAGGCTAGAAACAATATCAGTAACTAATTAGCCTATAATAAAGAAGATTAAATTATATGTACTTAAAATGTGCAATGCCTGCTTATTTAAAATCTAATACTCATTCCGATTTTTCAGTAATTACCAACATACAGAAAGAGTACATTTCAGATGCAAGAAAAACCAATGCACATTTCCATCAAATAAAAATGATATTAGGATCGTAAAAGAGCTGAACTATCCATTTCAAGGATAAGATTTTTCTTAAAAATATATTTTCCCTACTTTACATAGTTTTAATCTTTGACAATTAGATAAAATTAACTTGTAGCCGTATCACAAATCAGAGCAAATCTATCGTTGAATAATTGAAGAAAATCAAAATTTAAGCAGAAAGACTATTTAATGATCCAAGGAAACTTAGACTCCCTACTACTGGTCTAGAGAATCCATTAAGATTGCACAAAAGTCATCTCACTTCGCTGCCCAACGCATAATTTTTCTTTGAGGAGGGGTGAGATTCAAATGGCTTTGTTGTTTGAATCGTTGGTTGAAAAATATCAAGATTGATATAAACGATGCACTTAGAATTTTCACAAGAGATATTGGCGACGTATCTCATAATTTTGAATTATAGAGTCTGTTTGGCAGGCTGGCATCCATCGTCCTCATCGGCTTGTTGAGAGGTTTTCTTCTTGGGGGATTGACTTAAGGGATTTGAAACCTTGCTCAGTCTATCTAGTTAAAAAATAATAATTGGTTATCGATTGGGTAATACCCGCCCCCCCCCGGGGTGGCGCGCGGGGGGGTTGGCGGTGAAATCTAAGCAGACACTATTGAGACAAGAAGATAAGAATTAACTCAACTTATTTATCGTCAAATTATTGATTTGCAGAATCACTCTCTCACTCTCTTTTAATCTGTTCTATCTCAACGCGTTTGTAATCTAAAACAACGTCAATATTAAAGATCAATCTTATCAGGGTTCAAATTAGTTAACTTGTGACGATTAGGGATTCAAGCAGGTATACAAATGTCCACTCACTCTGGAAGATTCATCTTCACCGTCCATCAGCTATCGAAGTAAGTTCACACACGTCTACTATGACGATTCAATATTAATTACAATCCTTTAACCGCTAACACACACTTTCCTACTTCTTCATATTCAATTTTGCTTCATTTATACGTACATTTCTTCTATTCAATTCATTACATTGGTGTAGCTCATCTAATTTTACATAGTTCACGTTTCATTTAGTTGGGTCCACGTTCACTTAATAAAAGATTCCCAGGGTTTGTTAATCGTGGATAGTCCAATGTATGAATTGTTCTTTGCAGAGCTCTAGTTTAATGTGAATCACATTTAACCAAGCCAAAATGACGAGGAAAATAATGCCATAACGAATTCGAATTTTGAATCATTCCGATTCCGACGGGGGACCGTCTCGATGTAGGAATCTTGTTCAGGAAGAGTTTCACGAACCACTTCCCCCTGCGAATGCGTGGTAGAGCGTGTGACTCCAGTTCGTTGTACCGTCGCTGAAAGAGAGAGAGAAAGAAAATAAATAAGACGACATTATGATCCAGAAATTTTTCCCACCGCGCGTGCCTTTTCGCCGGCAGATTCCGCAACGGATGGTGAGATCCGGTAATTGCCGTCCCTCGCCAAGGCAAGGGAATTTCCGGACTTTCTCGGTGTGTTGTGTGTTTACACGAATTGCACGCCTGTCTTTTATTGCACCGACAATTTATTCCTCGATGACTATCATTTGGTTCGAGACCGTGTGTTTCCAACCTGGGATCCCAAGCGTGCCGAATGGTGATGCTATTGAGGGTACAATGGCTTCCTTTCAGTTCGATGTTGAATATTAAGAATGGAGAATATTTGACCGGGTAATAAAAATTGGCGGGGGTGTTTTTATATTGATAGATGGCTGCATTTAGATACTTTGAAGCGTGTATTTAGTTCGGTTCCATTTGGAGGCTTTTTTCAGAATGAGGAAATGGAAGCTTTTTTTCTCTTCAGCCAAAAATATGTATTAGGATAATAAGGGGATTGAAAACGCCTATTATTTGCAAGATTTTACGCTTTGTTTATTCTATTTAAACCAATATTTTTAAGAACTTCTCACATTCTTTGAGGGGAGGGAGGGAGAAATGAAATGTTACTTAAAAATTTATATATACATTTTCTATTTAAGGTTATTCCACTTACCTCTCTTTGTTTAAATCTACAAATATTGTAAAATTTAAATGGTTGATAAGGTCAAAATTAAAACTGAAGAGAAATCAGAAATATTCAATTACTGTTTATTAGGCTTTTTTATAGATTACTAAAACTCTCTCTCTATCTCTCTAAAATAATTATCAAAGCGTTTGAATCCTAGCTTTGAATTAAACAATAAAGCTCTTGCTTATCAACTCACTCGCTTCGATTGAGGTATTCTCAAATACTACTATTACCACTTACTTTAATATGGAGTCACTTTTAAGCGATTTTAATGCCAGACAGTCAACTACTAAACAACAACAATTTCTAATGTACATATATCTACCGATTATGCATTAACTATTTCCCTTCACTTTCAATTCTCTTTCTCTTATATATCACTATCTCCAACTCAATTCGTTACACTTCTCATCATCATCTTAATTGCGTAATTACGTTTCATTTTATAAGGAAATAAAAGGAACTTCAAATATAAAATCAGGAAGTAAACCCAGATGTCAGCTACGGAGAGTTTTGCGAACAGCTAATGTTGCAAGGAAATTGAGACACCTTCCGCAAGGAAAAGTAATTACATTTTATGCCAAGTTTGAATAGTCCCCATTTTTTTTTTAAATTAAAAGTAATAGAAGTCGTATTCTGACATTTGGTCACCTATATATTTATAAACCTGTATATACAAAAAAATCATACACACACACGCATATATATATATATATATATATAATTACGGATGAGCAATAATGAATAATGACATTAACATTTCTTAGTCGTGTACTTATCATTAGGTACATCTCACATAAAGTCTTCTATATTGATAACTTAAAAATTTCAATAGTATTTATGAACATAACATTCTGTTCACTAAATATAATTATAATTTCAAAAAAAAATTAATTTAATAAAATTTTAAATTTCTATTATTTTAACATTCACATTTCCTGTAATTCTCTCTTATACAATTATTGTGCCATACCTAAAATTTGCGCGTGTTTATAAGATTTTTTTTTCACTGTATTAACATGTATGTAATACAGAGAAATTACATACATGTGTACCGAAATACTAAAATAAATATTTGTAAAAAGGGCAGGAATTGATGCTTTTCTCTATGGCGTAGCAAATTTTTAAAATGAAGTTTTAAAACGTTCTGTTTATAAAATTTTCTTAAAATACTAGATCTTTTGCTTCAGCGAAAGCCCTTTCTATTTTTTAAAACAAAATTATTAAAATGCAAATTTTGAAGCATTTTAACATTTTCAGGTTAGAAGACATACAATTCTTTATCCATATTTTATTCCAAAAATTGTAAATCTCTAAATTTAAAGTGTTACTAAATTTAAAAATACATTACAACCTGAAATTTAATAAAGTAACTGGTAATATACCTTTAAACATATTATAGCTATTCAAATAATTATCTGCTTATTCAGAGATAAATGTGAAAAAAAAATCTTTTCACAAAAACAGTCATTCCATACTTATGTTTGAAATACAATAGCCAGTCAGTGCATAATACTTGAGCATGACAGTGTAGTTTCAGCTCAATTTTTTCAATGGAGAATAAAGGTGAACTGGAATATATATGTTTTTCTGTTTAATTGAGAATTTCCTACAAGAATTCAGTCACTTTATGAAGATACTCAATAAATGAGAACCGAGGATATATTATACACTCAGACTTTTTTGTGGTGTAGTAAAATTATGTAAGGAGCCTAAAATAAAATCAAATTAAGTTGTCGCACCAAGATAAAATGTTTCATTATTCAATGTGTGTAAGTTGAGGTAGAGGTCACATCCTATAGGAAATGAACAATAGCATGACTCCTAAACTGATTGATTGATTTTATATCAAAGCTGCTCCTCATACAGTAACAAGAAGGCTATAGGCGACGTAGTTTTGAGCCACGGTGAGATGACGTGATTGGTATATGAGCTAGCACCCTACTCATGTACTAATTAGAATCAGTATAACAAATAAATTCCTTTGAGAGTAAAGATGATACAAAAAAACTTTGAGTTTTGTATTATACATATAGATAACGAAAATATTTAATGAGGGTCTTGGGTCTATGTGTATACGTTAAAATTAAAATATGACTTATGAATACATGAAGAGTGTGTATATGTGAAATGAAATTCACACACACATAAAATGAAATTTACAATGGTGTTACCTTTTCAGTACATTATTCATTTCATATGGCATGAAATAAATTGTATGAAATAAAATTGGCTTACATGCAATAGGCACCCTGACTCCATGTTCGGTAACTTTTGCTAACTGAACATGTGCGGCATTTAAGTATAACATGACAATTGGCCTGCACGAAATTTGGCATAAAAAGCCACATTGCCAAAAAAGAAAAAGGCTTCAATCCGGTCATATACTGCAGGAACTTCATAAAATTTAATGTAGAAAGCATATTCACACGTGTATACAATTTCAAGATATATTCTTTAATACTTTATTAGATTATCCAAGTCTACTTTTATAATGATCCTCTAGTAAGATTGGAATCATTCGAATATTATTTGTACCATTTATAATTTACGCATAATGGATCAGCTTATGATTATGCTTACTGTGAACTTAATGACTTTCGATAGTAGTATTGATTCATTTGAATTTTAATAAGCCATGCAAAAGTAGAAAAATTAATAAATCAAAGATTATTTGACTTTCTTCTAATTATCTAATAACCTTGATGCATCTCTATTAATAATTTCTTGAAAGTTCAAAATTATATTTAATACACAACTGCACAATATTTTCTCATAATAAATAAGAAAATAGCAAGAAACATGGCAAAATAAACTCCAAGTAGTATTTCGCGAGTAAGACACAATGTGAAATGAGTCTTTCTTAATAAAATTTTTCCTCTTGTTGAAGTCGCACGCATTGGCCAAAGATTTTGTTCATTATGATTATAAGCATAAACTTATAATAAGAGATTCAAGATCTACGAAGATATACTGTATATGTATTTTGTTCACTATAAATTAAACATGATCAAAAACACATTTATGTAATTTATAGTTACATTTTCTTCTACTTTTTACAGGAGCGCCGCGATCTGGTGAGCGGCCACGCTGCAAGCCTCGGACCCATCACGAGTATTGGCTCCGTGGGCTCCACAGCCACCTTCAGCAGCACTCCACGCCTCACACATACTCCCACATCTGCAGATTTCCAGCCTCCTTACTTCCCACCACCCTACAACCATCTGCCCCAGCAGCAGCTAGACTTTCACGACCCTTACGCCCACCTGAACAGCCTAGCGGCGCCCCAGCACCAGTATCACCAGCTTCACCCCTCTCAACCGCAGCAAAGATCGCACAATGTGGTTCGCAGGCCAAATGACGATGATCCCCACCCTTTGCATCCGCTGCAAACGACGGCCATGCACCCGGGGCTGGGCTATGCGGACTCGGTGCGGAGCAGGGCGGACCCTGCGTACGCGGCCGTCCGAAGGCCCGATGTGCTGGTACATGGCGGACATCATGGACTTAGCGAGCAGGACCTCCTCAACCTGCACAACGCGACACTACCCTCCATAGACGATGGCCAGGTGAGTGCACTCAATTTATCTCTTGTATGCTTATTTTATTGGAAAATTAGTTTTTTTTATCGTTTATGACAAGAACTTTGACACCCTTCCAGAACAAAAGAGTTCATTTCACTAAGGAGTGGGTGGGGAATGGAGAACATTATTACAGTTGTCAGTTGCAGAATCTGTCATCTTGCCATTTGATGTATTTTTCTCCCTTAAGATCTGTTAAATTGAACAATAGGCTGCATTTTTGTAAGAAGAAGAACGCTAATAGAATAAATTGAGGTAACTTATTAACCGATATGTTATCTTATACTTGCAGAAAATGAGATATTAGACGAAAAAAAAGTGGAATGTCATGCGATATGGGTGGAGCCAAAGTTCTTCTTTAATATCTTTCAATCTTTAACTTTTTAAATGCGTCACTTACCTGAACAATATTTTGCAACCTCTATAGGGGGTTGGAATCCCTTCTTTCAAGTTATAGGATTGTAGGTTCAAAACTTAATTTCCTATTAAACATGATTGCGCTCATTAATGGAGGCGTTTTTATTTTAAATATATGCGTTGTATCTGCAGAGCTTGACTTTGAAATCTTATTTGACGTTGCATAAGAATTTAGAGAATAAGATCAAATGCCAGTTTATAGTGACTCAAATCATACAGTCCTAAATGCTAATAAGATTCTTTGATTAAATCTTTGAAATTCTGATACGACGCTTTTCTAAATAAAAATATAAGGATTAAATATGATTTACTTCAATTAACCATGATTTTAAAAATTATTCTTGGAATAGTAGCAAAGAAAATATTTTTAAATTTGAAATGTGACGGAAAGTAACGCTTCTGATAAATTGATTGATACTTTATCAACTTCAGACTGAGAAGCAACACGAGGACTATTTTTAACGTAAATGTCATACGAGTTATAATTCTGAACCGAAGTCGAGTGATAAGGATTATAGCTTAGTTAGCTCCCTGCTATTTTAACTTCCGTACCATTCCAATCTAAATACTTAACTTGCCTAAAGTACTTAACTTGCTCAGCTCCGCTGCATAGCGTCTTTACAGGCATTAGAACGGGAACCCGCTCTCGCAACCATGACCACTCGGTTACCTCGGCTACTTCCAATATTATTCATCAAAGATTGAAGAACATTTCTTTTAGTAATCAAAATCCATCTAACTTAAATCTCAAGTTAAGATAAGAAATAAAGTGTCATGTTTTTGCATCATAAGTAAATGCATACAAATTGAAATGAAGAATGAAAAAAAAATATTTAAGTTTAATCCTAACCAACACACACACATAAATGTAGAAACTCCTTTTGTTCCTGTAATATCGACATAAATAAAAAAACTTATCATTAAACGATGCGGAAGATCATCTGCAAAAATACAGTAGTTCATCTCACAATCTCTCCCCATAGCCGATTCCTACTATCACTTTTTCTCGTGTTTTTTATTGATAGATAGATATTAAGATGGGAGGATGAATATTACGCATCAATCAATTTATTGCCGATGCCACTGAGTGAATGACCATCTCGGCAGCTTTTCTTCTTAAACAATAACCATAATAATAATGAAAGGAATGTAAAAAACAAGAGTGTGATAACAGTGATCGCCCAAGTGTGCCAGCTTACAATTTTTGATTGCTCCTCTGCGTACGAGACAAGTTTCAGAAGCATTTTCCCCGACTGTCAGCATACGCATTTTTCTTCTTTTTATTTGCATTTTTTTTATAAGGAAAAAATGGAATTTTTACTCAAAGAAAGTTAGGCCTAGTTTGGCGTGACGCTGAAAAACTAAATCACAAATAATAGTTTCACGCGGTTCGATTCGCTTGGTCAGTTGAGCGAGGTTCGTGCCAGGGTGGAGTGGGGGATTGGTCTCGTGTGTACATCGTCTGATATAAATAAATAAAAAGGACCGTAAGGGGTGCTTTCGCTGCAGGGAATGGAAGAAACAGACAAAAAGGCGAGAGGTGGAAAAAATAGAACTTTTTCACACTAAATATTAAAATAACAAGATGTTTGGATCTGTGCCTTTGCGTTTATGATTGTTCCGCACATGTGACTTTTGCTCTCTCTCTCTTTCTGGGATTTTTTTTTTCTTTTGTAAAAGGTTTGACAAAGTGCGTTCTGGGTGGTAATCTGTTTCAAAAATATAACGTGTTGCTTTCTTTTTTCAAGTGGTATCATTAGTGGATCCGGGAACTTTTTCTGGAAGTTTCACTAGCCTATAGATCAATAACAGGAGTTCTTGGAAATTGCATTTGTTGAGTGAAAAATACGTTCTAAAAAGAATTTATGTGTTTGATTACTTTTCTAGAAAACTCACGCTTACATGATAATTTTTACATTATTGTGCAATGCTCCTCCCAAAACGGGTTATTAAAATATTAGATTTCCTTTCAAATGTATCAAAGTGATTAAAAGTGCCTTCAATGATTATAATGTTCATGCATCGTAGAAAACGACAACTTTTCTGAGAACACTATTACATGCTGTATTAAAACAATAATTAATTTTGATTAAGCGTAAGTGTCTGAAAGTAAATAAAATATTATGCCGTAAGACTTCATTTAAGTACTAGGCGGGCTTTTCTAAACGGTAGATTACTAAAAGGAAGAAAAGAAATCATTTTAACACATAGTAAAAATAGGAAACACGTGATCCAAAATGAACAGTTTTTACTTTAAGTTTTTCTTCCGTATTAATTTTCATAATATTATATATGTTGCATAAATATTCACACAAAATTATAAAGTACATTTTTGTACTGAAGTTTCTGGCTTTTCTTACAAGTATAAGAAGAACTAGACAATGTGCTATTGCACAGACAATTTTTGATAAGCAAGAAATTTGTATTAAATAATTTTTTTTTTGCTATTGACCGAAGCGAATAAAGCTTCCAGCGATTTTGCCTGACCTAATTTACAAATAAAACACATGCGCACGTTTGGAATATTATGAATATTGTATAACATAATAATAGCTAGATTCAGTCTAGATGTCTTAAATATGACCAAGAGCACTTAACAAGAGATTATTCTATGAAGGAAAAAAATTGAAAACCCTGTTTGCATAAATATCAAAAACAAAGGACATATTGCTTTCTGGAAAAAGTGTCCGAAATTCCTGAAACCCAGAAAAAAATAAGATAATGACCAACGAACAAAAGTAAGCCTCTCACCTCTAAATTCACCTTTTCATCGAGTCCTGGGTTCGAGCCTTGATGCTATTAAAGACCCAACGTGAAGTTGAACTGATGAACTTTAAATCTGTCGAGCCCCAAATACTCCCGTTGGTGTGGTGTGGAAGTCAGGTGAGATGGGTTCAAGCTCAGGTGTCGTCCTCATCGCTTGACCAAGGCTCAAAATTACGTGGCCCGTTGGCAATAGCCCTAGTGTTGCTTCTAGTGCGACGTTAATAAAACCAAACCAAATAAATCTTAATTCACTTCCGAAAATAAATTCTATGCACAAGCTTGCAGCAATAAAAATAGTTCCCAAGAGAGCACAGCAAATGTAGAAAATTCTACTCCCCTTAACTATTCAAAAAAATAATAAGACTAAAAAATATTCAAACCAGGATAACTTTACTATTTTTTATGCAATAAATGAATTCAAAGATCTGTTTCGAGAGTTTCCTATATCCTGGCAACTTGCAAAAATATGAGAAATACTGATGATAAATAAGAAAAACTGAACATATTCATACAAAGGATAACTGAATCCACCCCTTAAATACCTGACTAATTTTAAATCTCAAATAAATCTGATAAAAAATCTTACTTTAAAACTAAATTTACTTCAAAAAATTTTCTAAGTCCTACCTAGAAAGGTTAGAAACGCCCACCAGCTAATGAAAATTCGGGATTTTCCCGGCCTCTCTTCTACCTACTCCAAAAGAAAATCTTTACTTTCTGATAAACTAATTTATCATGAAAACACAATTCTAATAACTATTTCTCTTTAATTTAAGCTTGTGATATTAAATTTCAAATTATTGCTCTGTTAAACTTTAACTTTTTAAAACTTAATATATTGCACTTTGAACTCGAAAGAAAAGTGGTGCTGAAAGATAATTCTTACCCTGATAAGAGATAAAAACCCGACAGGGTTAAGAACTCCAAATATACATCCAACACATAATAATATTCACTTGCTCAAAAGTATTACCATAGTACTATACATTACAAACACCATTCTTTTTTTCTTTCTTTTCTGTTTGCTGGTTTTTGTGATATGATTTTACATAATAAATCACTTTATAGTACAACTTATAAAATAAAAGTGACGAAAAGCAAGAAGAATTCAAGTGAAATTTAGTAAAACAAGATAATTTTGTTTGTATCGAATCGGTCTTAATAGAGAAAAGGCTAAACGCGGGATCTCGTGGTATGTCTGATTTTATATTTATTTGTAACATATAAAAAAGACTATTAGTAAATTATTTACCTTATTTTTCCTATTCATAAATCAGTTGCTTAATTAACTATTTCCTGATCACGTTAAGTTGAATAATGAAAAAAAAAATTCTTTTTCGTCTTTCCTAATTGGATTACATCTGTGCGCCACAGGCAAAGAGAACAGTGTTATCTTTCTCTCTCTCTCTCTCTCTCTCTTTTTTTTTTTTTTTTTTTTTTGAAATTTTACAGGAGAGCATATTAAGGTGTCTCAGGACATTTTAAGCTTTAAAATTTTCGATTTCTTCAAAAACATATATGTTAAAGCTCCAGGGCCGCGGTAGCCTAGTGGTCAAGGTCGTGGACTAACGGCCGGCGGTTTTCGTTCAGTCGCGGGTTCGATCCTTTTCCGCCAAAGACCCGCCGTGTAGCCAGGGCTGATGCACGTTAAATCTGTTCGGAGCCCAAAGTCCTCCCGTTGGCGTGGTGTGGATGTTAGGAGAGGGGGGCAGCTTAGGTGTCGTCCTCGTCACTTGACCGTGGTTCAAAATTACGAGGTCCATCGCCAATAGCCCTCGTGTTGCTTCTAGTGCGACGTTAATAAAAACTAAACTAAACTAAAATGTTAAAGCTCCATCTTTTCTAAACATTTTAGTGCCAAATGCTTAGCATTACTTCCAAAACTACTAGAGTTATCGAGAAAAACTAAACTTTTTTCTTAATTAGTCTGTTTTGTTATTTTCAACTTTGACTTCATTTTTCTCAAAGCAAAATATTTTAGCTCACGCGTATGATTTCTCAGAAACAATTAGCTTTATTAGTTTCAAATTTCATACGCATGCTTAAAATAAGTTTCTTTGTAACTTATACATCAGTTTTTAGAAACATTTTAAAAGAAAAAAAAATATGAATTATAAAAATGATTTTTTGAAGTTTCTTCATTTCCTAAATAATTGTGTTCAAAACATTTTCCCTAAATTTTTAAAATATGTATATAACTTTTAAATTGGTCATTTTCTACTGAATAACATTACTTTTACAAATTTTGATCAATAAATTTCAGAATTCTGCTGGCAGTAAAATTTTCTGCTGGCAGTAAAATATCGATTTTCGTTACTTTAAAATTTATTCAATTTATATTTCTTTATGTAACTTTTTGAGATTTCTTTAAATTACAGGAAAATTTGAGATTTAATGTAAATATATATGAATGTTATATCGTAAAAATGTCATGTTTCTCTGCTTTATTTCATCTACAAATTATATTTTGAAAAATGATGTTTTTTCCGCATACACGGATAACAGTTAAAAGTCCTGACGACACCCCTTAAAGAGGTTTTATTTTGTGTTTCTTTAATTAAAGATTGCTTATTAATGAGTATTTTTCAATAAACCTTTTTAAATTTTATTTTCTAGACTACTGACCCTTAAATTATAATATTTTTTGAAGAACTTTTCTTTTTAAAAGCTCATTGATTACTATATTTAATGCATTTTTTTTAACTCACATTGTAACTTTGTCCGGTTCAAAACATTAAAATCTTTTTCCTCACATTTCAAAGCGCTTAATTGAGCTGAAATTTTCTATACACAATTTGTTGCATAATAATACGATAATTTAATTATAATTAATAAAAATTAATTGTTTAAAACTATTTATTTAAATAATTAAATTTTCTCGTCAAGTTGCCAATGGTAACCAAAACTATGTCAAAGCTGCAGCTATTTTCAGATAAATGACATTGATCGACCGGCAGAAACAAGAATGCCACGGGAAGAAAATTCAGAAAGGCTTATGGTACACATCGGAATTCCTTTCGGAGATGGTAACTAGTGCATCAAAAAGTATCAGCTTTGAAATTCAGGATATGTATGAAAAAAATAGACGGTAATATTTCTTCTCGTAAATTATTTAGCTTTACTAACTCGAAAACAATCCACAAGATCACTCAGAAATCATTCCACCAAATGGATTCTTAAAAAATGAATCTGATCTCTTTCTCCTTATAAACTGCTGTTTGTAGAAAATGCAACACCATGAAGGAATCATCAGAATCAAATGAAATTCGCAGCAAATGTCAATTATAGGATATTATGCAAATTAATAAAGTTTCAGAGCCATCGCGCGTGCGCGGCGCGCGCAGCGCCCTCTGAATTGATGCTGAAAGCGTATAAATAAAGTGCTGTAGCGGGACGTTGAAAAAAGTCTATGATTATTTGTTAGTGGCAAACGTTTAGTGAGACCTGAGTATGCCTCCACGACGGAAGAATAAGAAATTCAAGCAACTTACGGAGTTTGAACGAGGGAGGATAATCGGCCTTCGAGAAGGAGGATTTTCCTATCGCGCAATAGCAGCTCGTATGCAGCGGAACAGTTCCACAGTGATGCGAGTTTGGAAGCAGTGGACCGACGAGCACCGAACAACTCGAAAAACAGGCACTGGACGACAGAAGGTGACGTCAGAGCGCGATGATCGACACCTGCTCCGCATGGCGGTGAATGATCGCACAGCTTCCTCCAGGCAGCTGGCAGCACGTTGGTCTACTGCTACAGGTGTACAATTGTCGGCTTCGTCAATTCGTCGTCGTCTGCTGCGCCGTGGATTGCGTGCAAGGGTGCCTTTATACAGGATTCCCCTCACGGCGAATCATCGACGGCTGCGTCGGCAGTGGGCTCTTGAGCACAGAGACAGGCGAGCTGATTGGCACCAAGTTGTCTTTTCAGATGAATCACGCTTCAATTTGTGGACCCATGATGGCCGTGTTCGTGTTAGACGTTATGCCGGTCAACGCTGCCTTCCTGAGTGTATTATTGAACGACATAGTGGTCGAACACCCGGAGTTATGGTCTGGGGTGCGATTTCGTATCATGGACGATCCAATTTGATACGAATTGAGGGTAATCTCAATAGCAACAGGTACGTCCGTGAAGTGCTACAGCCCGAAGTCGTTCCTTTCCTTCAAGGCATCCCTGGAGCTATCTTTCAGCAGGATAATGCACGCCCACATGTTGCGCGGACTGTTCGAGACTTCTGTTCAGCACAACGCATGCAACTTCTTCCTTGGCCTGCTTATTCACCGGATATGTCGCCTATTGAGCACGTGTGGGATATGGTTGGTCGGCGTCTCGCTCGTGATCCGCGTCCTGCAGTTTCCAAAGACGAACTTTGGTTGCGCATACAAGCGATATGGAATTCTCTTCCTCAAGCAGATATTCAACATCTGTTTGACTCCATGCCACGTCGTATAGCAGCACTTATTGCAGCGCATGGTGGCTGCACCAAATACTGATTTCGGACGCTTAATTTGTTTCTTTTGTTTTGAAAATTTCATCATTTATTTGTATCAGTACAAGTCGTTTCTGCATTAAATTTCATTTGATTCTGATGATTCTTTCATGGTGTTGCATTTTCTACAAACAGCAGTATATGTGTGTGTGTGTGTAAACAAAACGCAAATAGTACACTCAAATCGCAACATATAACAATCTAACAATATCTAACGCTAAATCAATACTATTAAAATAAAATAAAAAAAAATATTTAAAGAAATAAATAAATAAAAAAGTAATATTGTGCAAATGAGAGGGGAAAAAATCCTGTAAAACTTAAAGAATCTAAATTTTAAAACCTAAAAAAAAATTGGATCAATACATTAAAGGAACAAATAATTTTTAAGAGAGTCAAGTGAAAGAAAATGAAAAGCTTAGAGTAATGGAAATAATATAAATAATACTGTTCCATACTTTGAAATGGAAGAATGTTTTATACGGGTAATTACTGATTAAATATTCATACTTCAAATGAATTACAATATAAAATTTTATGGTACTTTTACATTTTGGGGGCGCAAGCAATAAAGTCGCCAAAAATTATACAACGGATGCCAAACAGAATATGAGTATACGGAATGTTATCGCTAATAAAGCCTGCTTGGCGAGATTTGCGCCGGTAAAATGGAAAAGTACTAATTTGGTATATATATATATATATATATATATGCATTCAATTTTGCGAAGAAGGTTATTCAGCCTTATGATTTATGCGAGCTTCATATCTATGTAAACATCGCCTTTGAAGACATAGTTACGACAGTTTTTCCCCTGGAAAAAAGTACTTTTCAAAAACATCCTTCTAAGATCTGATTTTTACTTTCAATGTGAAACTGTCAGAAATGTTTCTCTGGAATGAACAAAGAAATTAGCAGTAGTTGCAGGAGCAAAGGGAGTTTTTTCGCATAGCTTTAAAAGTTTAAAAGTTGAATAGCATAGCCGACGAGCCGAGTGCTTATGTTCCGATTTTCCGTGATTATTTTGAGAGGCCACGCATTATCAGCAGCCTATAATACTTAAACATGATTGAGAAAAAAGTCAAGAATTTGCTTTAAAGAAGAAATGTTCGATGTGACACAGGAACGGCGTGCTTCTTCTTTTAAACAATGCTTAACTACATATGCCAAAATTGACACTGGAAACTATTTGCAACTTAGATTAGGATCTTCTACCTCATCCTCCTTATGTCCTTGACATTGCCCTTTCGGATATTTGTGTGTTTGGTCCCATGAAAGATGTTTTGAGTAGCATCATGTTCAACTGCAACGAAGGGGTAAAGGGAAAAAAGTTCATAACGAGCTTCGAGATCGAGCTAAAGAATTCTTCGCTGAGGAGATAAGAAGAATCCCATAAAGAGAGACAAATGCAGAAATGTTGGTGGGATTACGAGGAAAAGTAAATAAAAAAATGCATAAATGTAATAATCTTTTTTGCAATAAAATGCACGTACGCAAACACACACGCACATATATATATATAATTTTGCTAAGATTTAAAAATATTCTTTTTGGATGGATCAGGCATATTCGTATGATTGAACCATAATATTGAGGAGATTAGCTATTATAGTATATACAAACTGATCATGGGGTGTGGTTAAATAATTACAGTTCATGTACAACAATAAAATAAAAGCAATACACGTGAAATTGGGTTAAAAGAAAGAAATTTAGAAACATTTTTATATAAAAAGATGGAAGTTATAATCATTTCTTTATGACTGAATTTATTTATATGATTTTTCTTAGTACGAAATTTTTCAAAACAGTTCCCTGAATCTTACGAAGGGTTTCCAAGATAAGCTGAACAATATTTTGATGTTTATTTGCGTCTGTTAAATATTGGTCTATGGGAACATATCCGATATTCTTTTTAAATTCCTACTATTAACTCACACACTCTTTCTCTCTCTCTATATATATCTTGTTCAAATTTTCAATCGTTAATAAAATACTTTTTATTTATCCACTCAAGTTCAAATACATTTTTTAAGACTTGTAGTGGATGACACTTGATGTTAATACTGTTTTTTCAAATTAAATCATTTAATTGAATTTAATTGGTAAAAATGCAGTTTGGCCCAACCACTTGGCAGAATTTCAAAAATTGCCATTCTTGGTGGTTTTTTTTTTTTTTTTTTTGGCTGAACGCTAAGTCCGCGAAGAGGACCAGGGTAGTCTCATTTGGCAAAATACCGCCAAATAATTTAATAAAAAGTAACTAAAATAAAAATTTTCTTTGTTGACCTAAGCAGGAATTGACTTAATTTTTTTTTTATATTGCTTGTTTATTTCCAGATCGTAAAATGTTGTGTTTTCTGTTCACCTCGCTTTTCCTTTTCAAATGTACTACATTGAACATGTGGTTGTGAAACTGTCCTCTCAAAATTGGATAATCGACCGCATTACAAATTTGAAATGATTTAAGGGTGTTTCTTTACTCTTTTCTTTATTCAGAATATAAGGTTTAACTACACAAACTGTAAACTCCCCAAACGCCGTTTGGTGACTGTTGGCAACCATCATTGATATTTTATTTTAATGACCGTTAACTTATGTATATACGAACCTATTTTACATTATAAAAATGATTCATGTATCTTTCTATACATAGGAAGTAGCATATGCCACCGTAGCAGAGCCTTGCGATTTCCATACCATTAGTACAAGTCTCCATAGAGTAATTTTTCGAATGTTAGGAGATAATTCTGCGTGTGGGGTGACTCATCAAAAATACGCAAGAAATTTGTCATACGTAGCATTCCATACATACGAGTATTACTTTTGCATTATTGCCAAAGGACAAACGAAAGTACTCAAGATTATACGAAACTCTATTAATTTTTTTCACAGAAGAGTAACAAAGCAAACTCTTATTATCAATTAAACAGCTAATCGGATGCTTGCCTATCTCAACTAGTGCGTGTCAACTCACTTACATCTCCTTCACACCCCATGAAGTGCTCCATTGGCGCGTTTAACTGAAGTAGCGCCGAAGACACACGTCCTCTAATTCTTCGTCTATTGTTCTCTTCTTGTTACCCATAGATCTCCGTTAATTTATCTTCTTCCTGAACAAGATTAGCCGTGTCTTGGCATATCCGGCTTATTCGATGCAAACGGATTGAGAATCCACTGATACTCCGTGACATGGCGCGATAAAATATAGGTCTAATGCTTTTAAGAAAGAGTATTTTTGGTTTCCTCGATACGGAATTACGCTTATTTCACTGATAGGGTATGCAAACACGTAATAATTCATTTACGCACAAGGTAGCTGCCCTTTCATAAATCATTCTGTTGAGCTTTATCGAAGCATTTAGATTGGGGCATGTTTGGGATTTACAGTTGAACTGATGTGTGATGATTGGTATTACCTACCAAGTTGCTAATTTTATTTATAGTTTTCTTGTGATTTCAAATATAATTATTGTTAGCTTATGTTCTTTTTTTAATGACAATCTTGGAAAGTTCTGCTTCGTTTGAAGTTATTCAAATTTACGCTGTATAATTGGCAATGAGCAGTAGTGTGTTGAAGTAACTAATATTGCGCTAGAGTAATACTCTCTAACACCTCATATTTATCGGTAGATACAATCTATTGATAATCCTTCTAAATTCCCAATTCTTAAAATAATGTTCTCTTTTTGGGCAGTTCTTATAAATATGATAGATTTTCAATATCTTAAAAACTGAACTATTGTAAGCCATTTGCCTGTTCGGTTTTTGAATGTAATTTTTGTAACATTGGAATCAACAAACTGTGATTCAGCTTCTTGGTTTTTCCTTAGTAAAAGAATGAATGTGTCTCAGTTAGTCGAAAAATGTCGAATATTTTAACAAAAATGTTATTCCAAATAGTCTTTATTAATACTGTGGTCCATCTTAAGAGGATTATTTATAAAATTCAAATTTCATCACCAGTAGTCTTTGTGTTGCTTATTCGAGACTAAAAACAATCCGTCCATGAATTTAATCATCTGTGTTAAAGATTTTTATTTAACTTTTGTCTTTCACAATCTTATAAACGACTTTTTTTCGATGTCATTCAAAAATATGTTTTTATTTCTTAACAACATTAGGTGTTCTTTTACAAATATGTAGAAAAATTCGATGTGTCTTTATTCTAATCAACTTATCCTTAAAACTTCGTGGAATATTTAATTCTCTCTCATTTTCTTTAAAAATAATTTTAATGTGCTTATAATTCTATTCTTTTTATCATTTTAATATATTACAGGATTAAATAAATATGAATTTAAATAAACGAACTATTGTTTCAAAAATTCTGAGTAGATTAGTGGCGACTATCAAGATCGATGATTTTTAAATTCTATGCTGCAAGAAGATCGTTGATGTGCTCTGAAAACTTTCAAAAATTAACAATTTGATGTTATTTTTAAACAAACTATAAACACACTAAACATATAGATAATAACACTGGTAAAAAACTAGTTTTTTAAACATGGGTTTTCTTTCAAACTTCACACGTAACATAATTTTTTATACCTTAAATTGTAAGAGCAAAAGGGAACGTTGAGTCAAATAGAATTTATTCAATACTTAGTTTTAATAAATTAACAAAAGAGTGTTTAAACAATGGCCCTTTCACCTTAGGGATGGATTGGCGAACATCTGGTGACTTGGTGAGAAACTTAGTGTTAAATTTAATTATTTAAATGATTAATTTTAATCAATTCATCTTTATTAATTATAATTAAATAATCATATTGTCATCCAAAACCATCGTGTATAGAAAATTTCAGCACAATTGAGAGCTTAAAAATCTTTTAAAGTTTTGACCGAGACATACAATGTGTGTAGAAGAAAACCCATTAAAAATCGGCATGTATTGGCATGTAATTAAATATCAGTTTTTTACAAAGTAAATAAATATTAAATAAGTTTTGAATAAATAAATATAACAAGAAAAAATGTAATAGAAATACTTCTTTCATTCTCGATGTTAAATTTGCTTATATCGAATTTTTCTGTAATTAATAATATTTAAATAAAAATTGATACCAAAACTGGAATGCTTGGAAGAAAATTTAAGGTTATGTCTGTTTAAAATTTGATCTTGCAAAGAAGATAAAAAAAAAAAAACATGAAGCACGGATATCTTGTCAATTAAAATTTAATAAACATAATAAATAAAAAAAGTATAATTATTTTTGAAGAATCTTAATTATTACATAAAATTTTATTGGACTACCATATTCTAAATGCATAACGGAATTCGTTTTACTGTAAAGTATTTATTTGTACCTTGAGATAAAGTAAAGATTTGCTTGGATTCTTAAGATTGTATTTCAATGGTTCTACAACACAGTAGGATGTTTGTATTTATGGATTTGTATTATGTATTAAAACTTGTTTAAACTTAAAACCTTAAAAAAGTTCTAGCGTTTGTAAGACTACGTAGGCGTCACAAAACACAAATATAAACACCATTATCTATTTTAAGACCTAACTCTTTCTAACTTTGTAACTATTATTCTTTATGCCCATTTTCTGAGACAATCCATTAAGATAAATTTCGAACCATTTCCGATAAGTGAATGAGATGATTCTACAAATTACGAAAATGGAAAAAACAACAACATTTGCGACATAAAAGCTTTCCCTTTTTACAACCGGACGACACGTCTCGTCATCGTCCGGTTGAAGATTCCGACCGAAATCCGGAAGAAAAGACTGCGTCATCACGTGGTATGCTCGTGCGTGGCGGTAAATACAAATAACAAAGTAAAAGGACTCCCGTTCCGAATCAGTGGACGGAGTAATCTGGTCATTAATTGCCTAGGTTTCTTAAAGTATTTTGTTAAACGAGGCAGCGGTGCGACAAGTCTTTCGTTCATTTTCCGCGATTCACTGTCATCAGGTTATAAACGGGCTTCAAATAGAGGTTGGAAATTTTCAGCGATGATTCAGTTAGACTCGATGACTTGAGTAGTTAGAACGGATCAATGACATTGAAAGAATCAATTTATCTTGCACTTTTAAAAACTGGAATTGAAACAAATTTTGAAGATGGCTACTCGTATTTCCAATAGGAAATTATTATATCTCTTATAATATGTTTTTTTATCATTTAAAAGACTAAATGCTTCTATCGATGGTTCAGTTAAACTCGATGACCTAAGTAACTAAAACAGATTAATAGCGAGAGATTATGGATTTTTAAAAAATTGGAGTTGAAACATGTCATAAAGGTATCTGTTAAATAGTTCTAATACGCAGTTATTATAACACTTACAATAACTAAACGTTTTACTTTATCATTTATAAACTAAAGGTTTAATCGAAGATTCAATTAAACCCGATGATTAGAATGAAACAATAACTTTTAAGGAATCCGTTCTTGCACTTATAATAAGTTAGAGCAAATCAATAACATTTAAGGAATCGGTTCTTTCTCTTAAGACTTGGGACGGATTATTAAGGTGAATGTTCATATCTGTAATACAAGATCATTATATCGCTTACAATAACCGAAATGGCTCACCTTATGATTTGAAAATTAGAAGATTTCATTGATGGTTCATTAGAATGGATGACATAAGTGGTTAAACTAGATCAATGGCAATTAAAGAATCGGTTCTTTCACATATGATAACTGGAAATGAAATAGATCTCTCTTGAAGGTAGTTTTTCCTATTTCTAATATAGATTCATAATCACATTATTCAACTTATAATAACAGAAATGTTTAATTTATAATTTTTTTTAAAAATAATTACAAAAACACCTGCTGATGCATTTTATAATTAAAATAAATTTTTTATGGTTCTTCGTTTGATATCTCGAAAAAGAAACAAATACTTTTGGCTGTATGAAATAGCAGGCAGAAAACTAATACATACCGATTTCGCAGACTAAAGTGAAATGATTAACTCTACTTCTACCATGATCTTACAAAAATTTATTTCTTTTTAAAGGCACTTAATCTTCAAAATCTTTCAACGAAAAATATATTACGTTAATTATCAACAATTATCGCAAGCTAACTTAACAATAATTGAAGGAAATATTTTTAAAAGGGAATTGAGGAAAAATTACTAGTTATTAAAAAATTTTAAAAGAAGAATGGGCACTGTTTTACATTTCCGGCATATGTTTTTTCAATAAACAGAGGTGTTCCAAAAAACCTTTTTCTGAACTTTTATTTGTCGTTATATTTATTGAAAATATTTACCTTTTCATAAATTAATCCCATATTTCAACTTTCTATATGTTTCGACTTTCTTTCCGACGTTAGTGAAAATTAGAGGGATTAGAAGACATTTAAAACCAATAAACTTTACTATTTGATCACTAACTCTCCTCAACATTTTTTTAACACGCTACGCTTACCATTCGAAAATTTAAATAATGACTTCCACAGATTAAATTCTATAATGGATGCATACTTAACAAAGTCGTCTACCGTAAAATCCCGAAAATACTCCTCTTATCTCTACAACTGATTGTGGTATGGTTTGGTTTTCTATTAATGTTGGTTTATAGCTAAGACAAAAGGTGATAGACCTCGTAATTTTGAGCCTAGTCAAGTGAACAGAACTGGTACATCATTTCCTTTGCTTCCACTCCACCCATCGTGATGACTTTGAGACCCAGTTCAATTTAACTCTTAATGCTCGAGGTTGATTATTATAATCAATCTATTAACTGATTATGGGGTGTACTTAAATCAGTACAGTACGTGATTAGTAATAAAAAAAAATCATGGAATCTAGGATTGAAGAACGAAAACTAAAAAATATTGAAGTTATAAATCTTTATTACCGAATTAATTTTTATATTCTTTCGTAGTAGAAAATTTTTCCTGAAATTTCCAATATTGAACAATTGTATTCTTCCTGCAATTATTTGTCTAGTGGAACATAATTGACAATCCTTTGTATTTCCAGAGCGTAAGACAAGTGGTGTTTCGTCAAGTCGCTTGTCCTACTCAAATGTACTACGTTCTGTACCCTTTCATTTGGAAATCTTTTCTCACATGGATAACTAACCACTTTACAAATCTGGAATGATTTAAAGGTGTTTTTTTTACAATATTTTTTTGACCAAAATGTAAACATTAACCTCAAAAACTTTCAATCCTCAAAGGCTGTTTGGCGACAGTTTGCTACTTTCAGAGAAGTTTTAACGCGAATTGATAACTTACATATGTACCTATTTTATATTATAAGGGCCGCGGTAGCCTAATGGTCAAGGTCGTGGACTAGCGACCGGCGGTTTTCGTTCAGTCGCGGGTTCGATCCTTGGCCGCCAAAGACCCGCCGTGTAGCCGGGGCTGATGCACGTTAAATCTGTTCGGGGTCCAAAGTCCTCCCGTTGGCGTGGTGTGGATGTTAGGAGAGGGGGGTGCCAGCTCAGGTGTCGTCCTCGTCACTTGACCGTGGTTCAAAATTACGAGGTCCGTCGCCAATAGCCCTCGTGTTGCTTCTAGTGCGACGTTAATAAAAAACTAAACTAAATTAAAACTAAATTTTATATTATAAAAAGGATTCATTTATCTCTCTAAGTAAGACATAACAGATATGCCTCTGAGCATGAGCTTTCTATCCGTTAAAGGCTAATTAGCCCCTGCCATAGTTACTGCACACAACGGAACTTGATTGAATCAGGACTCGAATCTATGACTCGATTGTCACCTATTGAAGGGACCACCACAAGGAACAATTATTTCTCAGCTACCATTAGCTTCTCTTATAATGAAAATTAAAAGCCAATTTATTTTTGGTAAGATATCGAAATTATAACTTCTTTTTACTAAGTACGAAAAGTTTATAATGAAGCTTCGATACTAAGAAACATTTATAGGATATATATAACTATCAAATCTTGAACTATTTAAAATTTAAGACAAGTTGAGAAATGAAAATTGGCAATTAACATGTTTTAGTATAAAAAATAAATGAATAACAGCATTTCTCTCTCTGTATATATATATTTATATATATATATATATTGAGTAATTTGTCAATACGAAACTGGATCAAATATAAATAAGGCTTTTTTAATAACACCCTACGATTTTTATATCTACCATGATAAGTTATTTAAGTAATAATTTGGCATCGTTTTATTCTTCAGATGTTATTTAATTAGACTCTTTCTCTCTGAAACAAAGCGATCTAGTATAGAATGATACGCAAAGTGAAATTGATCCACTGAAAGCAAAAACTCCATTATCTGCGGGAAAATTTCTCGCGACTACTTTTTGGAATTTACAGAGTATTGCGGATGTCAATTTTCTTTCTGATCATATGTACAATTAATACTGTATGCTACTATGAGCGTTTTTAAATGGTTGAAGCAACATTTCGATCAAAAAGACGTTCCATTGCGTTCCGCACAGTTTTTATCCAGGACAATGTAAGATCGGCTCACAACTGGTGTTAAACTCAAGAAATTTCATTGGATTTCGAAATCTTAGAAAAAATTCGAATATTCTCCCTACAGTCCAGACTTGGGATTTTTGTAATACTGTTTGTGTACAGTCCTCAAAGAAGCATTAGGAGGAGAAAGGTTTGAATCCATCAAGCATCAAGACATTTTCTTGCAGATTGATGAGGAGTACTCCCTCTATAACTGGTACTTCATCTTTACTGCCCTTCCAATAATCCATCGTTTTTACACATGTTGACAAATCATACAAAATTATGGTACACTTTCTTCAGTGGAATAATGCAGGCTATCATTACAAAACAGAAATGTTTTTGTAATTTTAGTTATTTTGTTTTTAGCACTTTATTTGCGTGAATTACTAAGAAAAGGTTAATTAAATTTTATTCGATTGCGAATGCTTTTGCATTTTAAATGCGCTATTATTAGTGATTTTCCAATAATTTTGTGGTGCTCGGGCCCCATATCGACTGGATTAACGAGAGAGTAACATTTTTCTTAATATATTGATATGAATTTATTTTCTTTTGATACGGAAAATCTATAAACATAGGTCCTTCAAATAGGAAAGCTGAGTTGTATACATTGTATTTTTCTTGTGATAAACACTCAGTTTTGATAGTAAAATAACAATTTTAAAAATCATTTTCAAAAAATAACATTTTAAAGCATGTTCTATATCTTTGGAACACTGTTACAGATTTTTTGGTATTCTGTATTTAATGAACTATTGAAAAATAGTTTTGACAGGCTTGTGACTAGAGATTGCTATACAGATAGACAAGTACATCTGCTTAATGGTAAATTGAGAATTGTTAACTGTAATTCTACATGGTTTTTAAAAGTAATTTGGCAAATTTTATATACACAACTATTTACACACTTTTCCTTCGACATCTACAATTACATTATCCAATAAAAAGAACTTAATGATCAAAACAAAACGCGAAATACGGCATGATAATCTGCTTCTAGCATACAAAAATGATAAATACTTATAAAACCGTTAAAAAAGGGCTGGATGATTTTTAACAGGAAAATATATGAGGGGTAAATATATTCAAACAGTTAAAGGCTCTGTATTAATTATTAAATCAACAAATGTGAGATCTGAAAATTTTTTCTCTAAGGCAAAATGTTTCTTACAAAAATTAGATTAAAATTAGGCGACAATAATATTGATCAGTTGTGTTTTTTACTTGCTTATTTTTTAAAGCTTATTGACTAATATATCACATACTTAATTATATATTTTGTAATTGATTTAACTGTGAAAAATTATTGATACGTAAGTATTACTCATAATTTGATGAATAATTTCTGAATTTTATTTATATTATTTTTTTATCGAAAATTAAATTAATTTTTATATACTTATGCTTCAATATATAATGTCGCTTAATTATGATTTTTTAATTGATAATAATGGCGTTAAGAATTCCAAGTAATTTGCCTGTATACCGTTTGTTAGAAAATATCAGTAAATTTACAGTCACTGCTTGTGACGACTTGACTCATTATTAACGATTTATTTCTTATTAAAAAATAACAGAATGGTTAGTTTATACATGAAGGAGTTTTTTTTATATCAAGTATACTTGACTATCCTTACAATAAATCTCATGCCAAGTCAATACGTTTTGAAAATTAAATTTTACAGAACCGTTCTCAAAAGTATAGGGAACCGTACTTAGGCTATTTCACCAATTACTACACGTTGCATACGTTTCGTGGGAAACCCCACCTACCACATTAAGCGGAAGATATCTGTATACCTAACATCAACACGACCTGCCGGTTAACAAAAAGCCGCCGCTGTACGTGGACCATCCTCCCAACGAGAGAAAAAAAAATAGAGAGCCTTAACAACACAATAGCCTAAGCTATACGATATGATAACAGGCCCACTTAATACTCCTCACGCTAATATCGCCCGTCGTTGTGCTGATGTCACAATTTTTGAAGCACGCGCATGGCTTTATGTAAAAAATACAACCCCAACCAGAATAGAACGAATTGAAAAGACCCTCTCGAGGGCTTTCTTTTTGCCCCCTCTGTGAGGCACGAGCCTTCCTCCCTGCACCCTGCCGCACGTCAACCCCCACCTTCTTTTATGTCTGCCTACTGACTGTTGCTTTCTGTTACGGAGAGATGGTAGCTGATTAAATAGCGGGATGCCTAGTTAGGCTAATTTGTGCTCAATGACGCATTAGCGGCAATAAGGTTGGATTCTTTTTCGTAATATGGAGTTTATGCATGGCACGTGGTTCGGTGTGTTTAAAAGTCGCTTTCTGGTTTTGTTATTTATTCGTGAAATTTGCCGTTGTGAAAAGTATCCGTTCCTTTTGTTGACTTTGATTTTTTTTTAAATAGTTCTTCCATTGTGGACTCTTTTTTTTTTTTTTTTTTTTAATATCGTGGGAAGGCTAGATTTTTCTTTCTTTTTTGTATTTTAAATCTTATACAGTATCGTCCTTTTCGGGTAGTTGAAAAGTAATGCTGATATTTTTTTTATTTTAATTTTCTTTAGGACTTAAAAGATTTTGCTTCACATACCTTATTGCTCAAAAATAACGTTTAAAAGATCATCCTTGTTTGATAATGGACAATTTGAAATTTTAAGAAAAAGATATTTGATTCAATGATATCACCAAGTAGAATATATATTTCTGTGCAATAAATATTTAAAGACTATCAAAACGATCAACAGTAAATATGTCGCAAACAACTTATGCATTTGCTTTAATATTAATACACAGTAATGATAGCCGCGTGGTGATTGTCGTGAATTCAAAGTTGTGTAGCTGGGATGATGCACGTTAAATCTCCTCAGGCTCGAAGTCCATTCATCGACGTTGTGTGAACGTTAGGAAAAAGTAGTTTCAGTTTAAGTGTCTTCTCTTGATCGCGGTTGAAAAGTATTTAGTCCTTCGCCAATAGCTATTGTGTCACGTTTAACAAACATTCAATCTATTAAATAATACGATGCTAATTAAAACCAAATTTAGGGCTCACTACTGACAGAAGAAAGTATATTTGATTTGTAAGAGTATAATTTTGCGAAATAGAAAAAAGTAAAAATAAAACTTGGGAAACGAAGTTTTGTATATGAAATATGAATTCATCACGTACGGAATTGCAAAGATACGCATTTAAAATATGAAAAAAAAGGATTTCATTTAATGTATACTTATTAAGTTGTTGTGTAATTAATTGTCAGATAAACAGGAAAGCCCGATGAGTCTAACTATAGATTCGGTTCACAATGAAGTAAAAGGAAATTTCACTTATGTTTTCATTTGTTTGTAAAATTTTACCATATAGAGACTTATATTGTTACTGAGCAGCACATGACAACGATAATATAAGGGGGGGGAGTGAAAGTGGGGTTTCCCCTACATTTCTACACATTTAATGAATTTATGTTAAAATGTGTGTTTCAAAAAGATTGGTTACGATTTTCTACTAATAGTGAATATTTTGGAAGAGCAAGAAATATTATTTCGTGTGTGTGAATTGACATATAAAAAGTTAGGAGCAGAAAAAGGCATATTATTTAGCCATTAGGGTTCAATGTACATTATATCATTTTAGAGAAAAAATAACTTAAATTATTTATCTGACCTCAATTGTAAGAATATTAAAAATTTAGTTGAGATTCAAATTCTTAGTTACTTAATGATAGTTAATAAGTAATCAGGTTTTGTTTTTCTTTAATATACGACATTTAATTTCTGAACTTCTCACCATTTGAAAATAAATTTTGAAATTACAAATTAAATTATGTATTACAAAATACATAATTTATGATGATAGTGTAACATTTAGCCCTTTCTCCTCCCAAACACCTTAGAAAAATTTCTCGTACTATGTTAAATTAGTTAAAAGCTGTTTAGATAACACACAATGATTTTGAAGCAATTACTTGACTTAAGACTTGTAAATGTAATATGAAACAGAATGATGCATGAAAATTAAATTAGATAAATTTCTAAATGGCAAGGTATCGAACAGAAGGAAGAGAACAGAATTTATACGAATGTTTTATTTATAATTCCTATCTTTTGTCAGCTAAAATAGAATAAAATTTTAATATCCCCCCTCCCCAATCGCCGCCACTGAAACTCACTGTTGGATAGATATCACAAAAGCAAATCTATTTGTGGGAAACAGAAGCAGAAAAAAAGAAAAAGAAATAGAAAAAAATGGAAAAATAAAAAGCAAGTTGAAACGTATGTCTAAGTCTAAATTTAGACTCAGCGTATCTTAAATTTAACGTGATCAACTAAACAAAAGCAGCGAAATATCCCCTGTACATGACATTAACTCAATAGATATTATTTCTTGTAATTTCTTGCTTCTGAGAAAAATCTTTACATAATACTAGAAGATGTAATCCATTTCAGTTCTATTTACATAAATTAACTTTGGGAAATGAATGGCTGGAAGGAGTAGATCACTTAGAATAAACCCTCCTTTGAACGATGTATTAAGAGTAACAACGAATCTCGCATGTTGTTATAAATGCAAGTATCCCGAGATATTTTTTTCTTACCGAATGGGGATTACAGTTTTTGTAAACCCGAGAGACGTGTCCTTGGGATACTCTACCGATTCTGCTTTATTTCCGACCCTCCTTCCTATCAAGTATATTTCTTTCCGTCTTACTTATATCAGATCACAGTTACAATGGTTTTTCACAGCTAAACCAGATTTGGCTCTTGCCCCATAAACTCCAATGTTCACTCACTCATTCAGGTTACAAATAATATATAATCTCTTCTACTTTTTTTTTATCGGAGTGTTCTTGTTACCTTCTATCATTTTTTCAAAAAATTATCTTTCAAGTGCATTTTCAGTCACCGAAACATTATTAACGTTATAGGTATTACCTAAAATTCTTTATAAAAATAAACAGTAATAGATTCATCAAATATGTTTTTCGACCTAATTATGAATATTTCTTTTATTAACCCCCAATGCTCAACATTTAATATTACATATACCTATAGATGTAGAGTTCATATGGTGGTTAAATCATGAAGTACGTGCATAATAAAAAAATGTTCATGTCTGGGCTAAAAGATTGACTTAAAATTACAGCAGTAATAAACGAGTTTTTTAAACATGGGTTTTCTTTCAAACTTCACACTTTGCGCAACATAATTTTTTATACCTTAAATTTTAAGTAACATTCGCCAGAAAAGATGGATTTTTAAAGGTGTCACCAGTAAATAAAATAGAGTTTAAGCAATGACTTCTTCACCTTGGAGACGAATTTAGCGATCACTTGGCATAAAATTTATTTTTTTAAATAATTAGTTTTAATCAATTAATTTTTGTTAATTATTATTAAATTATAGTATTGTCATCCAAAACAATCCTGTATCGAAAATTTCAACTCAATTAAGCGTTTTAAAATGTGAGAAAAAAGCTTTTAAAGTTTTGACCCAGACATACAATGTAAGTTAAAGAAAACCCATTATTAATAAAAAAGAGACTTGGAAATTAAAGTTATCACCCTCAGTTATTGAATTTATTTGTATCAGTTTGCACAGAATGAAATTTTTCAAAATAATCTAAATTCAAGTAAGTACATGTTTGTTTGCGACATCCAAAGATTTGTCTATTGGAACATACTGGACAATATATATATATATATATATTTCAAAATTTATTTCTGGAATTTCAAATGTATAGTGTTCCGTTAAGAGGCATTTTCTTTTCGAATATTAACCCTGTCGTTTCCTTTTTTCTTTCGAAACAGCCCTCTCTTCTTTGGGTAACCAACCGCCTTCCAAATTTGTGATGATTATTTCATGTTTTTTCTTTACACACTTCTTTTTGCACAAAATAAAGGCATGAACTACACAAACCTTTAATCCCCCCAAACACCGGTTGTTGACCATTTGCAATAATTGGAGCTTTACAGTGGGACCGCTAGTTTACACGCGTACGTATTTTATGTAATAAAAAGAATTCATTTATCCATATGTATATGAAGTAACAGACATGTAACCTTTGCGATATGTATAGCTTTAAAACATGTCATGCCAGAGAAATTCATACCCCTTCGTCCCAAATGGAGAGAGTGACTTTTCATGAAAATTTTAAAATATATAATGAAGGGCTACAATCACCAAAATAATCAAGTACTAAGCCTCACAAAAAAAAATCATTTTATTTATAATAAGTAGAATCAGGAATATTGTGTAATTTGCTATATTGATAAGTGAAAGTTGTAAATATCCATCTAAAGAAAAAAATTTAAATTACATCAAGACAAGGGATTAAAGTTACATTTTTTAAGCCACATAATGGGCTATTGTTTTTCTCAACCACAAAATATCGTACTGACCACTTTTCGAAATCTTATCGAAAAAGTTTTTGCGTGTTTGTTTGTTGCCTGCTTTCACTTGTAATGAATTTAATTTTCAAAAATATGTCATAATAAATTCTTCCTACATTTTTTTTATTGGATTGAAATAAAACATATATATTTGATGGCAACTTTCACCAATAATGAAGTTAATTTTCAAAATATGCATAGTAAATGTCTCCTAAATTGTTATAAAGATTAAAATAAAACATGAAAAATTAAAGAATTTTATTTATCTTTCGATTGATGTATTAATTTAAATTAAATGTAATCTGAAATCAAGAAATGAATGAAAATGAAAAACATTATTCAAAAACTTAAGGCTCCCGTCTACTAGCTTTCATAATTTCGTGAACGCTAATCCTGTGGAAATTCTGAACAATTCTAGGTGTTTTTTTTTTGCATAAACGGAAGCATTAAAAATATCCACAATGTAAGTTAGAAAACTAAGGTAGTATTTCCTTTCCCTTCATTATTTTTATGTGCGCATTATCTACAATATTTCTTAATTATTTCTAGTATTCGTTTAGGTACTTTTCCATTAGCCAGCTTCAAAATTCGCTAACATCGGATTCTTTGTTTTAGCGACGATTCAATGAAGCAATAATAATTACACTTTCTAATAATTTATTTTCTTGATAAACTTAAGATACATATACTGTAGAGATAAAAATGTGCTATATTTGGCAATTTATCGCTTGCGCACGTCTAACGGAAAAGTACCTACTTTTTTCGCGAATTAATGGATCCGTTGTAAGTCGAACACCGCAATTTACGTAAGAAAAAGTTCTAGAAAACATCGGCTTATTCACGGAAATATACCATGTATGTAAAAATTCAAATTTAGAAAAAAAAAAAATTGGAAAACATGCACAATCCGCTTTACAATATATGTAAATATGTAGTAAAACTTAAGACTCCAGCCTTTATGACTTCATCATAACCAGCCATTATGACTTCATCATAACCAGCCATTATGACTTCATCATAACCAGCCATTATGACTTCATGAACGTAATGTTCATCCTATGGAATTTCTACTATCATCTTCAAATTCTTTACTATATTGTCTATTTGAATGCAAAAAAGTGCATCCGAAAGAGAAAACAATATTGAAGGTTTCTGAGGAATTACATTCTCCCTCAAATTTTGAAAATATTTTTAGCCATATTTTAATGATTAGTTTTTAAGTTTTCCGGTTGTTACAAATTACTCTAAAATATTTTTAAGAATCGGAAGAAAGATGTAATTCCACCTGAAACCTTTATTTTATGCTGTTTAGGATGAATTTTTTATATTCAAATAGATAAAATAATAAAGATATGAGATCGGTAGTAGAAATGGCATAGGATTAATATTGGATTCACGGAATTGAAATGGCCGCTAGACGAACGCCTTAACGAGCAAAATTCATGTATCTAATAATAAGGAATGCAATAACTAACGTAAAGGTCATATGAATACATTTATAGGTATGGTACGTTTCAATAAGGCACATCTCGTTAATCAATCATTCTTAGCTAAGAAAATCTCCAGCGTAATTAGAGTCCGTTTGTTGCAGAAATAGTTGAGAGTTGAATTAAGCATGTCTTTTACCGCAATGCTTCTTTTAAAAGGATCTTATTCCTCGAAAACTTATTTTGTTTTACTTACATCAGATATCTGACACGCAAGACCAATCTATCATTGTTGAAATTCTATGAAAAACATTTTGGATATCACTGGAATCCGATTTCGGTGATGGATACCTCAGAGACCAAGCAATTGAATCAAGTCATCAGGTTTTGAATCGACTTTCCCACTTTAAACTGCAGGGTTAGCAATTATGAAAGGTCAAATTTAAAAAAAATTATACACTCAAAACCATTATACATAATAAAATCAGCAAGGTTTGAAAATAAATGTAAAATATTCCAAGTTTTTTTCCGACATCACTTAATAGATGCAATTCACTCTGTCACTTCCATACAGTTATGGAGTAAGAGAAAAATTCAACAAAAGTGGATATTTTTATATATAATATCTCGAACAAAATTATATGGGTCATTGTTTTTCACAGAGGAAATGGTAATAGGAAGCAAATACTCAGGCACGCCGGAATGTCGTTCACCGAGAAGTTAGGTACGAATTTTCGTACGAATTGCTGCTTATTAATTAAGAGTTGGGAAACTTAGATTGATTGAGTGTTTGTTTATGAACGTCGCACTTAGAAGCAACAAGAGAGCTATTGGCAATAGACTTCGTAATTTTGAACATCGGTCAAATCAAGAGGATGACACACCACTCACCAAACTTTTCCACCATCCCAGAGTAAGAGTTCCTTTAGATTTAACGTGCTTCATCCCAGCTACATGACGGCTCTAGTGGAATCAGAACTTAGCCCAAGGCCCAATTGAAACAACACTGGCTAAATATTTCACACTTTCACGTGGGTGCCTACAACCGGTGGAGTTAGATATCCCATCTGGCTTCACATATCACCGTTGGTACGTATCACGCAAGAATTAAGTTCATCTAGAAACTAAAAAAAAAAAACTTTCCATAGAGTTGAAAATTGAAGTAATGAGAATTTAACGTATATTTATAGAAAAGTAAAACTTATTTTTTTTAACTCACCGAATTTCTTTTAAATTCCAATATGATTCAAGACTAAGATGCCCAGGCTTTAACATCCGAAAAACGGGATACTATTGACGGAGGGGGGGGGGTTCTTGATTAAAAATTTAGTGCCTAAATGAATTACTTACCTAAATCATCTGAATAGCTGATTTGTTGACATCACTTGTTTAACTAGCGCAAGCACGCCGTTATAAAACTCAATATTCGAAGGCGTTACTTCGTGGGCGACCAACAAATTCCTTATACACCCTGATCCTTTAACTCTCTAAAATTCCCCTCCGTTTCCAATTTTTGTATAAGATGTAATTCCTTTGTAACAGTGTTCCAAATGATGTTTAATCACCAGCTGAACATGTCGCCATAAGAATAAAGTCTGCGGAAGTGTACAAAGGATTCTCTCTTCATTTTACAGTTACAAAATATTTTCGTCGCTTCCAATGCCGTAAAATGCCACTGTTCATTAAGTCTAAACAATGGTGATTGTATTCTAGCAACTGATCAAGGCGAACTTTGATATGCAGTTCCTGATAATCAGTTATCAACAATTAGTTTTATTATTAAAGTTTAACATTATAAAATTTACAAAAATAATATAAAGCTCATATTCTGGTAAAATAGCTACATGGAAGCCGAAAACCGTATATTCCCTTCCCGTTCATCCGCAGTTCCTAAGTTTGTCGTGCATTCTTTCTAAAAATCGCGACTTTCTCAAAACCCCACGGAACGCAGGATAAATTGATAAAATTCGGGACGTCTGGTCACCTTATTCAAGATGGCTATTTCGTCACACAATTAGTTAGAATAGTTTCACTTTATTAACATGTTTTTTTCCGTTGGACATAGAATATATACAAAACCATATGATAATACTGGTTAATGTAATGATAAAGGGAAGCAATATTTATAAATGAGGTAAAATTTCATTTTTCTCTTTAGTTCGGTGCGGCACGATAAAACAAAGCGTTCCTAAGGTTCTCTTCCACCAGTCATTTTGATTTCATGAAAGTAATGTTAATTCTATGGAATTTATGCTGCCATCTTCACTATTTTATCTTTTTGAATACAAAAAAGTGCATCCTAAAGAAAAAAAAAGAATGAATGTTTTTGCGGAATTACATTTTCCCAATGAATTTTAAAAATATTTTAACCACTATTTTAATGATTTATTTGTGGATTACCCGGTCTTTAAAAATATTCTAAGCTATTTTAAAGAATTTGGGAGAAAATGTAATCCCACAGAAACCTTCATTTTTTTTTTTTTTTTTTTAATTTTTGTACATTCAAACTGATAAAGTATTAAGGATTTGAGGACAATAGTAGAAATTCCGTAGGGTTAACTTTACATTCACGAAATCAAAATGGTCGGCAGACGTGAGTCTTAAGAGTAGCCGCCCATGGGAGAGAAACATGAAATGCAGTGCCGCGTGAGCCTGTTAATCTTATGTCTTCAGTTTGCAGGAAGTCATATATGTAATTGGATAAGTAAAGTTGGAATTTACTGGGGTTTCTCCTAACGTTACACAAATGTGATCAGTTTTAAATGAAAATTTATCTGAATAAATATTTTTTTTCTGATATATTTATTTTTCATTTACTATTTACTCGAAAATGTCAACAACCCTTGAAAAATCAATTTTTTTCTCTTTGATTAACATAAACATCACATATAAGCATGAATTGTTCTGTTGGCTCGTGGCAATTGAGGAAAAATTCGAAGATACGAAAAGAAATACTGTCTTGGAGAACTTTTCAAAAACAATTGACGCTTGTCACGAGTAAGACATGGACAGTCAAATGCAAACTCGCAACAACTGGGCGGTGTTGCCCCGAAAAGAACTCGAATGTATCACTAATGAAAAGCAAACAAGTAAAGAGAACCCGGACGTGTAAAAATACACAGAAGTCCTCTTTCCAATAACAACCCGTTTAAATTCGGACATCACATCCAGTCATTCTCTCTTCCCATCCCTCCCAAACACCCCCTTAAGCCTAAATCTAATTACCTTCCCTATAATTCTTAACAAAGCAGTGAGTGCTTTAATTCTGAGTCTTCGCGGGCAGATGGAAACGAAGAATTACGAGCGCCGCGTAACGACGCAATAATAATCACGGGGGTCATTCCACATTCCATCAGTTGTGCACGGGGTGGACGGAGGGGTGGACCAAACGATTACTAATGAATGACCGTAGGGGCAGGATTCCTAGGGAGCCATTACCCTTTTCTAGAATCGCCTTCTCCAGGTATTTCCCAGAAGAAAAGGCCGGCCGGGATTAGAGCTGCTGTGCAGGGGATGGCGATGCGAATTATGGATGGGGTCGGCCTGTTATATGTATCGTTTGGCATCAGACAATTTTTTTTTTCGGGTACCGTTTCGGAAAGTGTAGCTAGTATTTGTTTTGGTTTCGATGAGGTGCTTTTGATGATAGGAGCCTCAATGCGGAAGTGAGCATGAGGATTGATTGATTAGGATGGAATCGTGAGTGAATGGTTTGCTCACTGGATGCAGAGTTGAAAACTAAGATCAAAGAGACCTGCGCCGATTTCAAATGATAAAAACTTTACAATTGCGACGTATTTAAAAATTCTCCTCCCATCAAATGATTGGTGCCGCTGACAGTTGTTCAAAAACAAGATGCTGGGTGTTTTGAGTTACCTTTTGAGGCAACGTGATGAAATATAAATGAAATATAATTGGAGAACCCCAAACCAAAAGATTTTGTAATTTCACCCAAAAGGTTATTTTTCAATAATTCAAAAAAAAAAAATTATTAATTGTTCTTTTTAGTTAACGAATTAATTCTTCACTAAATTTTTTAGTAAATATGAAATCATTTTATTTTTCAAGTTAGTTAGCCCGCCATACAGTATTATATATTCAGTGTTTTCCATTCACAAAGATAAAACTAAGCGACAATATATACTCATTAAGTCGGACCGGTTTAACTCGAATAACCTGCACCGGTACTTACGAAGAATTTTTATTTTATTTCAGGTACGATCTGTAGATATATGTCCATAATAACATTTACTTATTTCATCCATGCATTTAGAAAAATTATTTTCAGTACTGAAAGCTTCTAACAACTATGATCGTATGAAAGGAAAGGAAAGGAAAGGGCATAGCAAATATTCTGCACAATATCTATAAAACTTTAGATACACTTCTTATCACCAGTGGTAAATAACACATGGTGTTATATTATCTAAATAGAAAATGCTATAAAACAATTGAAAGCGTATATCTATTGTTCAATAGATAGACAAGTTCATGTTAGTACGTTTTATTTCATTTCCCCCCATTTTCCGGTTAATTGGGATATTCGATATCCTCTGATCCTAATTAATCCGACTAAACGGGGTTTCACTGTACCTTATATTTCGAGAATAATACTATTTAAAGACGAACGGAAAAAGTTCAAATTTTAGATTTTAAAAAGAATATTGTTAAAGAATGGGATAATGCATGATTAAGGTATCCGAAATAAAAAATACAATGAGTTATTCAGTCAGTAAATTAGAGAACTTGTTTTTCAAAAAATATGGTAACTGTTTAGTAATTTTGTTGAATTTAAACATTTGTAGGAAAAAATATATATAAAGTAAAAATAACCTGTAAAATGCTCTAGAGATGGATCACAATTGAATAAAACATTTGGGAGGAGAAACAAAACGACAAATCGTTTCAGGAATTGATTTGATTATGTATTAACTTCATTCTTAGAAGTAAAACAAGGGCTATTGGCGACGCGCCTCGCAATTGTGAACCTCGTCCAAGTGATGTGGACGACACCTGAGTTGGTATCTCCCTCTCTTAACATCCACACCATATCAACAGGAGGACATGGATTCTCGACATATTTTATTTTCATTAGTTCATCTGTACGTAGGGGTGGGGGTCTTAGTTCATCAGGACTCGGAACCACGATTCGATGGAAACAATGCCAGTAACTCGCAGCCTTGACCACTAGACTACTGCGGCCACAAAATATTTCAGGATTTGACAGGTTGAAACATTACTATCTTCTCTTACACTAATGAATTAATTTTAGGGGTTAAAGTATGTTTCTGTGTCACAGAAAGAGAGAGAGAGAGAGAGACTTTTACCGTATCAATAGAAAAGAATTAAATACATGAAGAAAAAACGCTTTTTAAGCTTGTTTTAGCTATGACCTACTTGGAATCAGAATGAAACTTCAGTTTAAAGCATGTAACTTTTCGTATAATATTATAATGTTATTTTTGTTGTCTAAAAATTCTGCGCATTTAAATTTATAGGTATTTTAAAATATTTAAGTAGAAAATTTATTAATTACTAATTATAATTAATAGAAAACATAAGAAAGTCATAGTAGAAAACCCATTAATTGATAATGTCAATTAGTTTTAAAATATTAATGGTAGCTCTATAAACGGGAAAATTACCATACAAAAAATGCTTTTAGAAGAAAACGTTTTGAAAAAAGATTTTTTAAAACACGAGTTACTATTAAAACGTTTAGAATAGTGTAAAAAATGCTTTAAAGAGCTCAGATTATTTTCCCTACGAATTCACTTGTTAAGAACTTTTTCTTTTTTTTTTTGACGCCACTTTTTTATTACCTTGCACTCACTATCAGTCTGTGACACAAATATTTTTATCCACTTCACTATAACCTTGAAATTTTGCACACAAGCTCAATCTGGATGACAATACAACATTCAATAATATAACCACAAGTAGATAAGTGCTAAAAAATTTTTTTGAAAACAAAGAAAAAATAATGTGAATCATTTTACTTAAAACCAGTACTTCGACGATGCAAAAGAATTAAAAAAGAACAAGAAAAGTAGAAAAACAATTTTTCTTATGAAAAAAAGTGGGGATGAGATATTTCAATCTAGCTGAAAGTTTTTGATTAAAAACTGAAATATTGTGCGCCCTTAAAATGTCTAACTATCTAACCAAATACCTCATAAAACACTTTCGCTTTTAGGAGCAAATGAAAGCTGGATTTAATAGATTTCACTTTTTTTTATTTTATGTTGATGATAAATTGCCATTTTTAGTACATTTTCACTTAGTTTCTAATTGTATAAAGAAAAATTGTTTCTCACTTTTTAAATCTTTCTTTAACTAATTTGTTACACAGATGTATAGGGTTCTTAAAAATTACACACACCAACACACACACACATACATATGTTCAAATGAAAAAAAAATGCTATCTTATGAGGTGTTTGTAATTAAATACTGCATTAAAAACTAAGATTCATTTCGTTTTCATTGATATTGCCATTGTGAAGAAATAAATATAAAATAAAGTGCCTGTATAATAGATAAAAACAAGATAAACGACCTCATTTATTTTCTGTTAGGAAATTAATAAGAAAATTAAATTACTAATTTTCTTTTTAGTGTTATCTTATCAGTTGTCACTGAAAGATCAAAACTACAATTTAATAACAAGCAATAAAAGTGACTCCTTTTTTATCAATTGTTGAGAACATGAGATATGTTTTAAATGTCTCTCAACGAAAGAATTCAATTAGGAAAGTAAAAAGCAAAAGCAAAGACAAAAAAAAAAAAGATATTAATAAGTTCCATAAAACTTGTCTTATTCTTAATCAAGCGTTCCCCAAAATGGCCAATACGACAAATAAAGATGAACTATTATCGAAATAAAATATGGATGTCAATTGCCAAATAGTCAATTCTCATACAAACTGGTTTTTTATGCATTTTATTTTGTGTTTTATTTCTTTTACATGAAGCAGCAATGTAAAAAAAAAATAATAATCAAGACACAATTTAATGACGATGGCGAACTAAATGAAAAGCAACTCGTTTTGATAATTCTGAATCGTCTGACTAAGCGCTGTTGCCAATTGGGGAAATCGAAATAATAATAATAAAAAAATGAAACAAAATGAAACCGTAACATAAAAAAAATCGTTACTGTCTCGCTGAAAGACAACCGAATCGCTTGATTAATAAATTGCTGAATACGGCAGCTTTGGGGATTATTATTATTTATTTTTTAATATTATTATGAAGATTTTGAGTGGCATGCCTTTATTCATCCTAACTTAATGAGATTTTTTTTTTGGTCACTTGTTCTTTTCGTTCGAAACTAGTGATAAATGGTCATCTGGGTGGTCCGACCTATAAAAAAAAAGAACTCAAGCCCAGGTAGAGAGAATGGGGGTGTGCAGCTAAACAAGTGAGAAACTAATTACAAGAGATTTGCGTGTTCGAGCATTTGATGGAAAAAGTGACTCCTTTCTGGCTTCAATTGGCAGCCATTTCTTTTACTCGGCCTTTCTTTCATCTTTTCCGGTTGTCGAACTTAGCGCAGATGATGTATATTTTTCTCGCCATGGCGCACACACACCTGCCCTGAAGAGTAGATCAGTTAGAGATGTACCATAAATTTTGAAATAAAACGTTAATGTTTTCTTTTCTATTGGACTAAGATTATCAATAAGGATTTTGGTTCTCTCTTCCCCCCCAATATTTATTTCGATTTATACCATTCCTATTGATTAACTGTTTTATTAATTCTTTTTAAAAATGTTGTTAGTCTGTAAGCATTTTTTATATTTTCCTTTAGTTTAGTGCAGGCTAATTTAGTTGGTCGATTAGCTTTAGTTAGATAAGGTATATTAGTTATTGGGTTAAGATTATTTAGTATTTCAAGTTATCATCCTTTGGTTTCAATGTATGAAACAATTTCCTCAAGAAGAAAAATGATCATTGATGAAAGTTTTTAATCTGTAAACTCATCGATTTCATTTTTTTTTTTTTTTTTTTTTTTTTTTGTAAATTGAAGTATCTTATCCAATGTAACAAGAGCTGCCTGTAAATGTATTCTTTCTTTGCAAACGTTTTTCTATAATTCACATTGTAACTTTCAAAGCTTTTTTCTCACATTTCAAAGCGCTCGATTGAGCTAACATTTTCTATATATGATTGTTTTGGATGACAAAACGATAATTTAATTATAATTAATAAAAATTAATTGATTAAAACTAATTATTCAAAGAATTAAATTTTACGCCAAATTTCTCGCCAAATCATCAAATGGTTGCCAAATCCATCGTATAATAATTTATCATTTGCTTTAACTTTAATTACACGTAGCTTAATTGATTTACATAATGCTCAATTGAGCTAAAATTTGACAAATTTAATTAACGTCAAATAATTTAATAAATTATTTAAACTAATTATTGAATAAATTCAATTTGACTCAACATTTCTGTTTGCTCTTAAAATTTAAGGCATAAAAAATTATAATGCGCAAAGCGTGAAGTTTGAAAGAAAACTTATTTTCAAAAATCTCCTTTTTTACCAGTGTTCTTTACTCACTTATAGACAAAGTAATTATAAAGTCTTCGATAAAGAAAATCGACTCTATTTTATGCCATATTTAAATAATACTCTCTCTTTTTAATTAAAAGCAATAGATGTCAGATTTTAAGATTGAAATATATATAAAATTACGAATAAAAATCCAATTTAGGGACACTCGTAATTATATAAAAGCAATTAATAATCAATAGCTGTATTCACTTTTGTAAATCATGCATTTAATTTGAAGAATAAATCTTGCCTAAGAAATCTACTGTATTTATAACTTTAAGAAAATTGGAGAAAACTTCTAAACATAAGATTATGTGCATTAAGAATGTAGTTATAATTTCATAACTTAAATTTCTTAAAGTAATTTTTTTTATATTTTATTATTCAAATTATTCATAATTTTCTTACAAATTTTGTAAGAAAATTAAAGTTTGTGGGGTAGATAATTAAAGTTTTTTGGGGGAAAATTACGTTCACTGCATAGGAAATATTTTCCTTCTATCCTTCCTGTCCTTGCATTTAGTACTCAAGTCCAGTGTCATCACTTTGTATACATAATGATTTCCATCACTGCAAGATATTGTTTTTCTCTCCGCGGTGGAGACGGTTGGTTGACCTTTGTGACAGGGGCGATTCTAACCTTCAATTCGTAGAAATTTTACCTGGTTTGTCTATTGCAATGCCTTTAATAACTAAGCCAAAAGAGGTTCCATTTCTGGTTTGTTATTATAAATTATTATTTCTATTCCTGTTTATTATTATATATTATTATGCCACTATTTGCTAAATGCGACTTACAAAAGTTTTGGCTGGAAGGAAGTGTTGAGTAGCAATATAAAAATACAGATGTTCAATTCAACACCAAATAAACATTTTTAAAAGCAGATGCTTATTAAAAGAACACTGCACAAAAATGCACACACAAAACACGGCCCCAAGAAATGCAGTATAATCACAAATATAACAAACTGTGTCACGAACTACTTTTGTTTTATGTTTATTTGTCTTATTTGTACATGAAGAGCACTTGCTGAACTTTCAGGTAATTTTAACATTTAGTAAACTGTATATGTGCTTAGTTGAAATATTGTCCAAATGCGATATATAACCCATTAGAGAACAAGAAGCCATATTCTGAAATGAAAACGGAATGTTACGATAAATACTTTTCAAAAATGTGAACAGTACCTCTAATCATGACCGGATAGTCAAAATCAACCAACTCGCAAATCTATACAAATAAATAAATAAAAATCCGAATGTGAACGGTTTGATCGATTACGATTTATAGAACGTGCCCAATAATTTGTAGCTGGATAAAAAAAAGTCCTTAATGTATTTAAAATGTGATATTTTAATGCAATAAAAGAGGCCACTGTAGTAATTATACCATGAATAAATTACAAGTCATTCTGTGGTTTTCATTTTTTCATTTGTATTAACTTATTTGTGCCCGAAAAATCAGATAAGAAAAATGTATCATACTAAGAAATGACATATGTGTGTAAAACCTCATCGATCACTTTAGCCAAAAAAAAAAAAAAAAAAAAAAACCTGCTGAGATTGGATTTATCATTTGATGTAATAGAATAAGAAAACGATTCGTTTACTGGAATTTTCGGAACTAAATCATCAGGAAACTTATTGTACCGAATGCAAGGCGAAAAACTTCTAATTTTAAGAAATGAAACAATCTAAAGTTTCGTTAAAAATAATGCATGTAAAAATGGGCTGTTTATTACATAGTTAAATTTATTTGAAAAAATGATATCGAGTGCAAAATGAAACATTTGAGGTTAGGATTTAACTAATTGATGGTTTATTAACGTCGCCTTGTAAAGCAACATGAGGGGTATTGGGGCTAATTATCGTAACTTTAAACCTCGGCCAAGTTATGAGGACGACACTTGAATTCTCACCTCTGTTTCCAAACTGTTACACCACGTCATTGTTAGAACTTGAAGCTTTGGAGATTTAACAGAGTTTTTAGTTGTATCGAGGCTCGAACCTACGATTCGATGGAAACAAAGCCAGCCTCGAGTTCACGGCTACTTTGGTGCCAGGAATCAATTAAAGTGTGTGATTCAAAATGTTTACAACGAGCAGGGCCAAAAGCAGAATCTTTCGTTTAAAATGTGTATCACAGTAGGTGATCACATATAATAATTATAAATGGCTGTCGCGAACGGAATAACTTTTATGTACGTTCCAAATAATTTCATAATCCAAATGCGTTTAATGATCTCAATTATCAGTTATTTAAAATAAGTTTTGCCGAAATGTTAAAAGGATATGCACGATTAAAATCCCAAAAATCAATGAAGATTTTGAATTCTAATTTCTGTCTTTTGTAAATACTCATTAATTTTCACAAAAACAGTGTATAATAATAATCATTTTAATTTAAAAAAAGCAATGAGATATAAGTAAAATTAGAAACATTCTATGGATAATCAATTATTCTTTAAGAAAATGTATATAAAATGCTATTTTCCCAATTAAAAAAAGAGGGGAATTGAATTTAACGTTTGTTTTCTCTCCTATTTAAATTAATTATTAATTATTTCAAATAAAATTGTTTCAGTTCCCGTTTTATTAAAGTTCCCGTTAGACCTCTTTAATCTTTGTAATGTAAAGAAATTTTCTTTGCATAACATTATATTAATTTTGTTAACTAATTTATCTGAGAATTATATTAATGTTTTTTTTTAATGAAATAGAAAGCTTATGCAGTGAATAAATATATAAAACGATTTTTTTTAAAATCTTAAGAAATTCATTTATAATTGTTTATGTTAGATGTACACAGGCTTAAAAAGATAAACATCAGATTAATTCATAAAAATATACGTTTAATGAATATGTCTTTTTGTGTGAGAAAAATAAATAACTTAAAACTCTCTCTCTCTCTAGATAAATTAATAAATAGCGTTTATATTTTTGCAACTTTCAATGGTAAATTACTTAGTTTTTGATGCCTCTTTTTATAACTTTGGAATAATCTAAGAAAATAAACAAAATATGAGTAATGAAAGGGGGAGGAATTTCGAGCAAGATGTAGAACATCACGTATATAAACCAGAAATTAAATAAATTATAAATGATAAAATTAATATTTTTGAAACTTTCAACAGCAAAATTATTCAGTTTTAATGTCTTTTTCTACCTGCTGTTGAGTTTTAGTAGACAACTAATATATGGGTGAAGGGGGAGGAGGCCAAGGAAAAGTACATCGCGCATATAAACCAGAAACTAATTAAACTATAATTATTAAGATTAATACATTTTTTCAACTTTGAATCACAACCTATCCAGGTTTGAATGCTTTTTTTCATACCTCCAAATATGGTCTTAATATATAACCCAAACCCTAAAAACACTTGTTAACTAGAATTAATATAACTTTTTTTTATTTAAAAATCTTACGGAATGGGGAGAGGGGAAAAGTCTTTAATCTTGACTGTAAACAAAACCGTTTAGTTCTCTGACATGGCCCACTCGTTGACAGCATTCGAATCATTAGTTTCTACAACTGATTCTTTTGACATAAGTTATTTTGTTGTCATCTCTTGCGGCAGTATGCTCAAAGGCATAACAAACGACGCTTTCAAAGGGAACATGGAATCCTCTGATAATCATTTCAGCCTCTTGTTTTTTCACTCAATCACAACCATTGAAAGGTCATTGAGAACTCTACATCATTAAAAACAAAGCATATTATCTGAAACTCAATTAATTTAAGGTCTTACATAACTTATTCCACGCATGTTGTTAACTGAGTTTTGGTTTTTCTATTGGGAAGCGCACTCGCTTGATGAACAGGTTTATTAATCAAAATCAAAAAAAGATCTCGAATTAATAAGGCTTAATTTTGTATCTTTACATCTTATCTATAAGGATTTACAGAACCGGATTTAATCTTGATAAAGAGGACGGATAAATCCGGCACGTTGTTTTAATATGTTCCCGTTTTTCTTTTCTTCTTTTTTTTTTGCGTTGAGATGGAAGTAGTTAAAATATCTTGGTTGAAATTTATTGATTAGATCCTTCGAGACTAGTCTTAGTTTGATAGGAAAAAGGATATTTATCGAGGAAAAAAATATTTCTGACACGTTTTACAAACCGAGGGCATCGTTAAATTTTTTTTATCTGTTAGTTTGATAAATTTTCTATCGCATTTGATAAATATGTCAGATAAATTCTTGTTTATACAGTCGGTCAATTTTTTTAAAAATTCTATCACTGTTAATAAAAAGTACATTTTTAGAAATGTGGAAATTAATCCTTTCAGAGAAAGTTTACTGTAGGAAAATAAATTTGTCAATCTTTCGCTTTTGAAAAATTTTTTTTTATAATAACGTCTCAGATTTTTAGATATAAAACTGATAGTCTATATTAATGCATTATTTTAAGTTTTTTTTAATGAATTCGAGTTGTACTTTTGAATTTATCGTTACTTAGGGTTTCTGTTTTTCAATTTAATTTTAAGCATAATAAGATGCATAGTATTGGGAGAATTATAAATACTATACAATAATATATTTTTTTTTCTTCCTTTATCTTTTTAATGATATTATATTTTCTAATGCTTTGCTTTTTGAATATAGGCCCCTCGATTTAATGTCAAATATTCAGAAATGATTCATATTCCAATAACATTTTGTTCACACAAATGAGACATTGATTGATCGGTTTTATGAACATCGCACTAGAAGCAACACAAAGGGTAATGGAGACTGACCTCGAAATTTTCAACCTCGGTCAAGTGACGACACCTGAGCTGGCACCTACCCCTCCAAACTTCCACATCACACCAATGGGAGGATTTTGAGCCTCGACAGTTTTAACGTGCATCAGCCCTGGTTATATGGCTGGTCAAAAAGTGGCAATAAGGCTCGACTCCACGACTCGACGAAAACCACCGACCGCATGTCCGTGACCACTCAATGAGACAATACAATTTCTTTCATTGAAAAGGCAATGTCTCAAACGGCACAATCAGAAATACCATTTGTTTTTTATAAAAAAAATAGTTTTTTTTTTCTTTTTGATTCTAAACAGCCCTTCCTTTCAAAAAAAATTATTTTTTTGGACCTGGAGAGAGACAATGAGTTATCGAATGAATGCATTTTATGTATATTGTGCTCTATATTCGTAATATTTTATGATATAAAATCTAACGAAGTAATTTCAACACTGAGCAACCCGACTTTTATAAAAAGGTATCAATTTAATGATTGCAATTCTTAATAGAAATATCAGACGATCGCTTAACAGTCTCAGGGGGGGTAGGGCTCTTATTATAGTTACCTTAAAATCTCATTAAGTGGGATTAATTGGATCTGGAACCGGTCCATGATATCGAAAATCTGGCTTAACGAACCAATGGGAAAAAAAGGAAATAAATAAATAAAATTTACATAAAGAAAATTACCTTTACATTGGAAAAAAATACAATTCAATCATATTGCCACCGAGCTCGCAAGCTCCAATGGCGCCAAGGTACAATGCTCGTCACCTGTTCAAAGTTCCCGTGTTCAAAATGAAGGGAGAGTAACATCGAAAGTATATGCAAAAGTTCTGTGTTAAAAATTGTATGTTCTCTGTTTTTCAAAATAATTCCTAAAACCTTCCAGAATGGTCTTTATGTTTTTCAGAGCAGTGTTTTACAATATTCTAATGTGCATGAATTCTCCGCCAAGAGTAGTTGCTCTCGGTTTGTTAATAAATCACAATATATTCGGATATCTATTGTGTCTTGAATTCAACCTGCTCTCTCTCTCTCTAATATCTATGTGACAATTTTTACAGAGGATAAAATAAGTTTATTTTATGATCAAAAGAAATAGCTTACAGTTGTTTTATTGCATTTTTTCATTTAGATAATACAACCCCATATACCATTTGTTACTGGCGTTAAGAGGTGGAACTAAGGTTTTGCTGACTTGTACAGAATAATTGCAAAATCCCCTCCATTCCCTTTCATACATTCATTACTTTCGGAAGATTACTTTCAGTAACGAAAATTATTTAGCAAAATGTGTGCGTCAATGGAACAAATAAATTTATGGACATTTGCTGATCGCTTCTCACAGTTAAAAAAAAAATTACGCGGAGACCGATCCGAGTTATCCAGAGTTCCGAGTCACAAGAGTTCGATTTATCAAGATTTTACTGAACCAGGTTTTTTCTTCTACGTATTTGATCATTGATTTGTCGAGTCGAATTATATTTTTCGTTGCATAAAATCGATGCTTCTGCTGTTCATAGTATTTCAATTATGTTCTCTAAAACAAAATTAATTCCTAAATGCCTACAGTTCAAAAAGATATTTGAATATAAAATTTTATTCATGTTTATTATTTAACGTGAATGATTATACAAATGTATGAAAAATAATAAATGTATGATTAATTTGACAGTATAATTACAGAACGGCTACATTGTATTATTTTTAATCCAAATGGGTTAGTTAATTTTTTAATGGTTTTATACAATGGTGGATTTGAATGGTGCTAGAGCTAGATATGGCTTAGCCACGCCAGACAAGATGTGACTGTGATTTTGATATTTGAAATAATAAAAAAAAAATGGTTAAAAAGAATTGATAGTCGAAAAAAGAGAAGGGTCTTTAGATTATTCCGAGGACGCGTCACCCTTATTTACGACCAATTGTAAATCCCATTGGAAAGAAATAGATCATTAGGTGCCTTGAGATCATGATAACCGTACTTACGCGAAGAATCTAAACCCCTTAGGGCTTTAATACAATGACATTTAAGAATTTTAGTGAATAATTTTAAATTTATTTACATATATTAGTATCTTACTGTTATTTATTGTTAATTTGTAATTCTTAAGCTTTATTTAGAATTGTGTTTATTTATTATACGAATTCCCCATCTGTAGGGGGAAGTTAATTTATGTTTTATTTACCTTAGAGTTGTATTATATGCATAATAATTTAAATAGAATTTTTATCTGGAGAAATATTTAAGTCTGGATCATTAAGCAGAATTTTCATCTATTAACTAACCAATTTCAAATGAAAGAGTAATCGATAATAGTATATTTACTGGAACTTCACGCCCAGAAGAACCAATTCAATTTATCTTTATTCAAGTTGGGAATACTTAAATTATTTTGACTAACTGCTCTATTTAAGGATGTTTTGTCTAGACACGCCTGAGCTGTCGTTTCTCATAATAAATTTATTTATTTATTATGAATTATTTTACTCAGGTTAGAGTAAGTAGAACAGTAGAAATTGAAGGTTCGATTCCTAAATCTCTCACGTATATCTTCTAAGATTCCTCTAATTCCTTCGTAGATTATGACGACCTGGTTGAGTCTCATTTAGGTTCTGAATCATATGTATCTGATCAAATCTATTCATTACACTTCATAATTTAATCTATTCTGCATGAATCATGTTTAATTTTATTGGAAGGGATTTTGAATTCAAACAATCACAGACAGATAAGAAACCCAAAGAGTTGGTTGTAGGGAAAATTGCGACAAAACCCAACAGCGTAAGATAACAGAAATTATAAGAATTTTTTTCAGAAAAAATTTAATTTATTCGAAAGACTTCATCTAAGAACACATGAGGATTTAAATTTCCTCTCTCTCTGTTCCACATCATCTTCTATAATTCTTTTTAACAATCTAATATCTACAAAAATAAATCAAATCAAACTTATCATTTACCATCATCGAAAGGGACTAGCAAACAATCGGAGGGAAAAAAAGTAATCCAACAAACAAATACCCCCTCCCCATACACACCTCCTCAGAAGATGTTAACACCCGATACTTCAACTCAGCCACCTGCTCTTGGCAAGAAACGCAATGAACTTGTCACTTTCAACGCAACGCATTATCAGAAAAACGGAACAATGCGGCAAATAAACAACTTAACTCAACAGGTGCTTCTAGGAGCATTGTTGCCAATCCAACTCGAATAAATCTATCACGAAAAAAAAAGATATTAATAAAAAAAAAGATGGAAAAAGTAACCGTGAGAATTACAGCCGTGAGAACAGAGCCCCTCCCACATACAACGGAGCAGAGGGCATCTTTTTTAGTGCTGCAATACTTCGCCACTAATGCTGTGATGGCACTAGCATATTAATAGGGCAGAGTGGAATTTTCCATGGAAGATTCCGAAGCCTGATAACAGATTGGGCTCTGTCTCTATGATTTATTTATTTTTGGGCAAGGGTAAAAAGGCACAGGAAGGAACGGTAATTTTTGCTTGGCATTTCCTAGCCTGAGTCAGCGGTTTGACAATGGTGGGCAAGTTGTGTAGGTAGTGTTTAATTGTTTTGATCTGTAACGATATGATAATTTGTTTTTCGTATAAGCTGGGAAGCAGAATACTAGTTACTAGTCGCATTTACATAATGTTGGAGTAAAGCAATGCTTTTAAATGTTCATATATTCATATATTTTTCTTTCGTTGCTTAGATTTAAGGCTTCACAAAATTTTAAATATTATTTTTGGCGATTTTTTTCTTTAACGGAACTCCAAATTCTCATTCTGCAAGCTAACACTTAGAAGATAAAAAAAATATACTAAACACAAAGTAAAAAAATAGAATTTTGTAAATAATTTTGAAGCAGTTTAAAAGCTTGTTTTATTTGCATTTGAAAATTAATTGTCCACAAAATCTTTAAGAGTATTAAAAATGTAATCATGCTGTCTTCAGAAATAACACGTATTTCCCATAGATATGTATATACCTCCAAAATACAATTAGAAGCATACTGTAATTTTTGGAGATGCAATAGATAATTATGAAATGTATGTGATTGTATAAGCTGATTTTGAAATTGATTTTGTGTATTTTATTTGAATTGCATACTGATGAAACAAATGATTTTAATAAAACAGATTTTTCTAACATTTAAGTTACATTCCGGATGATTTTGTAACTTGCACTATGTGTCTGTACATAAGCAAGCTTTATTGAAGGCATCCGTTTACCCCATGCGTCCCATAGATATCCATTGCACTTGCAGATGATCCGTTAGAAATTTGTTATACTGTTTTGTAAGTGTAATAAATATTTGTGGGATGATGAAGTTGAACCAGTTAATACATTATACTGAGGGCAATACAGTTAAAAAATAACTTCATTTGGTTAAACGTGTAACGTCAAATCTCAATGTAAATTCCTGCCAAACACTTTGTAAGGTGTCAGTGGTAATTAATTTTCAAGCACCAGAAATCCTTTGTCTTAAGTTTAAATAAGTTTGTGGGTAATAGATGAGCATATTCTCAAAAGAAGAAATCGCATGAGGTCAATCAGGTTTCTTAAATGGCCAGCTGAGTAGCGTCAAGTCATCTGACCCACAGCGACCGGCTTTTAAAACAGCTTTCGTGAAATAACTTCCCCAAGAACATAAGAATACCACTATTTTTCACAGTATAAGATTTCCACAGTTTTCCTTTGTATCCATGTATTGCAAATCATTCTACGTTGATTATTTTCGAAAATATATAATTTTGAAATCGGTTGATTCAATTTAAATAATCCTGTATAATAAAATACATCATTCTTGAATCAAAAATGAGACCTTCAAATTTCTGGTTGTGTATATAAAATAGAATTATTATACGCTTATAGATGGATTTATTTCCATCTATAAGTTAATTGTTTAAAAAATATATGAGACATTTTTACGGGGAAAAAGTACCTTTATATCATATATCTGACGCTTAAATATTTGAATAATTTGATAAATAAAATAAATGAATGAAAAATATTATAACTAAACATTATTTAAAGATTGACAAAAATGTATTAAAACATTTTTTAAAGTGAAATAATATATAATTCATAAGAGTTTGAGGTGCTTAACTAAGGTACCTAGTTACTTACTCTAATAAATTAAATACCATAACTACTTACTTATAAATGAGACCAAACGAAATACTAATGGCTTGTTATATTTATTTACTTTTTTTAGTCTGGAACTTAAGAGTAATATGTAGCTATACACAAGCTATGTGTATAGCTAAATTTCAACTCAATGAGATAATAAGAAATGGATTTATATTCAAGTACATATTCTAAACTAGAAAGACATATTATTACATATATACATAGTATAAACATAGCAAATTAAATAAAAGCGCCTTAATTAATTTTTTCATATTTAAGCTGCATACAGATGTATGAAATATTCGGAATTGTCTTAATTTTAGCAATCCTCAGTAAGCCAGTAATTTTTCCAAAATTCCTTTTATTGCAAAAATTTCTTTGAAATATGTACAGGATCTATTTTTAATGTCATATTGTTTCACTGCCAACTTTTTCTTCTTTAATTAATGGCACATGAAAAGAAAATAGTTCGGTTAGTAGTGGAAATTATCATGAATGTTGAATGTATTTACATTTTCCTTTTAAATGTAAATTTTACAGATATTTAGAAAACTATGAGATAAAGGCGTGTATCAATATTAAGAAGATTTAATTTCATAAAAAAGTTAAAAGGTGTTAGACGATTTAAAAAAAATGAAGGCATTAATGTTCCTATTTACATTAAGAATATCTGACTTTGAATCTTATTTTATCAGCAGATTGGTAATAAATTAAAGCACGTGATAATATACTCGTATATATAATTGTTAAATTGGAAATTATTAAATAAAAAAACACTGCAATACATGACAACAATTTTTATTTAATAATGAACCATAATTACCATATTACAATGAAAATCAAATGTTCTTTTCAAAGGTTGACATTTACATCATGTAAGTATCAATACTTTGAAAAGGATATTTAAATTATTTCAGCTACATTATCTGCTATCAATACAATGGTTTAGCAAATTTTGTTGATAATTTATAGTTAAGAAATGAAAAACGATTTGTTATTCAGTTTTAAAATATTCTTGAAATGAGATTATTTTTGTAGCCGGATAAAACACACTTTTTTAAAGGTTTAATAAAATTATATGATTAAATATTTACAAAGATTTATAAATAGTGTAAAATATCTAAAACGAAATTGAAGAGGAGAGTATTAAACATCAGTCGAATAAATATGATAAACTGATAAATTGCGGGCGAATTTACGAGATGTTGATTCAAAGAATTACTTGTCTTTTTACGGATATATCAAATATGCGCATAAAAATATTAGAATTTCTTTAGCATTCAAGTTTAGAAAAATGGCAAGTATTGGTAAGCGAACCAAGAACTTAACCACTTATTTTCCAATTTACTTTTGAGCTGAATTTCAAATGTACCATAAGAAAAATATATATATATTTTCTAAATAATTCATACATTGTATGCTGCGGATAGAAATAAGTTACTAACGAACACAGAATCAAGCATGTCCCTACATATCAATATGCTGGGGGAAAAATTAAAATTCCGTATCCCCACAAGAGCATGAGAACTCTTCTTCGGATCATCTTAGCTCATGAATAATATATGAAGTATAAAAAAAGCAATGAAGGAAAGGGAAAAAAAATTCACTAAAAATAAAAGCATGGAGAAAAATTCAACAGAAATGTAATATTTGTCCGTTACGCATGGTTGGTTTGGGGATTAATATATCCCATTGAGAAGGGAGAGCAGCATGAAAAAAAAAAAGTTTTAAATTTCACCTGACGCTAAGAAAACTGATTGATATGGAATATAAAAGAAAAGAAAAACTTTTTTCCCTCTTCTTCTATAGTTGATATGATAGTATACATTAATACGAGTTATATTCAGTATCTCTTCTGTACAGAGAGAAGTTTTTTAGAAGGATGTTGTGTTGAATTGTGTGGAGTGTTATTATATTATATTACATGGCAGAGTTCTTGGTGGAATATATGCAACGTCTTTCTCCGTTCGGTGCTGTTTTTTAAGTAAGTAAAATTCGACAGAAAGTTCCAGATGGTTCGGCAAATTGTGGCATAATTTTCCTCAGTCTCAATCGAGAAACTTATTCCTCGGTTCTGAAACACCAGTCGATGAATTTTTTTCTACTCTCGGCCTTTGAATTATTTTATTTGTTTTGGAATGAGCAACAAAGAATTTATTTACATGTTTGTGAAAAATATCAGAATCCTAGAAATGAAAAAAATATATTCGAAGAAGTGTAACTCGCTTTTAATTTTGAGAATTTTGGAACTTGGAATGTATTAATAAAACACCGAAAGGAATTCCGCTTTTATACGGATATCTGCATCCTAATGACTAGTTTTGAATTTAAATGTTCGTGTGGATTCTTAAGAAGTCTCACTCATTTTAAACAAACATTAACTGGTCAATAATAATAAAGATACTTTCTCAAAGGTCTTATTTCTTATGAATAGAATTTTTATTTTCAATTCAGATGAAATATTCGCTATTAAATCTGAGCAGGAGAGATTTAATTACATAGAAATTGATCAAATAATTTTTAACTCTAAGCTACAATTTTGCATTACACATTTTAGAAAGTATGTGTTATCGTTTTTGCAAATAACATATACCTTTTTCTGATAAATGATACCTGTTAAGGGCAAAATGAAAAAAATAAGAAAAGAAAGAGAAACAATTTTTTATAGCCAAGCATAAATGAATAAAGCGTAAAGAACTGTAGATTGCATTACTCCTATATTAAAACTATGAGTCCGTCGTCGCAAAGTTATTTGAATATTGTTTATATTCATCTAACTAGATGTATTGTGTGTGCCTCTTTTTCTCTCATTTCATTCACTTTCCATTATAAACATTATTTGAATATTGTTTTTCATTCATTAAGTTGTAATGTGTGTGACCCTTATTATTTCCATCACTTTCCATTATAAATCTTATTTATAGAGTCAGTAATTAATAGTCTAACGAATAGAAATCCACACTTCAATAATAAATAACCAGGTTCTTTTGTTGAAATCAACGAATATTCAATTTTAATCTCCAACCTATTTTTTGTGTTAGTAATTTCTATATGAGTGTGACGTTGGGCTATTCGCGGTTTTCTCTTCAGAAATCTCGAGGACTTTATATTAGTATGAATTGCATAAAATTACAATCTCTTACGAACCAAAGATACATGTTTAGGTAAGAAGGTTGAAGTGAAATGACATGATTTGGAGATAATTTCTAAATGAAATAGATCGAAAGGAAAAGTGAAGGGAGATAGAGGATATCGCTTCTATTAGTTTTTTAGATTGAAACGGATTTTGTAGTAGAAGTATTAGAGTAAGAATCAACTAATTGTGAAGTGATTGAATCATACTAGTGAATTAGTAAGCTAAGAATTTATTAATCGATCCTAAGTTAGAATCGATAAGTTAATTTGGGATTCGAGAGAGAGAGAGCGACTTTGACTATCCCTCACTGACTAATAATAAAGAATTTTGGTTTCTTGTTACACGTCTTCAATTGGAATTTATTCATAATTGCCTAGTATATATTAGAAAGATATGGTGCTAGAGCAGAGTAATGTAGGGAAAACCTTACGCGTTACTGATTTAATGATTAAAATAATAAATTAGTTTTTCTCAGACCAACCCATTCGGTTCGAGGTAACAGACTAACTAAAGTTGAAGGTTGGAGTAACTATCCTCATGTAGAGGCATCAAAAATTACTTCAACGGCTCTTTACTTAACGTAGATCAAATACCGATTTTTCGCTTGATAATTTCCTCTCACTCTCTTTATCACGCACTTAGCTAACAACGTCAATATTGAATTATTTGCTGTTTACATACGCATTTTCTTAATTCAATTCATTACATTTCAATAACTCTAATCTAACCTACATAAGTCACGTTTAATTTATTGGTAGTAATTTTGAAATCAAAAAAGCTCAACTAAATGTCCTCAAATTACTAATGAAAGAAAAAACGTGACAAAAACCGTGTTATAAAGTAATTAAATTTTCGAACTATAAATTTATTTTTTCTCTCGGATCGACTTTCTATGTTATATTGTCAACTAATAGAACAGGTAAAGTATCACATAATAACAAAATTAAATAAACTAACAGCTCAAATTTAATAGAAAAAAATTAATATAAAATGTAAATGAGTATAATTTAATATACATTTTTTTTCTTACCAATCATTCAATAAGTGGATTCCTAAATAAATAACTGAAAATTGTTGCTTCAAAATTATACTCTTTCCGTGAGAGTTATTGAAAAAATTAGAGTAAAATATATAAAGAACAATTTTACAATTGAAAAATAAAAAAAGAGCAAAACTTTTCAACATAAAAGTAGTTTGAGTTGGAAACATGTTATGAGTCATGCACCATTTTTATTAAAATTAGAATTGAAATCCATGAATGAAAATAACAAAATTTCTGGTTACGAATTTTTTAAATGTTGTTCATATAATAAATCTAGAAAGATTTAAAGGAATCGGATGAGGTGGTTGTACAACAAAAGGAGAGGACAATATAAACCAGAAAATGAAAGATTCAGGAAAAGTGCTAAATTTTGTTGCTGTTTGCGGTTAAATGAATATGACAAAGAAAAAATATTTGATTTGGAAATAAAACACATTTCTCGGAATGATGTTCGGCATTTTAATATTAAATACCCGTAAATTATTATTTATTTCTTATAAATATCATAACTGAAGATTTGTAAAATGAATCTATTTACATAAAAAAAATCTTTCGCATTTTCCCAGCTAATTAAGGAAGAGAATCGTGTAAGCAGAAATTATCTACATATTTGTAATATGTTTTGATGCAATATATTTTTTTGCTTTTACCTGTTCTTTAAGTTGTATCGCACTCGCTTCTGATTAACATTAATAGTCCTCGAGATATAATAAATAATCAGTCAAGTAAATGTTAAATTTACTTCAGCTTTAGCACGATAGAAAATTCAATTGTATTACGAAATTACGAATATGGAGCATTGGAATAACACAGCATCCTTAATCAAAGATTATTATAGAAAATTTTACTATTTTAATAACAACAGGTAGTAGATTTATGAATTCTAAATCGAAGCCCTATAAAATTTTGGTGATTGGATTCAATTACCAAATACAGGAATATGCGTTTGGAAAATCATTTTACCTTCTAGTACTTATACTATGTGCTCAACAATATTCCTATTTCCCCTTATTTCTAATCACCCCAATATCTCTCTATCTGATTCACAACACTTCTCATACAGTAATGCTAGTTTATATTAGTCACGGTTATTTCACAAAGTGAGTTCTCAGTTAAAATCATGTCATGCAGCAGCCCACATAATCAAAGAGAAATCGCTGGAAAGCTTTAGAATTCATTGTTACTAAATATAAACAGACGATAAGACAAGAAGTTTGGAATTTAATAAAAATGCATCTGATAAATATTGGATCAATTTATTAATCGTCAAGTTATTAATACATGTCATTACTCTCTCTCAGTATGTTCTACATCAACATGTTTGTAATATAGTTTAACATCAATATTATAGATCAATCTTACCAGTGAGTGAGTATTACAGATCAATCTTACGAGTTCAAGTGAGTTAAAATGTGACGACGAAGGGGTTTACTCCCATCCGCATACTCTAAAAAATTTCTTTAATTAGTCCGTTAATTATAAATGCAAATTCACGCATGTCAACTACGACTACTTGATTCTAATTTCATTACTATTCTCACTCTAATTCCACTATTCGATATTGTTACCACCTCTGTATTCAATTTTCTGTCATATGTATATATACTTTCTTGAATCTATTAATTACATTTCTAATTTGTAAATTTTCGTAATCTCGTATTTGATTAGAAATTTAAATTTAAAATCATATAATAAACCCATGGTTCCTGAATAGCACAAAGTTACAAACCTTCTTTTTCAGCAGTTTATTTACATTTTAATTGTGTATTTATCTTTCATATTCTAAGCAATATTGACGAATGGTATATATATTTGTAGTTAAATTTTATATGCTATAATAATTAATGACAAAACAAAAACTTTCTCTCATTACAGGGTGGAAGTGTAGAAGATGCAAATAGTTTATTTCCTGGTGATCATAATAGTGTAATAAGAAAAGGTGAGTTTATGATCCTCTTTTAATTCATGTCAGTTTCTATTCTAATGAAACAATGTCAAATACTGTACTCTTCAATTTATTAAATTCTAAGCATTAATTTTAGTGCAAAATTATATTTTCTAAGCATTTTTTTTTTACATATTATGAAAATTTTATTTCAATGAAAATATTTTTAGTGTTTTAATTTCTAAACATAATGAGGCTCTAACAGAACTCAGATTTTAATATAAGATAAAAAAGAGAAAAAAATGGCTTCATAATATCTTTACCACAAATTTTTGATAGTCTTTCCAGTTTTCTTAATGTTTGAATTGTTTTATATTAATAAGTAGTCATAATGTCAAACACATAAAGTATGCTTTGGAATTCACTTTTATGTAATTAAACGAAATTGTAATTTTGAAAATGTAAATATTGAGTAATGAGATATATTTATTTGCAACAGTCACAACACACGAATGAGTCATAGTCCACTGGTTTTATTTACAAACATCATAATTAAATTGCACTATCTTTACTGAATTCAAAAGCAGATATTTAAATTAAGTTAAATTTCAAGCATTTAAGTTTTTTTGCAAACTCCCAAAACTTTGAATCTTCATCGAGAATTGATAATTTTTAGAAAAATTAAAATTTAAAAGAAAAATTTAATTTTTAAAAATTTAAAAATCGCGAAGCATGTAACATAACTTTGGAAATATTTATTCGCAATACAAAACAAAAAGTCTTTTCCTCTATTGTATATAATTATATAACTTTTAACAATTTTAAGAACAGTTATACATTTCAAAAACAAACATTCTAAATCAAAATAAAGAAATTCAAATATTTACGCACAAAGCTTTGATAATTTATTTCCATTGTTGACCTGCTTTCAATTATTTATGAAATTATATAGAATCCTTTATTTTGAGACATTAAAAAACAAATTTTTATATGAAATTTAAATTTAGCTTATTTGTTGGTGGAGAATAGTAATCTGAATCAAGTGTTCGCTTAGAGACTTTAATTGAATTTTAAAAATAGAAACTTATTAAAAATGATATAAGCTAAGTTCTAAATCATTCATGAAAGCGATATTCTGTTATTTTTTATGTAGTATCAGATACCCCATTCATGGAAACTTTTCTTAATTCTTGCCCTTAATTTTTTTTCTCCAATTTTATAACTTCCCTGTGTTCTGATAGATAAAAATCGTCATAACACGCCCTACATTTGTGAGGAAGAAAAATGGAACAAATTTGCATACGCATAATTAAAAACCTCCGTATACTCTAATGATTACCACCAATAAAAGAAAAGCAAACCTTGAAAAAAAATTCAAGTATCATTCGTATCCTGTCTAGAAATGAATCACGATTTAGAACATTCCCTCAGGAGAAATAGAAGGGAAAAAAAGTTCTAGAAAATATGATTTATAGAAACATTTTACGACCATTCAACTTTAGAAAAATTCCTTATTTATGAACAGAGGCAGAGAAGTACCGTTTATGACAGAGCCCTTTGGGGCTCCGCCATTGCTTTTGAATGGATTGTTTTATGCCATGTCCCCCACTTTGTAAATCGTCCTAATTTTACCCTGGAGTCGGGTGGATCGTAACATCTAGGCGGAGTCGTAATTCTTTTCCGTTTTGACAATGCTGTATGTTTTTGTGCTTTTCGTGCGTCAGTTTCAAACTTGAAATACGTGTGTGCAGAACGTTTGGAATACTTAGAATTTTAATTTTATCATTGCTTATCTTGCATCAGATTTTTCTCGCGTTTTTCTTTATCATTAACTTTTCAAATTGTAACAATAATATATGAATAACTATTTAATTTTATAGGTGAAGTAACTTTTTCATTTCCAAGAGTTTTACGAAAAATTCTGCCCCTCTTATAGTAAACCACCAATGTGCCCCTTTAATAACTTATTTCTTTCTTTTATCTATTTTTAAAATTTTATTCCTCGTAATTTTAATTGTTTCGAAAGCAAACAAGTGTAACTTAAATTTTTAAATAATTTAAAGTAATTTTGGGCACTGTAAAAGCCGAAGCAACGTTGCTCCGCATTCACAAATTGAAGAGGAGGCTTAAAACTGTAAAGCTTCTGTAAATTTATCAACCTATATTTATCAAGAAGTAAGGAATAAATTAAGTGAACAATATCAATTGTAGTTTTGTGTGTGTTTGCAAGGTTGCACGAAAATATACTATTTTAATAATCAGTGTCTTTTTTAAAATTGCTATAGATCTAGCAAATAATTTTATTAAAAAATCACAACAAGATTTATATTCAGAACTTTTGATATACTATTCAGATTTAACTATTGTTATCCAAATTTTAGTTCAATATTAATACAAAAAATTATTTGAATACGTGGTTTTATTTACTATTTTTATTTCTATTCAAAATCTATCACTTTCGTTCTTTTCCCATTTATAGAATTTCTATCACACATACAAAGTTATATCTAAAATTCCAGGTAATTCTATCACAACATTCAATTATATATAATAATACATTAAAACCTTATACTTTATGCGAAAAAACAAAGAGGAAATAGACAATTTAACAATGTTATTCATAGTTATACAATAAAAGATTCTATTTGATTATTTTTTACCATGTATAACTGAACTGAAAATTATAAAGTCAATAAAAAAAGTGTAAACTCTTGAAAGCACAATTTTTACAGGTGTTACACACACACACACAAAAAATTAAATAAGCATGTCTATAGAAAAAAAAAATCTGAAATAAATGAATATGAAAGAAATAAAAGCTTATAATACTTATAAATGAAATAATATTTGAATTTATTCTACCGTATAAGGAATGCAAACCAGTATACACAAATTACAAGTAAATTCATATAAATTGAATAATTGTGTAAATACATGGGTAAATTATTTATATATATATATATATATATATATATATACTTATATATATTAGTATTTAAATGATGTAGTTCTATTTCATTCTGCTGCAATTATTATTAATAGGACTTTAAAATAGTGAGGTGAAAAAAAACATTTGTAGGATAGGACATTTAGACCATGCCTTGGCGACAGAAAATAAAATGACGCTGAAAGGCACAATAGATGCATCGAATTAGTAACGTAAAAATGTATGTAATCTTAGCAGATCTTACTTACTCATTTGGCGCCATTTTGATTTCCGTCCCCAAGGCGTGGGGTAAGATAGTATTTTACCGAAACGTTAAATTGAAATTATGACCTTCGTATAAAATTCTTTGTGTGAACAAAAATTGCATTTTTTCCTACAAGCTGCCGAATGGAATTATGGTCGTATGTGGGAAACACAATGTAGGGGTAAGTATAAAAAATGCGAAGAAAAATACACACTGTTTCTTTTTTCGTAAATAAAAGTTTTGATTTAACTATATAGGAATTGTACAAAATATTAGGTCTCTAAGACAATGCATTTTTTAATTTACGAATATTTAATGCTTTTTCAGTTCTTTTTTTAGTTTAGTTTTTAGTTAGTAGATTATATCAGCTTATGACCAGAATTAGTTTTATGAACCAGAAAATTCAATGTGAATATTTTTTGTCACAGATACATTTTCCTTTTTTTTCCGATAAAATTGATACTTATGTACACATTTTTATCACACATTAGAAAAATCTATTTTTGATTTAAATTTGCAAATGGAAAATATATTGTTTTAATTTGTTACATTTAATCTGTGCATTTGTTTATATTTATGAAATCTTTTAATTGTATGATTGAATTTATTATAAATCTCTTTTTACTATTGCATTATTTTTAAATTGTTTATAATCAGTATTGAATCTTTTTATGTGATTTTATTGCTAAATTGCTGTTGTTTTAAGTTACTAAGCTTGCTATTGCTGTAATGAATAAAATAAATTGATAAGATTCATTGCAGTTTAATTAAATGACATATATTTCTACACTGTAACTGATTATCAAACATTAATTCAAGTCCCAGGTAAAAAAAAATTAACGATTAAGATAACTATTCTCAAATGAAATTTTTTTCCCCAGACTAATAATTATCTGATAAATGACTACTATAATAATCAGAATAAAAACAAAGCGTTCAAGCTTAAACAAGCCAAGTGTTTTTTATATCATTGTTGTTAGTAAGAATATTATTTTATTACGAAACATATTAAAAGCAAGCCTGATAACTTTCGCATCAGCTGCATGAATTTTCAATATGCGAGGCACCTCGATGTTACGTAAACAAATATGTTTATTTTTACTTTTCTCGAAACCATAAGATTTATCAATTTACTTTTCCATTACACCCATTGGTGACGAAAAACGCATCACCCTTTTCATTAAACCTTTGTGTACGCTTGATTAAATTCAAAGATTATTTTTAGATCTTTATCAAAATGTTACGAAGATTGTCTTGATATAGGTTGATTGGGACGGTGATTCCGTAAGTCGCTTGCGTTAATTTTCATCTCCAATAATTCTTATATGTTATTTTTAAGGGTAATTGTATTGAAGCTAGATGCCTTGCACATGTTAAGGACCCTACTCGAGGAACACTTATTTTCAAATTCGACCTTGATGCTTTTTGTCAGTTTCCGATCTAACTCATAATTCTGAACCATGGTTAGATGACGAGATCGACACCAGAACAGGCATCCCACTCTCCACATCTATACCACGACAAATTTAACGTGCATCAGCCTTTCAACGCGACTCGTCTTTAGTGAAATCAGATTGAATGGAATGTTAAGGACCAGTCGATTCTCTTTTGCTCAGTTTTTTCCTATAAATTTCATTTATAAAATGTATCGAAACAAAAAGGGCCTCAGAGCCAACCTAAGATTTATTTGATCCTCTTTGGATATCTGTAAAATATTCTTTTTTCGGGTACCTTTAATAAAGTCGTGGTTATGCGTCTTTTGTGTTAGAGAATCGTAAGTTTAAAAAATCATAAATATCTATTACCTCAAAAATAAGTGTTGGATTATTGCTGAAAGTAGATTATCAGAAAATCACGTAACAGAGAACATGCATGACGTCGATAATATAAAACAATCGTATGACATTTCTCTATCATTCACTTCTGTTATTATTTCAAAGTTACTAATTGATATATTCTAAGTAATTCTGTATATTCAATCGAAGAAATATCTCGATTTGACTCTAATCCTTTATTCATGAGTATATAAAAAGTAGTCTTTTTCTTATCCTTAACGCACCTGAAATCTATCCATATATAATTTGAATTAGTTATTAAATTCAAACTTACCAACCTACTAGGGTTCGAGCTAGTTTAACTACAAATACTGGGGAGCTCGATCGCATTTTTAGATTCCCGCCTAATTAGAATCAATCTGGATAATCTTTAAATCTCTGTCTGTTTTTACGTTCCAATCACTATCTAATGGCCCCTACCATTTACTCACTATTAATTTTGTTATTATCTCTGTTTTCAATTCTTCGTAGCTTTTATATGAATCTCCTTAAATTCATTCACACATTTCTAACGTTTATCTAATTTATGTAGGTCGCGTTACAATTGATTAGAAAGGAGTTGGAAATTAAATATAAAATCAGAAAGGATACTCAGATATCAGTTGAGTGATAACCCACGTTACAATATTGCTTCACTATTTAAAACATAAAGGGTTAGAACATTACAGTGTTTACGTTGGATCAAAGGGGTGTCTCGCAGATTGAACCAGTTGTTGTTGTGTGGCGCACCGGGTGACAGTTGTTGTGAGTGACAATTGTGGTCTGGTGTTCGTCAGGCATCAAACCGAGGAACAGTGACAATCATAAAGAAATGGTCATCACAGGCGTGACGTCTCCCACCGACGTGTTCTGCTCCGTGCCCGGACGACTTTCCCTCCTCAGTTCCACATCCAAGTACAAGGTCACCGTGGGGGAGGTCCAAAGGAGGCTCTCGCCCCCCGAATGCCTCAACGCCTCGCTCCTAGGAGGAGTCCTCAGGAGGTAATTCTATTGCTTTTATTCATTCATTGCCAAAGAATAATGTACAAGAGGGTATACTAAAGTTTTAATTATTGCTAAGAAATAACCGAGATATCCAGATAAAATTTATTCTGAAAATAAACTTATCCTTTTGTACATGGCGTAGTAAATTACAGCTATTCATGTCGACTGATTTGGTTTCAGGAAGACGTAGATTGAAATAAAGTGCAGTATCGTAAAGTTTAAATTAGTATCCCGGGGTATTGTAAAACTTTGATTATTAATAAAAAGTAATCAAGATAGAATTTTAATTTTTATTAATAATTCTTAACATTTGTCCTCATTGTCTCCATCCAGAGTTATACAATTCTCTCAACGCTTCTTGACGTTCGAAGGCCATCAGATTCAAACTCAGCAGATTGAATTCTATCTCCTCCATACTGCGGGTTACTTCAACGACTTGTAGAAACTAAACAAATCGATATTAATACAGCATTATGTACATTAGAGTTCACTAAAGTACAAAATAAATTTTATTCATACGTCTCAGTTATTTCTTGGTAATAACTAAAATACTTGCATAATTACGTGTCGTAATAAGTATGGTGATATTAGTATAATATTCAATCAAATAATCACTATTAATTTGTTCGTTTTAATAAACAGTAATAACTAAATCTACCCCTGTATTGGATTATTTGGAACTTGAATATAACATTTAACAAAAATTTCTGAAAGTAATATTATCTATGATTTATCATGGGGACATACAATATGTCAACAGGCATTTTAAAAAACAGTTGTTTCTAAATTTTCGGTAAATGATTCTGTATTTTAAACGCAAACGAAGTATATGTTATCAATATAATACTAATCACACATAAAATGCATTGAACGGGAAAAAAAGATGAACAAAATATGCATATAGTTTTTCATGTTCTGACTCATATGTTTGTTTTTGATATATTGCTTCAAATCTTTAATACAGTGTAACAAAACTTTGATATGATGTATGATTCTTGATATCATGTATACATTAATGTATTGCTAAGTGCAATTTAAAAGATAAGGAATGTCTGGTCAAAATTTATCTTTTCTCACTATACATGGATCGATATGACATATTTAACCTTTTCCCCCTCAAAATTAGCGCATAATTTGTACTTCTTTAAATTATTCACTTCAATTGCCATCTAAGACGTCTACCGTGATTCGGAAAGATATTTTCGAAACAATATAGGAAATCGCATTGGAGATTGAAAAAAATATATATTACTTCTTCAAACTTACAAACAGCATTAAGCACTTTAACAACTCAGTATGAAATCAGTTAAAGTTAATGCGTTGCAATTAAGTTAGTAATAAAGTTAATGTGCTTTTATTTTAGTAAACATTTAGGAATGAATGAAATCGGAAAAAAATGTTAAATCCTATATATTAATTATCGAAAAACCATTTATATAAAATTAAGAATTCATTTAAGGTTCTTACACTATTGAAAAGGGTAGAACACTACATAATGCACTTCACCATCAAATTTTTCACCCCATGACGGAAAAAGTTGATTCACTTTTGTGACAAGAGCGATTCTAACAGTAGTTCTGTAGTTCTGAATCCTGTCATTTTTAATGATGCCTCAGACAATCAAGCTGGAAAACTGTTCCCTTTCGTGTGATTTATTAAGAACTTTTATACCTGTCGTTGTGTGTATTAAGCGAACCATCGCAAAGATAAGTAATATAGTGAACAGAAAAATATATCGAAGAAAAGTTGATCAAACTATGAAATAAGGTAGCACTCAGGGAAGATCCAGTGAATCATTTCATACCAGATGCGGAAGCAAATATAGCTTCAACATGAAGCAGTAGTTATTAAAAAAGGAGAGTTATTTTCGTTTATTTTAATCTTCCACCGAATAATGGTTGTTACACTTTGTTTTATTTATTGGCTGACATACATTAAAATGTAGCTTGGATTTAAAATTCAACATTAGAGTTAAATTTCAGTCACAACTTGCATCTGATTTATTATATTTAGATATTTTCCTCAAGAAGAGACTTATTTATGTTATATCTATTCAACTGAGAGTTACGTAAGTAGGTTTTTCAATGAAAACATCGGCATTTAGTTCTTCACTATCTTTTTTCGCCATAGTCTGGTTTTTATCCTTTGACACTTGAAGTTAATTGAAGAAACACCACCGGTTGATTGATAGATTAAGTTCTTATTAATGTCGAGCTTAAAAGTGATGGAAGGCTTCCCCCCCATTGTTTTGCGCAATATGTGACGATCCCTTGCACCCAGATTCGATACCCCATCGTCAGTGGTGTCAAGTGGGGAAAACACCATCTACATCTAGATTCGGATTTCCTTAATTCCAGGGAATTTCAAAATTCCGTTGTAAGTTATCTTTTCAGTTGCAATCGGACGACTTTGGATACTTGATTGCACTTGCTTAATATATATAGTCTTGTCGTGAATCAACACTCCCTATAAAAAAGGAGTTTTGATGCTGTACCCCCCACTTCTATCTCAAATATCACTGCTGGAGAACTGAAAAAGTCATTAAAATGAACTTTAGGATGCAACAACCCAGTCGTCCCCCTCTGACTAATTATTCAATTCTTGCAAATTAAAATGTTTAGTTTAATTTCAAATAAATTAAGTTTAAAAGTCACTAAATCCGTTAAAGGCTCCGTTATTGAATGGAACCTGATATTTTTTACATCATTTAGTTTAACGTTCGCGGGACAGACGCTACACAAGCGTTATTGATAATTGCCTGAATAGACTGGTCTCACCAAAAGGATTTAGAATTATCAAACTGATTTCCTGAGGACCTCAGTAGCGAACGGAGAGCAACGGGCATTAGCTCGCAAAATAGCTTTTAACAAAATTTACATGAGTTATTTACTTTAAGTATTCCTCTTTCCATAAATATAAATTCACAATTTTCTACAAAAAAAAAAAAAAAAAAAAAGGGACTTCGATATAACACTTTTAATTTTTGAACTATGGTGAAGTGAAGAGGACGAAACCAGGGATGTCACCCTACTCTCCTAGCCTTCACACAACTTCAGTGAAGATTTTAAGGCCGGACAGATTTAACGAGCATCGGCCTCTCTAAATTAAGGTTCTGGTTTTGGACTCGAACCTACAACTCAACGAAACAGCAGCAGCCATAATTTCGCTACTATGACCAAAACACCCAGAATCTGCAAGTCTGGCATTGTTTTTTGTGAATTCAATATACATTTCTTTAAATTTTTATACCACCGATCCACAGCTCCCCTACATTTTAAAAAACTCCCTGAACTTCTCAAACATTATATTAACTTTGCGTTTGGTGAACGGTTATTGTATTCATAATACAAATGTGTTTATATGTATTCAGAAAAGGCCATGTATTTTGCTGACAATATATCAAAGCTAGGTGGAATGAAAGTCTAACAACTATTTCAAAAACTAATGATGCATCTTTTCTAAACAGACGTTCCAATAAATAATATGATATGAATTATATTCTAATCAATTCATATATAAATATGAATATTAATGCTAATTTTTAACATTGTGAGGAGATTGCAAGACCTTATATATTTTTGCTGCATAGAAGACGAACATATATTAGTGACACTATTCATTTAGAATTGAATATTTAAGAAACTGACGTGAATGGAATTATTAACTCATCCTAATATAAGAATTACATCCGTTTTCATGATACATAACATTTATATTGATAATCATCATTTTATTCTAACATGCTAATTTCAATGTTAATGTTTTCAAAACCAATTGTATGAATTAGTACTTCATTATTTATAAATATTATTTCGTTAATGAAAGTAAAAATTATTAATTTAAATTTTTGACAGGATTCTTTAAATTTGAGGCGCTTACGTATCGAATGATTTCATACTTTTTCTCTTTTTAATTCATTGCGGAGGAGAGAGAGAGAGAATAGTTTTAAAATTTCTTACCGTAAAAGCATGTAACAAACTTAGAGGAGGATTATAAATATTTTTTCGATTAATTAGGATTATAAATATTTATGTGGTAATTACTTATGTATTAAGAGCTATGATTCAAATATGAGTGCATAAATTACAGGAATAAGTAAATCTGACATTAATTGTTTTTTGAAAATTCAAAACAACTAAGTAAATAAAGAAACTGAGGAATTATGTAAAGTAATTAAATTTTCTGTCTCAGGATTTGAACCGAGATGCGTTTCATCAAACAATGTTTTAATTTTCCCAAATCATCTCACTCAGCAGTTACTATATAATTAAAATTGGTTGAAATCGAAAAATCGGTGAACAAAAGAAATGAGCTTTTCTAAGATGTATTAAGAATATATATATACTCACACATAGAGAAAAATGTTTGGTTAATTTATTCTTACACTGTACATTAAAGGGATAGCAATGTGGTTCATTAATAGTCCTTACAAATCAAAACAATAAAAATCAAATACATGAATATTCAAATCATGTACATGAATATGATCAGATATAGAATTCGATCTGTTCAATGGAATCAGTACCTAATTTTTGTTGGCAAACCAGTAGTTAAAGTGACATTTATTGTAAGATTTAGCTTGAAGTTTGAATCACTTTTTGATGTTTAAAACCATCATTAGGGACAGAAAATTCCAGGGAATATTTTAAATGCTACTATATTGGATACTATTATAAGTAAAAGCGACCAGAATCAAGTTTTAAAATTGGTTAGATATTTATAAATCTTTACGACAAATTTAGAAGTAGTAAGAAATTAACCAGAATCTAGTTGACTTATTCCATTTTATGAAAACTACAGCACACTTTTTTTTGTCAAAAGCATGCACTATCTCTAAAATTTTGTGTAACGTTACATTTTTATATACCAAATAAATTTGAATTAAATAAGCTGAAGTAATGACTCTACTAGCAGTAAAATATTAATTACTTGAAATCAAAATGAAATTGCTTAGTTCTCTGTTTCTAGACATACAGACTTGGACTGAACCTAAATGTTGATAATTAGTTAAATAATGCAATTCTTTAATAAAAAGTGCTTAAAAATTTCTAAATAATTTTTGTCATCCATAAAAAATTTATTAGTGAGTAACGAAACGCAAAGAGGAAATATTGGCTGAGACATTGAAATAACATTGTCTTCATTTGGAACAATAATGAGCGTTGTGCATAATTAAAATATTTATATCTATATATAAATCTGACATAACACATCTACACACAATATAACTTATGTAAATCTAAATGTTAAATTTTAAATTCTAGTTGTGTCAGTGCAAAACTTGACATGTTAAAAAGAAATTATTTTTAAAAAATTTTTAATGTCGTCAGCTCTGCAATTAATTTTGAATAAAAATAAATAAATAAATAAGGATAATTTAGAATTAATGTATATAATCTTCAAATTATTTCATGAGTTTTAAGAGTCCTTCTTTTGATGTACCTTGTTTCATGCTTTTAAATCTGTATCAAAACACAACTGAATTGCAACATCAATGCCATTTTTCTTCCTGATGTATCTGAGAAACAAATTCTTTTCTACCTATATCTTTCTTACGTGACATGAAAACTTACAAATCTTCCCCAAGTATGGTCGCGAGTGGTTAAACAATAAAAATAATTCCACATCTTTCCAAAGAGGAATGTGTTCATATTCGCTCACCAATGGTCCGTGCAGAGATGCGTTTAAGAGATATCCAACGTATCACGCACTGCTGCGGATTCATAAGGCACCCGTGTGTCTTTTTCCCTCTAATCACATACCTGTGTGGCAACATCGAATGAAGAGGGCCATGACATTGATAAGTATCGCCTGATGCACCCCAGAGATCGGATTACTCCATCCCTCACCACCCTCCGAATCATCCCTTCTGAAAAGTTATTACATTCCTAAAAGAGTTTCTCTCTCTACCCCGGTTCCAAAGCCTAGGCACACCCCTCTTCTTCCAAAACTTATTAATTCAAACTGCGCCATAACTCCGACTCAGCCAAATATGAAAAGCTCTTTAGTTTTGGAACGGACATAGACGAATGGAATTCGAACACCAGGAGGGGTTGAAAGTCTTGGGGGAGGGGGGGAGTGCATCAAGTTGTGTGTGTTGTGTCTAGCCTTATGGAAGTTCGCGAATACTTTTCGACCAGAGAACGTACGATGTCTTTTATAAGTTTGCCTATCTGTTATTAATAGCAACTGGCGATTTGGCGAAATTTACTTTTCGCCAAAGACATATGGTCGGATGGGTCTCGAAAGGCAATATTGTTCTGTTGTTGTTATTTATTATTGTTGTTGCTCTGAAAGTTGCCCAGTAGAATGTTATTAATTTTCCTTCGAACCGGAAACGAAAGGGATGGGCGAGGGGCTTGCAGACGATATCTGTGGACGTTGTGTACCGTCGGCGTAGACGAGAGAGATTCCATCGCGTCAGGGATGGGTATATCAGGCATATTTTTCAAGCGGTCGGTCAAAAGGCGATATTAAGATGGAAAAATTCCTTCTGTTGGAAGTGGCATTCAATTTTCTACGTCATTCAGTTGGAATAATTGTTCTCCAAGACGTATATTCGGTAGGATAGAGCCATGCAACAAATATCACGCGCACTTTGAATTTCGCCGAATACTTTTCCAAGAAAATATTGTTTTGGGTACTGGAGGCAGTGACTAGAGACAAAATCATTTCATTACGATGTGAATAAATATTTCGGCATATAAATATTGAAATTCTTGAAGATGAGAGTCTAATTATTCTGCGTTATTTTTCTGATAGCCGGTCTCTTTTATTACCCCTTATTGTTACTGGAAAATACTTCTTGTTTATTCATGTGGTAATATGTTGACATGAGTTAGTGTTGGAGTATTGCGAATAATGTTGCATAGATTGAATGCTTTATCCTTTTTCCAAGTTTGCTTTTAGCCATAGACTCACCTAGTTGTTTATATACGCAAATTAAATACTTCAAAAGTTATGAATATATTGTTATCAAAAATTTTATGTTGAGACACCTAGATACCTAATTATCAAAAAAATTGATTTCACCTTTTTCATTTTCTTTCTTTATATATTAGCAATTATACGATGGGATATCGTAAAGTCTTAAATGCTACTACGAAACAACCTAGATATGTATCTGGATAAAATTCATTCAGTATATTCATTTATCCTTACGTACAATATGTTGTAAAGGCTAATAATGTTGATTTGAATGCTTTCAGGAGGGCATAGATTGAAGTAACCTGCTGTGTATCGTAAAATTTTAAATATTATCCCGAGATATCGTTAAGTTTTCATTCTTACTAAAATGCAAGAGATGGAAAAACTTCTTATTTTACTTATGATTTTTAAGACTTCTCAACCTAGCCAGTACTCAGAGTTATACATTTTCCCCACATTTCTTGATCTTTCGAAGACCATCATCATAGGGTTACTTCGATCTACAGCTTTGTGAAACAAAAAAAAAAAATCACACGAATAGCTGTAATCAACATCATTATGTACGTAAAGAGCCTTTAACATGCAGAATAAAATTTATCCAGATATCTCAGTTACTTTCTAGTAATAATCAACCTTTATTGAAGCCCTACGTACTTTTGGCACCTTTTAAGATCACTGGTCAATTAGCTGTAGCTGGAGTCTACACAACATCTTCTTTTAATATAACAAGTGAATTGAAATGATAAAATCACATCTTAATTACAAGGTTTTTAAGTGTGTCACAACAAATTGAATATTTATTTCTTCTTGAGATTTTGTCCAAACTTTGCACTGGCGACTCACTAGAAAAATAAAAACTTCACAGAAAGTAGTCTTGGAGAAAAGCAGAATCAGCTCGTTTTATATAGTGGCTTGCGAATAAGCAGACGTAATGTTAATAGTATAAATGTCAAAATGTGTCAAATGTTTAGTGTATAAATGTTCACGAATTGTAAATGTTAAGTGTATAAATGTTCACGAATTGTAAATGTTAAGTGTATAAATGTCAAATGTAAACATACTTATCTAAAAACTTAAAAAGTTGAGTTTTCACTGTTTTTCACACTATTTTTCGAATTAAATAAATTTATTTATTAAATATTACACGATTTTGGGATAACGTGAAATTCATCGCCCTTTTTACAATCTGGCCACGATTGCCTTGAGATAACTCTCGGCCGGTGTTGCTTCTTCGAGTCATAAGTTCGAGTTCGAATGCCACTAAAACTCATCGGTTATCTGGGCTGGTGATCGTTAAATCTTTTATATGCTAAATCCCTTTGTTATGGTGTGGAAATTTGGAGATAGAGGTGGCAGCTCAAATGTTGATCTCATCTTTTGATAGAAGTTCACAACTTAAAGGTCCGTCTCCAATAGCCTTCGTGTTGCATCTAAGTGCAACTTTAATAAACAATCAATCAATCAAAAACAATTTTTACAATACAAATCCCATCATTTTCTTAGGTTTTTGGGTAATACATCTACCACGTATAACAAAGGTTATATATATTTGACCTGAATAATTATACTTACTTTTATAATATATAGATTCTGAGTGTCTCTCTAGTTGTGCAATAAATATTACTTGTAATATTGCAATTTTTCTGAGTGAAAGGAACTCCGTTACAATAACTATCAAAGCACGAAGAAAACAGATAAATATTTGTAAAAAATGTGAAGAATTAAGTGAATAAATTGCAAAAACAACAAAAACCGAAAACATCTAATAAATTTCAAGACAATAAATCTACAGAAGAATTTAATAACTGCTAACTTTAAAGTCTGGTGATTCCATTATTTAAGCACATACAAATTGATTCAAAACTGGTCAGCCTTTATCGAACAATAAATTGGAATCCGAGCCGATAAATTCTTTCGAAACAAAGTTGCAACAATTTTATATCTTCAACTGTCCGAAAATAATTTAATTTTCTGGCACGTATCCCCCTACAGTATTAGTACACGCAGACATTTCCACGACTCTGCATTGCTATCGGATCTTGTTGATTACGTACGTGACTTTGTGTTATTTGTCAGTTTCGAATTATCAGGTGTAAAGAGGGGTGGAGGAATTTTCATCGATGAAATTGTTATTTTTCATTTTTCCAACATTCCCCTCTGATTCGATAGCTGGCACTCGTGCCTGCACACAATTGTCCTCTTTTAAAAGTTATTCTCAGTGTACAATTTAGAGAATAGAATATATTTTCGATGAAAATATGGATATTAGTATCGATGAAATCGAACACCGTTTGTTTGTTTATTGTTTGAATTAATTTCGTATTATCAAACATTGACGTGGTCGTACTGATGAGGCAGCGACAGCCTATTGGTCACGGTTCTTGACTTGCAGCCGGCGTTGTTTTAGTCAAATCGTGGGCTCGAGCCTGTTGAAACTGAAGTCCCGGCATGTAGCTGGGCTGATACATTAAATATGGTCAAGTTATACCCATCCAAGTTCTCCCGAAGGTCTGGTGTGGAAGTTTAGAGATGGAGATACCAGCTCAGGTGTCATCCTCATCTCTAGATTCAGGCTCAAAATAACAAGATCCGTCTCCAATAGCTCTCATAGTGTTCTTGAGGGTAACGTTAATAAACAATCAATCTATACACTGAATATGATTATAATTTCGAAATTAAATAATTCAAAAATATTAAATTATACTTAAATTTTATTCAAATTTCCATGAAAATATGGATATGATTAGTATCGATGAAATTGAACACCGTTTGTTTGTTTATTGTTTGAATTAGTTTCGTATTATCAAACATTGACGTGGTCGTACTGATGAGGCAGCGACAGCCTATTGATCATGGTTCTTGACTTGCAGCCGACGTTTTTTAGTCAAATCGTAGGCTCGAGCCTGTTGAAACTGAAGTCCTGGGGTGTAGCTGGACTGATACATTAAATATGGTCTCTCTCTCTCTCTCTCTCTCTCTCTCTCTCTATATATATATATATATATATATATATATATATATATATATAGATATAATATATATATATATATATATATATATATTAGTCGTCAAATTAACGAGATCCGTCACCAATACCCCTCATATTGCTCTTGAGGGTAACGTTAATAGACAATCAATCTAAACACTGAACATGATTATAATTTCAAAATTAAATAATTCAAAAATATTAAATTATACTTAAATTTTATTCAAATTTCCATAATTTTTCTACAAATTGTGTGTAATACCCAAAATTTGCGAGTGTTAAAAAATTACGCTGACTGAAAAGAAAATAACCTGATTTTATGATGTAGAAAATATTAACTCTGTGGATAAAGTAGATTTTGAGGAAATAATACCAAAATCCTGAAAAAAAATTTATGAGAAAATTCACAAAAATATTTCTCTATGTCGTGGCGTGTTATTTTTTTTAAAGTTCTATTTATCAAGCAAATAATACACTTATGAAATCAATGAAATGTCCTACATTTGTTTCCCAGAAAGATGGGGGGGAAAATGTAAAATTTGAGGAACTTTAAGCTCTTGATTACGCTTTAAAACTGCGTAAAAAAGTTCATGTCAAAAAGTTGTGTGTATTTGATAGCCTTGGGGCCAATCGAGCATTGATACGACCTGCTTAACTTGACCCAAAAGTACAAAATCCGTCAACGATATTCCATTGTATAAATCAAATATAGACTACGAATATATAATCATACCAATCTTTCAATTTTTGCGGTTGACGTCTTATAGCTTTTAAGGAAGTTTATAACAACAACTTCCCATTCAATCCCTCAGATGTGGCAGGAAAACAAATTTCACAGAATCTTGCCGAATTGATGTGCGGCGACGTCTCATTTCCCACCGAAAGGGATCGACCGTGACAACTGCCCATTATCGAAGTGGTTCAATTTCGGGGCGTCAGGGCGGTCCACAGTAATAGAAAGAAAGCAATCACCGCCCCACAGAGGATAATGAGGGGTTAGGGCTGAAGCGGGGGGTGAAAGAGAGAGAGAGAAAAAAAGTGGCCTCTGTGATTGTGATTTTGTGGATGAGTGCATTACTGGAGAGACTTGAAAGCAATTGTGTGAAACCGGCTCGCTCAAATTATTTTATTTGACATGTTGTTTTTGGTTTGGCGGATGAATTCCGCGGAGGGATGGGCAGTTGGGCGTAGAAAGAAAACACTTTATTAGGGAGATGAGCCGTAGTTATAGTTCCTAGCTATAAATCTGCTACAATGTTATAATTTTAATTACTGTTTGAGACTTCTTCAGTTCAAAAGCTAATGAATTTGTTTTGGAACTTTAAATTTTAATCAATTATTGATATTAAGTTCTATGAGCATCTCTGTCTTGCTCAAGCAATATTATCAAAATGAATTACGTGAAAAAATCTCAGTTATAGGAAAGTATTAAAAAATTAATAAAAAGGTCGCTACTTTTAACTAAAAAATTGTTCAAAAACAAATGTCAAATTTTTAAGGCAATTTTTATAACACTTAACAAGGACTATATTTTTTGGACTATTAAACTTACGGAAAGGTATGACACCCCTTCCACAAATTTATGGAACGACTTTCAAAAGAATAATTAATACATAATAATTAACATACAGCGCCAGTAATTTATGGTTTCCAATAGCTTTGATATACGAAGATGTCTACAAAGTATGAGTATTGAGTAGGGTTTCTGATATTTCCTTCCCTTTTTTCCTTCACAGGATTTCTCGGAAATGCATCAAAATTTGAAAAATAAATCTAAAAATTAGTTATTTTAAAATGATATAAATAATACGAGTTATTACACAAAATAAGTATTTTCTTAAGTTCAAATTTATACTTTTTTATACATTTATTTTCAAAATACAAATATATGAACTATTCATTTTCAAAGTGTGATTTAAGAATTTATGCTTTTGTCATTCAACATATTTTTTCGTTTAGTTATGAACAACACGACAGCAGAATATACCATCTCAGAGTCAGTTGATGTTGGAAGAATTGTTTTCAAAGACCCACTCAGTTTTATAATGTTTGTCGATCAATTTATTGTAGAGTCAAATAAGTGCAATTCTTGCTTCTCTATCTTACTCATATAGTTAGTTGAACAACATATGCCATTTGTCCTTGAGTTGATGGCTTTCTCTAATTTTTAATCGAACGTTGAAGATTTCTCTTCCAAAATATCTGTACTCACTTTTGAATACCAAGAGCTAGAAAGTTATTCACTCAAATTAATTATTTTAGCCTTTTCAACCAGAGAATTTTTATTTGGTGTGCATGAAAGATCAATAGTAACTGAAGCAGCATCATACTTTCTCCCAAAATTTAGATATTGCGTTAATCCAAATAAACTATCACTGTGACTCTCACTAAATTTTTGAACCAGATAGCATTTTATGTTCTTAACAGATTCCAAGTTTTGTTGGTTCAGCTCTCTAATAACGGAGGAAAATATCAACTACTCAGTTTTTAGGCCAATTTTTACTGACTTTCAAGCTTTCTGCAGTTTCAAATTCTACACCAATTAGACTTTGTTGTTCTTTAATATCAATTAATGCTTTTGATATTTCCAATTTTATCTCTAAACATTTTCAAGATTACAAAACTATTCTGACATGTTTTGGTGTATAACCAAGCCATCTTTTCATAGCCAAACCTTACTTCAACATAATTTTGTAAGACATCGTTCTTTAGAGGTAATTTTTTTGAATAATTTTTTAATATCTTTCACCTTTTTTGTAGTTTCCTTTATATATTAGTCACATAACTTATTTTCTGCATAAAAATATGAAATAGCATCTATTGTTACACCGCCTTCAAATTAAAAATCAAACACCTCGCTTATAAAGTTTACAATTTTGTATATATGTGCGTTTGCTTCAGGGAATTCCCGGGAATTACGTACGTTTCTCAGGAATACAAAGGGTATGAAAATCCCGGAAATCGTAAGATTCCTTCGTTTCCAGCTAACATTTAGAACTCGCCAAATGACGTCCTGGTTGTCAAACAGTTACCAGTTTCTTCATATATTCTCCTCCATGCATATTTTATGATGTGAAGTAATGATTTTTTTCCCATCAAATTAGAGCGAAGTCTAAAAATGGCGGCCGATCCTTAAGAGAGAAGCTGGAGAAAATAGGTCTGAACTTACCTGCTGGCAGGCGGAAAGCAGCAAATGTAACCCTCCTCACATCATTGGTAGAAGGTAAGTAACCCCCTAGAACTTTTTCAAAGTTATCATTTCTGGAAATTTCTAGAATATTACGAAAAATGATCATTTAAGTTGAATATTGTCTGAATTAATTTTATTTTGCTCAAATAAAATAGACTGAATAGACTTTTATCTAAAAGGAAATCAAATAGATTATACTATTTTACGTAATATACATGATGAATTATGGCTTAAACGCTACATATTAGAACGCTGTTCTATTAGCTGTAACTGTATTGACTATTTTATTGTATGATTTCTTCTTATTCGTTTGTTTTATGAGTAGAAATGTTCATTTGCAAAGATATTTAAACAGATAAAAATGAAACAGTATTTCAAAACGATATATTTCTTCTTTAGTGAATTTTTTTTTTCTTGAGTAAGAAATATCTTTCAATCGAATAGTTAATGATGAACCCTTTTTTTCCTCAACATTCATTCGAAGTTGTCAACGGTTAACAATTCTTACATAGATTGTTGTCAAATTCTAAACACAAAAGAGGCCAACGAAGGTGGCTCAAAATATTAATTTTTGACAACAAATGGTGTTCCCGAGCTATCTTAGAGAAAAAAAATTGTTTGCTGGTATCTTTTAAACAGCACAAAAATAAATTCGACACCGGTTCATTTGTTGGCTTTGATTTGGTACCAAATCAAAATTTGCTCACTTCCGCTACTAGTTGTCACCATTTTGAGTCAAATTGTCACCGTCAATGACAGCAGAATGCATTATTATCCACTGGTAATTAATAAACAATGAGTTGCTTCTGGGAAAACAAATCCAAAAAAGGCAAAGAATGTGTAGAAAAGTTTTAGCGAAAATGTTTTATGATGCAAAAGGCACCATGCTCATGGACTTCTTCGAAAAGGGAAAAACGTCCACTGGAGTTATAATTAGTTATTCCATTCTTGATATGAGTAGTTTTTAAACTACTCTCGAAATTTGAGTCCTCCGTTAAAGTAACACCTAATGCTTATCACACACACATACAATAATTAAGGACCTTAATTAAATCATTCAGATTTATGTATGATTCTTTCGTTTAAGAAATTAATACTCCCAGCTACTACAACCCCGTAAATTCGTTATTATGATTCCGATCTTCAACAAAACAATTTATTTCATAATCCGGTCCTGATTACAATACAAACATCACACGCAGATCTTTTATAGTGAAGGACAAGATTAGAGAAATATTTATGATCCATAAGCATGTTTATAATCTGTTCTCATGTAAAGCGATCAATCATGCCATAAAGACCGACATGCTTGTTTTTGTCAAGAGTTTAGACGCGTTTTTTTTTGTGCGTGTATATGCCAAGGAAGCTACCGAACGGAAACCACTCCCTAAAATTCCTTCTGATATTTTCTCTCTTTTTCCATCATTTTTCAGAGGCAACACGGGTATGAAAAAAAAAGGAATAAATTTCCTCGTAAAGATGTTTTTAATGAACTTTTTCCTCAAATTTTTGGAGGTTGTTTTGTCCTAGTGGGTTGGATCTATTGACGCTGATTGATAGAATCGGGGAGATGAGAATTTTGTAAAAACCTTTTGGATATCCTTTTCTTGAGCGCTTAATATATCACAAGATTATTTTTTTTCTTCTCTTGTATGAATAAGAAAGAAAAATTAGCGAATGTGAGATAATACTATAGTGTTTTTGAGGTAAATACATGGAATTATGTTTCTTGTTTGATAATATTTTTCACCTTGTGGTTACGAAAGAATTCCTAGCATAAAATCTCATTTTTATCGTATTTAGCCAGTTTTATTATTTTTTAAACAAGCTTTTTAATTCATATGTTTTCCTTTCTGTCTATTTTTAAGTCATGAATATTAACACATAAAGTACCGCATATTTTTTCAGTTATATTTCTATTAAAACCTTCACGAAATTTTATAACATTGACTTAAAAAAGCATTAAAATTGCAGGATTTTAAGTTTCGTTCAATGAATTTTCATGTTTCAGTTTTGTAAGACAGCAAATCGAATTTTGTAATTTAACATTTCTTTCAATCAAACAAATTTTTTGATTTTACATTTTCTTAAGTCAATCAAATACTTCAATTTTATATCCCTTCAATCAAATCAATTTTGCAATTTTTAGTTCCTTTTTGTTTATTTTTTTAAATTATTCGAAAATATTTCTACTTGAAATATTGCTATATTTTAAAATATTTTGTAGCATAATGTATCATTTTATGAATGAATTTGTCAGTTTCTTATTGATCGTCCTCATATTCTTCCATATTCATGTGCATTTATATTTCATTTTCTTAAGGTTATAAATATTTTAATAGAATTTGTTGACATTTATGATTTTACTTAATAATATGGAATTTTTATAACTGAATCGAAGAAATTATGAAAAATATAAATGCTTACGTAAGCCATATTATTCAAAAAAATAACCTCTTGAGATAGTTTTTTTTTGTTCTATCTTATTTTGGTTAAGAAATTCATTTACACACAGAGAGCATATTTTATACCCATTAAAAAAGAACTTAGTTTAATTTTTTAATTATGTCAATATTATTCTGAAATGTAATATCGAATCTCAGTTGTGCATCAAAACTAATAAACAATTATTACTGGCGCATGAATTAATTTAAATGAATCTGCAGAAGATAATTTTTCTGCTACCAGTAAAATTCTGTGGTGAAAAGAGAGAAGAAAGATATTCTATGATGAAAGGTCATTATTAATCTAATTTTGACAATGTAAAACATTCCGCTGAAGTGTTACTTTCATAATTTTTTCGAGTTCTTAAAATACTGAGTTTTGTACCAATGAAACGCAAGTTAAGGGAAGTGTTACTTTTTCTTTTATTTTCTTTTGAAAAAATTGGCAGCTTTCAGTCTTCTATTGCTGCCTGAAGTATATGGTGCACATGCTCCACCAATTTCGACTTGTGAATATTGTTTCCGACGATTTAAAAGTGGTACTATTGACACTGACGTGAAGCGCCCAAGATAATCGAAAAGATTCTAGACAAAAACTGTAATGCATTACTTGATGAAGATCCGTGTTAAACGTTCTCAAAATTGGCTAATTACTAATATTGTTTTTACAACAATCAATCCCCTAAAATACATCGAAAAACTCAACAAAGTTAATTTTTTTTACTTGACAGTACTTTATACTTCATATTACAAAACAAGTAAAAAATTATTTGGAGATACTTTGATGGGAGGTTTTACCCCACCCGCCTTATTCGCCAAATATTGTACACAGTGATTATTATTTGCATCGAGTGTTGTCTCATGATCTTTTTAAACAGATCTTCTATATCAAGAAAAGAGTGAATGTATTTATTGCATCAAAAGACGAGAAATGTCTTACCCCGGGAATTCAGCATCTCGCTAGAGTTATGGGAAAACGTCGTAGTCGATGATAGGTGGAATTTTAAATAAGAAATATATTTTAATGCATACCTTTACGAATAAATTCTTTAAAATTAACTCAAACTCCAATAATGGCATGGTATATTTTTGATATTAATGAAACACGTTTTATAAATGCATTAAGATTAAGTAAGTTTTAAGTCATGTATCATTCCTTATCTATCATTAAAAAGAAAACCGGTCTTGGAATTTCTTTTGCTTGGATTCACGGAAGCTTCTCTCTATTTAAAGACTCTGAACCAAGATTTCATTATGGTCATTGGGCTTAGAGAAGAAAACTCAATCAATTCTCTTTAATTTATGTGATAATTAATAAGATTTCGCCTTTTCCTCCTCTAATAAATATATCCAATAAATTACAATAATATTCGCTGTAATTTGGATCGAGGATATCTTAAGATTTTGATGTTCCTTTTCAAGATAAATGACAATGACAATAAAGTCTTCACATTAATATTAAATGATAAAATTTTAATTGAAACATTTCTTACATTAAAAGCACTTATACACTCTTACATTAAAAGCACTTTAAGAATATAAATTATTCTGCCCATAGTAGAGTTTAATGTAAATAACTTGCTTCATAGATAATTTTATTTTATACATAAGAAGATTAAACATTTATAATGAGGAAAAAGGTTCATGGAAGTTAGAGTTATTTCCAGAAAGTATTAAAAAAGTAAAAGCCACAGACCCTTTACTACTAAAGGGATCTAGGAAACAAAAAGTTATTATTAGCACAAACGTATTGCATTACACCCTCTCGGGGCAGTCAATGTGGCCATTCCTCTGCGACATCATATGACTAATAGAAAAATTTTCTCTCAGAGAAGACTGTTTGGAAAAGAAACTTCTCAATTATATCTAATTGTATTTCGGAGGTTTCTTGAATGGAGTCTCGTAGCCTCCATCTGCGTCAGTTAATAGGAACCTCCTTCATAGACCAACTCTATGGAAAGTTGAAGGTCAATTCTTGTATAAAGCATTCATACAATTTCTAACAATGATACAAATTTGAGAGTAGATACCCATCCCAGGCACTCAACAAAAGTCGCAACATTGTGCCTTGTCGCGATTGAATATTGCCCCTCTCAGAAGAAGCAATTAGCATATTTCAAATCACCGGTTCCCTAGTATTGAAATTTAAAATTGGAGAAATTTATAAAACTCTGTTGCATTTACAACCATATACACTATACCTAAAAGCATTTGATTATCTTCAACTATTTTTTGTAGGTGAAGCAATCCATTTAGCCCGAGACTTCGGCTACGTGTGCGAAACTGAGTTCCCATCTCGCCAAGTTGGCGAATTCCTTTGCCGAAACCACAATGATCCAAGCGAACTTTACAGGAGAAAAGAACTCTTCCTAGCCACAAAGTAAGATTTTTAGAACCAATTTTTATTATTTATTTCCTAATTTCATGGTATTTATGTATCATCGGAGGTATGGTGTCTCTATCTATAGTGTGAATTACACAATTATAAACCCAAATGGCAATGGTGTAGAATCCCGTCTTCACAGAGATGATGCAATTCCAGACTATCTTTCACCAATCATTTCCAATTTAGTCTTCGATTGGCGAAATTTTCTATTTTGGCGAAAATGGGCCACTGATTTGACGTAGAAAAACGTATAGTTAAGTATAATTCAAAATTAACGAGCACGTGAGCTTATCTTAAAATTACTTGAATTTTCTAGTTACTAACTTTTATATGAAGAAATGCGAGATAATACATATATTTCATTCTGATTTACATAATGTAAATTTTTTCATGAATAATTGAGCGAAAGGTTTTTAACTTAAAAATAAATCAAGTTTAAAAAAAAAAGACTTAAAGATGAAGGTTATTAGTTTAAATTATCGTTTCTATTTTATTAAATACAGTTTCACACAATATCATAAAAATAATGCTGTACAGTAGATAAATATAAAAACAAATACATAAATCAAGCAGCATTTTCTACATTGAATTTGTGAATAAATTTTTCTTCTTTAATTTCGTTTTAGTTTGTACCGTAGATATTGGATTAAATCAGTGTTTAAATTTAGTTTTCATTGTCCTATCGTACACTAGACAATCTCAATTGTACATATCTTTTTTAATTTTTAATCTTGTATTAATAAAATTGGCTTAAGAGCTCTAAAATTAAAAAAAAAAAATAGATATTTACTTTGAATAATGCTAGTTATGCATTCTTAAATACTGTTTTCCATTTTCCAGACAAATCATGAAGGAATTTGTGGACCTCTTAAATCAAGATCGTTCCCCTCTGTGCAACACAAGGCCTCAGAACATTCTAGAACCGAACATACAGCGCCACCTAACACACTTTTCGCTCATAACGCACGGTTTCGGCAGCCCGGCTATTGTCGCCGCTCTGACCGCGGTCCAGAACTTCATGAACGAATCCCTCAAGTACCTCGAAAAACAGCTGAACAACTACCAGACCTCAGGGTCGACGCACGTCCCGGGGGTGGACACCAAAAAAGAGGACCAGAAGAAGTGACGATGATCGTACCCTTTTAAAAACTCTCTAACAAAAAAAAATCAAAGAAACTCTCTTTCTTACCGAGTCTTCTACTAGTCTTCCCAGAGGACTTGGTGTTTGATAAGTAGGACTTCTTGGGACAAGACCACCGCGGTGAATAGTCTTCGCCGAACCGTCCCAGAGTATGTGGTGATCAGATTATATATGTGTAAATGGTAATGGGACAAGACCTCCATTAGTGAATAGTCTTCATCTAGAGTTATGCGGATGATGTACGCCGTTCTGGGACCAGACCACAATTATGAACAGTCTTCACCAAGCCGTCCCAGACAGTATGTGACACTAATCGAGATTTGTACATAGCTGGAAGTTGAAGGACCTTAGGACATGGTAAACAAACGGTGATAGAGGTATAGACTGATCTGAAGATCCTGTTGACCAGGACTTGATGCAAAGGTAGATTTCATCAATCATCTAGAGGTTGATGAAAGTTATGCTGGGGTAGTCTCCGGTTGGATGCATATATCGTGGTATATTTCCAAAAAACATTTACTAAACTTCAGTGGCCAAATCCCCTGCTGACGACATCAAGTTCTGCCGATTTTTTTTTGGTGGAACGTTGCTCATTCGTTGTCTGTGGCGGCGACGCAGTTAGGAATAGATTATTTTAGAAAAAGAACTATTATATTATTTTTCCCTATGTGTGCGTGTCTTTTTCAGTTTGTTTTATATCTCTTTTTGTTAAGGGGGATCTGTAAAGTAAGCAATATTGCAAATTCTGCTTATTTTCTTAGACATACGCCCATTTGTTCATTTATTGTATTTTTTTTCTCCGTGCGGTGTTGTACTTAATTTATTTGCGAGAATGAAAACAATGTTTACAATCTCATGCGTTCAAAAGCACCAATCACTTATTTGGCCACATGTATTTCAATTAAGGTTTCTTTTAGCCTTGGTTTGCCTTCTTTATCAACGCTACTTTACGTATTATTAAAAATATATTTAAAATTTTTAAAGTTTTCTGTTGGAACTATTTTTTTATACTTTCTTATAGAAATAGTACAAAAAAAAATTGATGCATGTATTTACATCCTTAAATTCTTTAAATTTGCTTTATCCACGAAACTGAATATTTCTAGAAAAGTTACTGACAAAAATTCAATTCTTTTTAGGTTAAAAGCTCAATGATACTGAAATAGACATATTCTCTAGTTAATCCAGCAGATATCGGACCAGAGTACCGCCGACATACCAACAATGCCGGCTTACAGGAAACTCACTATTAATAACGCATTTAAACGACAAAAGCCAATTTCTTAGGCAATAAAACGCGTTTAAACAGTCAAAAAAAGTATAAAATGCACGAAAGACCTAAATATACAAAAACAAATGTTCTGTGTTGAATTAATAGCCAATTTAATCCGATTGAAGTAGAAAGCATAAAATATTGTTTGTAAGGCTTGTCTATCTGTGTAAAAATGCCAGATTACTAGCAGTGATGGAAAAGTGAAATACCGGATTATAGAGGGAATTCTACATTTTTTTAAAAAGATGTAGACTTTTTTTTTTTGACGTTGAAGGATTTTAAGCTATTTTACTGTTCCAAATATTATTTAAATAATTTTTAACCTTTTTGCCCCATATTCTTTCTCTGCTCGTTAATATTTAATTAATTGACTAATTATGTCATTAACGACTGAAATAAGTGTAATAACTAACGGATAACTAGTGATGAACAGCAATATAATTATTCTGCTTAAATCTGATAGCTATGAATTTTAATTTTGTTCGAATTAGATTCTCTACTGTTTGTCAGTAACTGTTTTCGAAATATTCATCCTTAAAATCAGAAAAAAAAATACTTTTCAAAATGCTTAAAAATCATATTTACTTATAAAAGCCTAATTGACCAGATTTAAATAAATAAACGAATACTATTGTTTGTCATTCATTCTACTAAGCTAAATGTTTTATAACATTTTGGTTAAATAAGAATATTATTTATTGCATATTATATAAGCGAATAGTTTGATTAAGCAATTTGTTTCATTTTTGTACAATTAAATGTGTATGTGGGGGGAGAGAAAATTTCAACAAAACACAGTTTCCAGAAAGTCACTACAAAAAATATTTTCAACTTGTAATTTGTTTCAATCGATGACATATTTGTTTATTTAATTAGAATATATTGTTGAAAAAGACTAGTAAATTATAGAATCATAAAAAATTTAGGATATTTTTAATTTCCTTATTAAAAAAAATTATATTTTAATTTTAAATATAAATTTGAAAAAGAATAAGACTTCAGCGCATTTATTGATAGACTTTTGGAATGAATTAAAATACATGCATGGATATAAAATGAACCAAATATTTTAATTTCTTATTTGATTAATGGAAAGCGAAATCATTATTAATAATTATTGATGAATGACAACGGCTTATAAGGAATGACAATGATTAATTATTTGATGCTAATGACTAACAATAAATGACAATACCTAATAAATCAAGATTAATGGCAAATTGTGTGATATAATTAATGAATTATTTATAACTGATGTTAAAATATAAGAAAAATGAAATGAGTAAATTAAAATGAAGGGAAAAAAGGAAACATGTGGTTTGATTTATGCAACAATTAATATGATTACAAATATTTTTTAATTTAATTAATAAATAAAATGTTTGTAAGTTTTAAATAATTAGCAGTTAATAAAAGTGTTTTTAAAAGAATTATTTCTCAAGTAATTTTCTAATAAGTAATATTTAAAAAAATTTGAAATAAAATCTTTTTTTATAACCTTATGGTATAAAATTTATTTTAAATTCTTATTTGTCTTTTGACAAACTTATTTGAATATTTTTAAAATAGGCAGTCTATTGTGGAAAAACTCTGATAAATATTTTGTTATCTTAAACTTTTGTAACTGAAACTTTGGTTGCTAAATTCCCAGGATAAATTATTTTTAAATTTTTTTTCCTCATTTTAAGATTTTTTAAGAAATTTTCATATTTTAAAATATTTTCATAACTTTAGAAATTTATAACTTATTAATCAAACTTAATTAGTAGATAAAATGTATTATTAATATATTCTGGTTTAAAAATCTATTGAAAAAAGGCATTAAAATGTGCTGTGGCAGACCACTATCGCTTAAAAACACGCAAATATTGTACGTAATCAACAAATTTAATTTAAATGTTTCGTCAAAAAAGGAAATGGTTTCAAATACATTTAAAATATATGATTTTTATCAAGGTTTATATTGATTTGAATAAATATTTTATCTGTGTAACTATTGTTTCTAAATCTTAGATTTAGCCTCATAAGCCTTTATCACACACAAGAAATTGCGAGTATTGTCTTAAAAATAATGTACAAATTTAAACACAATTTTCAATGAACAATTTATTTTTAAACATTTTGATCCTTTAACACGTGGTAATACGTATACCACTAGTTAATTGAATCGGGAATTACAGTGCTAATATAAATTTAGGGGTAATCGAAGTTCCAACATCAATACGAACTTTCCGAACAATAAAAATTGCTTTAAATTGCTGAGTAACGCACTAATTCCAGAATATAAATTTATGGCCGTGTATACTATTTTTAAAATATATAGGTCAATTGCCTGATAGAAAAATATATTTAAAAATAAATAATTAAGAAGTTCTATGCAAAGTTTTTGCAAACAACAGATTTAATCACCCAAGATGCGCTTTTTTTCATAATTATTATTAAATTACTCAATTAAATATAAGAATTGAAGTAAACGATAAAATATCGAGAAATAGAAACTAGTAAACTTTTCCGAATTTAAAATGAAAGCAAACGACAAATTATTAAATTGAATATATTTAAGCAAAATGTAATTAAAATTGAAGCAAACTATAAATTATTAAACTAAATATTATATCAGCTACATGTAATTAAATTAAAGCAAATGATAAGAAATTGAAAAGGATCTTGCATGCCAAAAGTGATCCACTTAAAACAATTGCCACTTAGATGGCTAGGAAAGGAACTAAATATTTAAAGAAAATTAACTTTATTATTTTTTTATCAACCAATCTTTATTTGAGAATTGTATTTATTTGAAGCTTTGTTTTTTTCTTATTCTCTTGCGAGGCAGATTGTATTT